>CM021314.1:8653837-8764821 GCA_010645155.1 Tigriopus japonicus
TTTTTCAATACCTCTTCAAGGAATGGGATTCCCTGTAAAGAGAGTTAATCATTATTTACTTTGGTTATAATGTTACTGTTGGCAGACCTATACAACCCTTGTATGGTGGGTTGGTCAGGAATAGTATTTAATAATTTGTCCAATCCTGCCTTAAATGCTGTTAGAGGATCAGCTCCTACATATTCCCGACGAAGGCAAATAGGCAACAAATTGAACAATGAAGGAGCCCGATAAAGAAGAGAGGAGGACTTCATTGTTCGAATTAGCCTTGATTCCTCAGGATTTGGAGGTGCTCTCAGAGCGCACGTAAAACCTCTACGATCGCTACAACTGATCTCAAATCCTGGGTTAGGACAGAGCCCATGAATGCTCTTGAAAACATTCAGTATCAGATACCTTTCATACCAAATTGACATGTAATTGTCATGTAATTGACAAATAATTGTAATTGAGGTCAATTACATTTTCGGATGATGTAATTGTAATTAATTACATTTTTCAAGTAATTGACCCAACTCTGGGCAAGTAATTGAAACCCAATGCTCTTCCAAACACTGAAATCAGATCAGATCTTGAATAAGATTACTTGGAATTGAAATAGAAGGTTTCCAAAAAAGGGGGAAATTTTAGCAATTGTGTGTTATTTTATATGCATCAAGAGAATGAACCCTTAATCAGGTTGACCAAATCTTAAAACAAAGAAAGTTATGTAGAAATTGTGAAACATAAATGGGGAAATTAGGTAATCTTTGGTGATTCATCATGTATTCATTTATCTATTGAACATAAAAAACTTTGTAGCTGATCCACTCTGTAAGTAAGTAATACCTCCATAAAATTTCTGGAAAATGTTTTCATTTCTTAAGATTTTGGCAATCCTGAACTTCAATTGTATATGTGTCCATGTCCTGAGTATTTTGATTTTGGCGCCATGCCATGAGAGTGAGTTGTCAGCTGAATGGAATCATAACAAAAACCCTTGATTTGGGAATTACATTTCTCTCCCTATAACTCTAGTTCGAACTAGCCTCGATTCCTTAGGATTTGAGGTGCTCTCAGAGCACAAGTAAAGCCTCTACGGTCGCTACAGCTGACCTCAAAGGCTGGGTTAGGACAGAGCTTATGAATTTAGAAAACATACATACAGCATCTTTCGTACCTTCCCTGAATACTGTACAGTCCTAACATCTCGAGTCTCTCCAAATACAAGAGGTCTCTTATTCCTTTGATGTTCTTAGTAAAACATTTTTGGACCTGCTCAACCTTTCGCAAACCTCCCGAACTCATTGGTGCCCAAATGGGTGAGGCATACTCAAGATGAGGCTGAACAATTGACTTGCAGAGAGTTATCATCGTAACGCTATCTCTGGACTTTAAAGTGCGATAGATCCAGCCGCACGTTTGAAATGCCTAAGTATTGATGAAATTTTATTTATAAATAATTACATTTTTCAAGTAATTGACCCAACTCTGCAAATTATATACTTGAACAAAACACTGCCACGAATAAAGTTCACTTAATGGAGAGTCCATTGGCAGGTGCAAGACTGAGGCAATTTAAAAGTTAGCTTATTTAACAAATATGATGTCAAAAAAGCACTTTTATGTTCATGCTAGACTTTTTAGCAAGTTTAGATAGATAATAGTACTTTAGCTTTGCAATGGAGTTTCAAAAGTAATATTAAAATGTGTGCTTTAATTTAAAAAAGAGTTCACTTTGATATAATTTCAATTATTTAACTTTTCCATCATAGAATTGCATGGTACTCATTGCAGGACTTGAAGTACTACCTGGTTGCAGATTTTCATGGATTTCGTAGCGTAAATGTACTTGACTTAGCCTAAAAGCTTAGATTTGCCAACTTTTTTTTACTTTTTACCCGATTTTTCTACTTATTAAAAACCGGTTTCCTTGCTTTTTCTACTTTTTTTCCTTGCTCTACTCATCAGCATATGAAGAAATACTGGTTTTTGTAATAAACATCTGAAGAGGAGCAATAAAGCTAATAAAAAGGAGCGGACCCAAAATGTGGCCTTGAGGAACACCTGACTTGACGTCATACTTGCACTAAATGATCTTTCAACCTTAACCATTTGCTTCATTTCACTAATGAAGCTTTCAATCCAATGCAGGACCTTACCCTGGATCCCAAACGCTTTGAGTTAATTGAGCAATCTACTTTATCAAAGGCCTTTGCAAGGTCAACAGAAAGTCATCAGCTGACTCGTGATTTCCAAACCCGTCAAGCATCTGCTCAATATGGTCTACCAATTGGGTGACTGGACTAAAGTGCGTTCGAAACCCATGTTGCACCCATGCCATGGGGAATAATACTATGGACTTCCAAATGGTTTACAAGCTTGAACTTCATAATCTTTTCAAAGACATTTGCGGTACTAGAAGTCAGAGAAATAGGGTTATAATTATTGAGGAGCGACTTATCTCCGCCTTTAAATGTTGGAACAGCATTGGGTAATTTTAGAGAAAAGGGAAACTTGCCCTGATCCAAGATGCGACGCATCAAGTAAGAGAAAACAAGGGCAAGAGTTTGTGAGCATTTCATCAGAAACTGAGATGTCACACCATCGGGTCCAGGAGAACTCGAGAGCTTTAAGCTCTTGATGGCCTCAAAAGCATCTTGATCTGTTACTACCAGACCCTCCAATTGATTATCCTGATATCAATGCCAGCCTCAGTAACAGCATTATTAGCGTCATGGCCTGCTTTTCCTACCCTTTTTGGAATCGAAAATACCCTTGAGAACTGATCTCCAAGCAAATTGGCCATAACTTCATTTTCATTGACGATTTTCCGTCGACCTCAAAAGGTCCTAC
Organism: Tigriopus japonicus; assembly: GCA_010645155.1. Taxonomy (NCBI): domain Eukaryota; kingdom Metazoa; phylum Arthropoda; class Copepoda; order Harpacticoida; family Harpacticidae; genus Tigriopus; species Tigriopus japonicus. The sequence goes on from CM021314.1 coordinate 8,656,673, forward strand.
TGGATGTTTCATTTTTCTCTTTGTGGTTGCAAAAGAGAAAAACGGCTTTGGATTATTCTTAACCTCTTGGGTCACCTTGCTTTCCTTTTCTAACTGATCGATCGGAATCGATGAAGGGCCTAATCTTTGCTTGGACCACATCCAATGTGCTTTGGAGGCTAGCTAAAACAAATGGATTTGAAGAGAGTCAGAGTCTTTTTGAGATCTGCAAATATCCCACCTTTTGGTGCCATTTCTGAAATACACGGAGACAAACAAACCTCATCAAAAATTGAAATCAGACTTTTTATGGCTTCATCTATGGATGGTTCCTGCTTTAGAGTTGGAATCAAATCCAAGTCTCCTAATCTTTCGACAAAAAGAGGAAGTTAAACTTTGTCAGACCCGCCAGGTTTAACTCTCGGCTCACCGACTTTTGAGTAATCTCGAGAATTTTATGATCTGACAAACAACCAAAGGTAACATGGACGTAATGGATCAGATCAGGGCCATTGGAAAAAACAGATCGAGAACATTCTTTACTCCGGTTGGTACACCCACGGGTTGAGAGGGATTACGCAAAATCGCAAACTCTTCCAATTTTTCGAATGCCAGCGATACCATTTTTGAAATGGGAATTTACCCATCCGGACTGACCTCCCATTCTATAATGCTAGCCGGAAAATTGAGTCACCAACAACAAAGAGTCGAGAACAAACCTAGTGATCGAACTCTTTTAGTGTGAATCGGAGATCCTATAGAAAGTAAGAAAAGGTGCAAGAAGGTGGCCGATGTAAGATCAAGAGCCTTGATGTGACAAATCAAACCATCTACTTCCCCAATCGACATTTGAACATGACTTATAAATAAGCTTTCCTGACAAACAGACACTTGCCTCCATGTGAAAATTTGGAATTTTCAGGCCGTATCCTATCACAACGAACTAGCCAAAAACCAGCTATCGTTCCTTCTTCATCTAAAACTCCTGGACGCAGCCAAGTCTCTGTGATAGAAATGAAGGAGACCTCTCTATCAATGGCAAGTTCCTCCAGTGATCTGACCTTCCTCTCAGAGGTCAGAAGGCCCCCTGTGCTGTCTTTTTGGAAATCAGACAGTGCACGTTTAAGTAGAGCCAGCCCTTTTCTGGGCTTTAGATCTTCAGATGAATGAAATCTATTTTTGTTGATCTATTTGGTTTTGTTTTTCTGCTTGGACCTGCTTGTCTAACCTTAAATATTCTGCTTACTAACAAATTTTTGCCTAACAGGAAGGAATTGTTGGGGAGGGTTGGGGACGGTCACTCTGGAGTTGTGGGTCCCAAGGACCTGGGTTGTCCATGGGAGAAAGTCGGAGGAGGGCAGGGTTATGGATGTTTAGGAGAAAAGTGGAAATAGAAAATGGTTTTGGGGGAGGAAAGGGACCTGGTCCAAGGAGTTGGGAGAAGGGAGACGAGAACGAGGAGATGGGAGGCTGAAAGGATGAAATAGTTCGATGGATCGGTGGATTGGTTGGGGATTGGTGGTTAGCCTATAACCATATCTCGGAGACAAAGATTTTGCTGGTCTCGATTTCTTCCGAGTACCTCGGACGTGGAAATGTTTACACTCCACATTGAAACATGTTCCATGGCTCATTGATTTACGACACCGGGGAAAAGAAGGGGGACTCAACCTTTGAGCACCGCCATTTCTTGGGGTTTTTGATTGTGTGCATCAATTTTCCGAATATTTCTTCGCAAGTTTAATGAAATTGGTCGTTGTTGGAGGCACACTTAAAACCAAACTGATTTAGCAATATGATTTTTAGCTTGCCCCAATACATGGCGCAGTTTTTTTGCGAATAAGACAGTAGCTTATGGGTGTTACCATTTGCACCTCTTTCGTTTTGGTAAATCTTAAATGTTGCCCACTCATTTGTTGACCTTTGATCGTTATTTTCATCGAGATATTTCCATTTTGTCAAAATGATTGTGATTGATATTGTGACCATGTCTAAGATCCCCTAAATTCATAAATTCATCATGAAGGGATTTTCTGAATGTAATATTTTTTGAAAATCCCCCCCCCCAAAAAAAAAAGATATTATTAACAGGTATCTCGGAATGAAGTCTTCCTTACATTCATTACCTAAAAATGGTTTTGTTCTGGCAAAAACCACCAAAAACGGTTTTATGTAAAAAAAACACATTCTAATACTCTCTCTGCGTAATTATAACCCTTCTTAACAATCTCTTTTGGAAAATTTAAGGTGCCTTGATTTTTCTCCATTCTGAGGCTCCAAGGGCCTTTTCTTTTAGCTTAGCTTTGCTTGTGATGATTGCTCCAACTTTCTCATGCTCTGCTTTGTTCATTTAATTGGACATATGGCCATAAAAATACGTCTGAAGGACGTGCGTCTAAAGACCGCCTTGTAAGCTTCTTTAGGTACGTCAAGGTGGTTCCTGAGACAGGGTAAAGAGTGATTTTGAAGCTTGTGAAGCAATGTTAAAAAAACAATCTATCAACCAATAAAGCCAAAAGGCATACAATCGTAACAATAGGTTGAGCACTCGCCAACTACGCTCAACACACCTGGTTTCGTTGGTTCGAAACTCGCGCGTACCAATTCCAAGGGGCGAGTGGTATTAATTTACATGCAGAAATCATAGCCGTAACAACTTGTATGGGTGAATCTGCAGTCATTCCCGGGAAAGGCAATATCCCAACGAAGTGGACAACCTTTATCAGCTCAGCTGTGTTCTGACTAAAAAAAACAATTTTACTATTAGCCAACGTAATGATACGTAAACAAAAAATTGGCTATATTTTGCCCAACGTCATGAACCAATTGACCATTCCATTAACGATTGTTTGTTATCAATTTCATTTCATGTTCTTTTTCATTGTTTGATAACATTTTTAGCTCACCGAGGTACCCACGAATGAATCTTGAGTATGACCAATTTCTGCCCTTAAAGTATATCCTAATACCTATATAAACTGAGTAGAACGCCACCAAGGTTCAGCGCATTTGCTTGTCAGGATATTTTTGTGTGAACAAGGACGGTTAATGTTTTCAACCTATAAAAGGTCCTTTGATCTGTACTTTTTGTTAAGGAGAGCTAACTTTCCCAAAATGATACAAGGTACTGTATTCTTGTAATCCACCCCAATCATCTCATGACTGAAGAGACAAATTCATATTTTTTCGAGCGCAACTTCTAAGAAAAAAATTAAGTGATTATGCATCATTCACATTATGGCGAGTTTTGATTTATAGGCATAAGTACTTCTGATGTCGAAGTCTTTGTTATTTGGACTTGCAACTTTCTTCTGCTCAAATTATATCCAATCATTTGTTTCAATCATCTCATAGACTATGCTAAATTGTAAACATGTATGACTTCATTAAACATAATTTCAAGAAGCTAATACCCAGCCTCCCCTTTGTTGAAATCCTCCTTTTACTGTATGATCAAGATATAACCTTTTATCTTGAATTTCGAATCTTACGATGAAATCGAAGAGTTTATTTTGCCTTTTGTTGGCAAATTCCTGCCCTTGCCCAATTAGTTAAACCCAATTTCGACAGTTAATTTGTTCGCATCTGACAATCTTCAACAGATAAAAAGTCACCATCACTGCTATCCCAACTCCACCATCCCAATTCCGCTGAAGCGAAATGTCCAGTTTTGACGTTGACGTTGATGATTCCCCTTCACTTTTTTTGTTGTCTGTGTGTCTTCTTGTTCCTGTGTCTCAACGGTTTTTCCCGTAATTCTAGGTCCTGTCCCTCATCATGAATCATGACGAGGACCCCTCGCACTTTGCCGAAACAGGCCTCTTGATATGGCTCGACTTGATTTGCCCTATCCATAACAACAAAAGGAGCCTACCTCGTGTGCTTGGCTGAGGAAATGAGTCCCTTTGTTTGAACAAATGAGAGGCAGGCTCGAGGGCGGTCCTTCTGTTCGTCATTGGCTGGAAACTCCGAGAGGGAGGAGTCTAAAACAGCTCTGAGCGGATGGATGGCATCGACCAAGCAAGTAAGAACGAAATACAGAGAAGAGGAAAGAGAAGGAGACGGGGGAAATATACAGTGTGTGTGTAGTACAGGGCTTTGGAAAATGGACTCTTGACAGAAGGAAGAACAGCAGCGGGAACAACCAGGAGAGTCCACAATAAGTTATAAAGTAAAGTCGTGAAGGAAATGAATATGAATCCAAATCCATTAAGCACAGTGTATGCCACCAAAAGAAGGAGACGATCAAATAAAAGGTAAGCCCAACATTACTGATGTGACAAAGCCCGCTTTAGCTAATTGATTTTGAAAGGTCCAAAGGCCGTTTCTGAAGGAAATTTGAACTAGATCTTAAATTTGAGGGAAGCAGAGAACCCGCAAAATGTAGATTATCTTGTGATTTCAAGCGGTTCACGAAGTCGTTCTAGCGGGCAGCAATTATGGTAAACTCAAATCCTGTTGCTGGTGGCACTTTTCGACACATTCAGTGGATCCAATCGATCACAATTTCGATGACCACATCCATCCTTGAGTTGGGGTTCAAAAGCAAGATGCCGGCCTCTCTTTCTCAACTCTTTGACTAACTTTATTCTCGTTGTTCAGCTCAGTTTCCAATATGTGAATTGGTTTTTAATCTGAAATAAGAATTGGCTGTTGCAAAACGTGAATTGAATTTACACCCACAGACGGAGAACCATTCTGATACCGGACTTGAAATTGCTTATCGGAAATATTTAAAACGATGTGATGGCTGGCTTCGCTGGCCGGGCGAGATCGTGACCCTAGCACCAACAATCCAAAAAAAAAGAATTGGATCATAGTGTTGAGAATATTCAAGCAAATAGTTCATATAGGTGGAGACGTGAAGCATAATTACACTTTGGATGGGAATGTTCTTGGCCTAAATGACGAATATTAGCTTTTATTAGCTTTTGCTCTATTTATGACATGCAGGGGGATCGTTATTTTCAAGTCCCCAATTAAGTTTCGGCTTCTGTTTTGGCTCTCGAGGATATATTCACACCTTTTTTAATTGAACGGCGGGGAGACCTCTTAAAACGGCGCCGACCGAAGTGAAATGCCATGGTTTTAACAACGTCGAGTCTCTCTTTCAATACATGTTATTATGAATGGTAGAAAAGAGCCTCAGGTGGTCTCGACTACCTGTGATTATTTGCCATCGAAAACAGCGATAAACCAGAGCCTAAGGCCGAGAAAACTAAAGACTTTTTTATTTAACTACTCTTGTTGAAGTCTTAGATCAAATACTATTCCTGTATTCATTTTCTTCTCTCTATTGCAACATTCTTTCCATTCCAAATGGGTTAATTAGCTCGCCAACATCTTATGACTTAAGAAAATATAATAACTTGTCTAAAAATCATTGGAATATCTGATTTTCGGCTCATCTTGAAGGAAAAAATGAATAGATGAAACTCTAAAAAGGTGTTTGCAGATCGTTTGTTCAATATGCATTATCGCGTTCGATCGCATTTTCCGACAATGTATCTCTCTGTTAATGTCGAAAATTTTACACACAGCTTGATCCAATAGTTTTGGGAACTTTTTGAGCCTCTTCGAATCAAATATAAACCGTTGTAATTTCGGTTAAGAAAGGAGTAGGAATAGGCACAAATTTAGGGTTCCTCAGACCCTTCGACCCTTTAAATTTGGCCCTTTTTTGCCCTAATTCAAGTTACTCTAAGATTGATATGAGTTTAGTTTTCAAAATTGGTTATTTTATGAGCTAAAACCCGACCTGTAGAAATGTTACAATTACAATTTCAGCACTCTTGGTCGGTCTCTGACTGAATGCAAATTTCAAGGAATTTGCCTTCTTGAAAATCTTTGCATTTTAATTGATATTAGAGCTCTGGACATTTCCAGGAACTCAAGTTCCAAACTGTATTTCCTGAAATTCTGAAAAAAGGAAAATTCATATAGCGTTTGGAATTTTAAACTGTCCTAACAAAGCAAAAAGTGTCCTTCCAGTCTTTTCTGTTTTTTAAGTAAGATGAACAAGTAGTTAACTAGTGAGCTAACATAGACAAACATAGTACCTTTAAACACTATCTTTTCACTGAATCCTTTCATGTTGCGCTTGTTATTTGGAAATGGCAAATAATCGCATGTGTTACTACTATCATAAGGTCAGGCAAAAAGGAATATATTTTAACAAGCCTTCAGTTATAAGTTATAATCACATAGAGATTAACAGCAAAAAAAAGAAAAGAAAATGAGACAAATAAATTTCATGGATGAGGCTCGATTGTGTAAGAGAGTCGAACCTAACTATGTAGCAATCAAAACAATTAAGTACACAAAATGAACTTGCTTGATTAATTGATTCTGGTTTAATAACGTAAGCCCCCTTTATAACAGGGGCATTTTTATGTCTAGACAGGACATAATTGACGAGTCAAGTATGTCAAATTTAAATGCTCTTTCGGTCCATCATTCCTTAAATAAATTATTTGAAAAATGGATCCCTTGGACATAGACATACGTAGGTTTATAATCAAGGTAAAGAATTTGCGATTGGATTGTTCTTTATCACATTTTTGGCAGGGAAGCAAAAGCCGTTTTCAGAATTGCACTAGGCGTATTGTCGACGTTCTCGCTGATGCATGAGACTCGAAAAACGTCTTATTAAAGTTGCTCTTCGAGCCAATTTTGAACATTTTCTAAAAAAAGAGATTCGAGACAGAGCCTAAAATAATATCAAAACTATACCATGTAAGCTTTCAGTGGACTTTTTTTCTTATAAGGTTGCTAAACTTGCCTTCATCAATTCATTTTAAGGTGTTACGGACAAAGTGGATATAAGTATTCCTTTTTTGTGAACGCTCTTTTCGAAGTTCCTTTCTTGGGCTTATGATTTTTGGGCAGAGTTTTTGCTTTTTTAGAAGAAAATGACTTGGACGGAGATAACGCAAACTAGGTTGGACTTTCTTGATAATACCATTGTCTTGAGCAAACTTTTAATTTCGATGTTTCGGAATTCTTGTAGGCTGTACTGCATTCATTATGGTTAGAGTTAAAGTGACTTTTTTACCTTCAAAGTGGGTTTTTAAAGTTTGATTTAAACTGATACCCGTGAGAGACGGATACAATAGGACTGAAAACGACTGTTTGGACAATTATTTGACACTACTTCATGAACCAGAAATACCACCATAAATCCAATAATACCTCCATTACTCAATTTATGTCTGCATTTTACCAATGTGGATGCATTAGTTCTACCCTGCCTTTTTAACATATTTTTTGTTTTGTAATTTTGATTTAGTAATCCACCCAAAAGAAATGACCCTTTTGTGTTAGCGCAATTGATCTGGTACCCATCGTTTCGTCCATATTTGTGTACTTTAATGTTCTATTAGTTAGAAGGCAGCATGATGTTAAAGATGATCAGCTATTCTTTTTTTTTTAATATGCCTTAGATTCGGCCAACTGTTGTCGCCGAGTTTAAAACATGGATAATTTTCTCCGAAACACGAAGTCCAGTCAACAACCTCTAAATCTCAGAACATCCTCCGCGATGTGGTGTCCCATTGTCAGGTTTAGGTTTCATTTAAATCCAAAACTGTTGTAAAGATTGTTACTGCCAAGATTGTTACATTATTTACTTTGGTAGGTTTCATTTTTTGTTTTTGTACTTTTTTGCGTGCTTAACATCTACTTCAATAGTGAAGAACAGTGAAATTCTGCCGTACAAGCAAATCAATCAATGTCTCTTCTTTCTTTAACGTTTAAAAAACCAGTCGCAAATCAAAGAATAAATTGCCTTCTTGACCAGAGCCTTAATAAAAATCAAGATTGTTGAATTCTTTAAATTTCTGGCCTTTGATGGCCAATAATTTAAAGAATGAGCAAAAAAAGGGAGACTTCACTTCTTACTTTTGCCTAAAACAGACTCTCTGGCCATTGAATCTCAAACAATTAAATAAATTTAAGAACTTAAAACTTAATCAAAAGGCATAAGAAACTTTTTTTTATGTTGGGGAGATGGTAAGCTGACAATCTCTCTCATTAAACAAAAGTTGACCCTAAACAATCAACTTCGAACATTTTAGTTCCACAGAAAATAAAAATATTTCCGGGCCCTACAAATTGCTAGGAATTGTGGTAGAATTTTGGACTGACATTCATTCACCATAGAATTCAAGAAACCCGAATCGATATATTGCAAATTCTCTTTAAGAGAGCACTTTGCTCCCTTTTTTCTTTGCTTCAAAACAAAGAAATATGTAGGAGAAAGAAGTCTCCTTTGCTTTGTTTCTACGCCTGAATGTCACCTGTTGGCCGAAATTATGGGGCACAGGAAAGAAAAAGCAAAGCAAAGTAAGCTCTTCCTTGGATGTCTCAAAATACTGGATTGTCATTGAAGTTTGTTATGACTAGCCTTGGTCACCCCGAGTTATGATCAAGCGGGTTTGACAAATGTTCAAATTAGTAAGTGGTATTCGTTGCCTGGTGGATTCAAATCTAGTGGATTTCATGCAGCAACAGCTCGCAGTTCCCATGATAAACATATTTTTGAACTGAGTATTCTTAATGGACCTGTGGTGGTTTTTGGTTGAAATTTTTGGCAAAATCCCTTTCAAATTGGCATGGAAATCTGACTACTGAAAAGGTAATTCAGGCATGATCTATGTCAAAATTCATCCAAAGAACACTTAAAGTTCTATTTGGAGCTCTGCCATCAACATTTTAGGCACTTTAGTTTGTCCAAAACTGATGAATGACCGTTGCAATCTTCAAAAATATGTGTATCAGGGGAACTGCAAACTGTTGCCGCATGAAATGCACTAGATGGCGCACTTTATGACTGTTCTCTTTTATTATAGTGCTCTAGCGTATCCTAGAGTTCTAAGAGAAATGAATGGCTCTCGAAAATATTCGTGATTCACCAAGCCTGCACAATGCGTGTGACGAGATTTGATGTTGCAAAAATTTAGTTACATGACTCAAAACCGGAACTTGCGATGTCAGAGTCACAGGTGGAATTGTTCCCTCAAGTCGACATTTCTGTATCTAGAACTGTAATTAAAACTCAACAATGAATAACATTTCCACTAAAAATTTGCTCCAAAGACATTTCTAGGATATTTGTATTTCCTCCTCCCTTAATGAAATGCACTTTTTTTTCTTTCTTGCAACTCAAGTTTGATAACCCTAAAAAAGGAGGAAGTTGCTTAGTTGCCTTCCAACTGTTTCCAAAACAACCCAAATCAAAAAATGATCCTTGTAGACTGTCGGTAAAATTAGGCAGAATTGGCAGCGTGTACTAATGGGTGGGATCATCTGTGGGTGGTTAGTATAGTCATAATAAAATCTGTGTAATTTGTCCATATATCCAGGGGTCCTTGCCTCTTCTTACTTTTATGCTTTTATACTATAAGTCCTATCTTGGAGCAAAGAGGAGAAGTTTTCTTTTGATTAGACCAAGAATGCTGGCCAAGCTTCTTGTATTTAGACAAATTTCTGAGATTTGATGACCAAGAACTGCATAAAAAGAACAATAAAACGGAAGCAAAACAGGAAGTTTCACTCTACATCAAGTGAAAATTTCACCTTGATGGACTAGTGATTTAGCTTTTCAGTTAACATTAATTATTGGCACAAGAGTTTGCAAAACAGTTTTTTTGAAATTTTTGATCAAATCTTCGGAATGAAGTCATAGCCTGGTCTATTAGCATAAAAATGATGGCCTGAAACGTAATGCCGCTCTTTCTAATTTCAAATGATCTTTGCATTTGAAGATTACTTTAGTTCCATATGTTAAAGGCTCGGCGTGTAAATAATAACCTTTTGAACATAAAATCAACCTATTGTGAAATTTTCCAATAACCACTTTAATCAGGAGACTCGAGTTTTGGCTTTTACCCAATAATTCTTAACAATTCAGACAATTTAAGGAAATAAAGATCACCGCTACAGCGAGAAAATTTATTTCCGAAAAACGTGCCTTCAAAATACCCATAATTGTTTCCAAAAAAAACATTATGATGATGATATATTAAAGTTGTCAAGAGTACTTCTTGGCTTGTTTGTTGTTTGTTTTGATAATCTGGGTGCATGGATATTGAGAATCCGGACACCCAAAGGCTAACCGCTATTGCAATTTTTGCTCTGGACTAGAAACACACTCGTTTAATGGTTTTGAGATGAATCAGACTCAAGAATTGGGTTTTTTGTTTTGTGACTAAAATTTGGGACAACCCTGTACATTCGAATAATATTTGGTTTCCCTTTGCGATCTTATGTTCTTTGTTGAAAGGGAGCATCCGCTGTCCGATAAAAACACATCAAGGATTCTTGTTCCGCGTTATATAGGATATATCATATAGGTAAGGAATATATTCGATGTGTTTCATGCAGATAAGGACCGGAATTCAGTTCATCAGTAGATCGCAGTCTTTTCTTTTAGAAGGAAAGTGCCGAGATGAGTCCGAGTTCGTTTTGGAAGGATCTCGTCCTAGTCGATGAGGCAGTAAATCAAATAGCAACTGAATTAAAAGCAGGCAAATGTCAGGAAAGTGGTCAACCGAGCCATAACATGGAGTTCAATAACTTATGGTCAAGCCTATTTTTCATCTCGGTCGTTGCGTGTTCAGACCTCAGACCAATGGTTGTCTGACTCGATTGGCATTGAAACCAAAAAAAAATCAAGTTCTACCTGACCATCAACCGCAAAGTTCTATTCGTTCGTCCAAACTCGTTTCATTCTCTCATCGGTTGGAGCTGAACTAAGAAATTGACTAGGTTTTGATGGCAACATGAATCTTGTTTAGAAACTGGAAAATTTGTTCCCTTCTACAAAATACCTTTCCTGACAACTCCGACCATATGGGATTGCATGACTTTTACGCATCAACTCCTCTTTTAACAGACCCCACTGAGACTCCCGTCCATGCAAGCACTAGAGCCTCACCATAGTACTCTTCTCTAGGTTTGCTGGAGTAGTCCTCATAATCGTGGTAGAATTTCGAACCGACATTCATGCACCACAGAATCATAGAAACCCATGCTGATGTATTGCAAACTCAAACTTTCATTAGGATAGGACAAGGTAAAGATTTGAGAAACCAATTCCGTTAGCGAGATCAGTTCATAAACAAGATTCGAAAAATGACCCTACTTAAAAAGCCAACGCACTTCAGTGCTCGAATGTCAAACTGAACACGCAGTCTCCACTTGCTCGAATGGATAGGTGAGCCATGCTCGAGCTCGGAAAAGGGACCGAGCCAGCAGAATTGGAGATCGATACTAATTAATGGTTAGAAGGCTTTTCTCAAGGGATTTATGTTGGCCAGGTAGAAAAATAGGGGAGATCGAGGGTAGGAAAGAAGGTAAGAGAACGAACCTCTCCGGCGAAAAACATTCGTATAACCACACGAACCTCGGAGTGCATTACACACATGCTTTAGCTAGGAGAAGATTGACGAGAGGTAATGAACTATTGATTTTTGTCCTCTAGTAAGACGGGGTTATCTCAAAACAGTAGTAAGACCGAGCGAGTCGATACAGTATCAAAGATGGGGCGAGAGACGTCCCAAAGAGTGGGAGAGGCTTAAAAGATTATCTCAACTGGATTCGAAAAAGATTACTTGATTTCCCTCCCCGAGTCAAACCAATAACACCGGTCTGAAAAGAACACTGGGCAATGAACTAATGATGCACATGCTGATATGATCCCATTATGAATCAATAACGGAAAGAAAAAGGTGAATCATGAAGCGACTCCCTCCCTCTTTCCCTCGAAAAGTGCGTCGAAATTAGTCGGGGATGAAAGAGACCAATGCGGTCACAAGTTTGACAGATTCCAACCATTATTCAGTGACAGCTCGTCATATCAGAGCCGGAAATCAAACGTGATCTCTTTTCGACATCATGAACTGGGTTTACGTAGTACATAGCTGGGCGTACCTTTGACAACTCGACGTCTAGTCTCTGTCTAACTAGTGCGTAAGGATGCTGGGCTAAATATTTTGATTCTGTTTCAGTTTGCGACCCTCGGCCAAAGATAATGGCTCTCAGACGAAAAGCAATCCTTCGAAGCGTCACCGCGAACGACTCAATGGGGAACTTGATCATTTGGCCTCATTACTTCCGTTCGAGTCGAACATTCTCTCCAAGTTGGATCGATTGTCTATCCTACGACTGGCTGTGGCATTTCTGCGAACCAAAACCTTCTTCCAAGGTATGAACCCAGTGCATATCCAATTCAACACGGGACAAAAGGAGCAACCGTGCCGTGTAAAGGCACCGCACACTCGTCTTATTATTGTACGACCAACCATAGAGATACAGAGAAAGAGAGTCGAGAGTGCATATTGTACTAACGTAATTATGCCGTAGATCATGACAGGGGCAATAAAAGCCCGGGTAGGGTGTTAACAAGAGGGGCTCTCTTCTTTATGGACGGACCAAAGTCCATTATATACTATATGGAATGGCAAACAGACCATTGAGATCTAATCTAGAGTTGGCCGTCTGAAGTCATGAAATTTTATAATAAAGGTCTGTCTCAACTCGATTTTTTTTCTAGTGGCTATGCACAGGGAGAAAGACGAGCTCCTGGAAAATCAGTACAAAAGAGATTTCCTGACCTATGACAATCAGCTGCTCGACGGAGACATCTTTCTTCAGGTACCTTCAGATTTTGAAGCTATTCGACATGGCGAACCACTTCTGAACCGCCTCGAGCATGTTTTAACTCATGATTTTCTCGCTTACATGGTGTCTAGGCTCTCAATGGTTTTCTCATGATCCTGGATTGCAATGGCGAGCTCTTCTTCGCGACACACTCAATAGAGACCTATTTAGGTTTCCATCAGGTGGGTAATTTCATTGCCTAATGACAGACTTCCTCTTGAATTGGGGTTTGGTCCATGAAAATGGAAGCCAATTGAGGAATTTAAGTCTCAATAAAAGCAAATAACCTACTCTCATCCTAATGATCTAGTCGGATGTGATCCACCAATCTGTCTACGAACTGGTCCATTCAGAGGATCGAGAGGAGCTTCAAAAACAACTGACGTGGAACACGTACCTACCGAATGAGGATTCGAATCTTAGTGTTCAAGACGTTATTCAATCCGATAGTCCAGCAGTTCTCGAACGATCCTTTACCGTTCGCTTCAGATGTCTCCTAGATAATACGTCAGGGTTTCTGGTGAGCTTGATTTTCAATAATTTGTTCGTTGATTTGCGAGTTTAATCACTGTGCTTAACCTTTTTATTTGTAAGAGTTCTTGATCAATGCCATTTGATTTTGGTCTCGTGAATTGTCCAAATGGCAATAGAAAATAGTCTAAATCTCTTTCTTGTGTGTAACCTCGAAAAAAACTCACTAATAATCCGAAACTAGAAATTGGATAAGTATACATTATATTGGATAAGAATACAAGGCCAAACCAAATGTAAAAATATGATTACAAAAATCGTGTTTTTCTTTCGGATAAACGATTTTTAATACACCAGCTAAAGCCTTTTATGAGGTAAAAAACTGGCCCGTAAAGAAGGAATAGATTTACACCACATCTCTTTATTTTGAATCTAAATTCTACTTGTTAAAAAGGCAATTGTTAGTAGTTCAAAATGACAATGATACTACAGATGTCACAATATTTGAATTGCTTGAAAAGTTTCGAAGCATAGAAATAACCCGCAAGCCACGTATCAGGCTATTTGAAAACAAGTTTTGAAGTACATCTAGGGTTCTTTTATATTTTACTCAACCGCACTTACTATTTTGATGCTACTTAATATGACTGTTTTCTTAAAAATAAAATGGCCACTAGGGCTTTCCTGGATTAACGGATTAATCGATTAATTTATTGGAAGTTGATTAATCCGTTGATTTGTTTTGGCAAGTGGATTATTCAAACAAAATATAAAAAAACACTTTTCCCGTTTTTTGAATTTTTATCTTACCAATTTACAAAATTTCTCCAGAAAAAGCTTGAACTTGAACATTTCGGAAGACCTATGAACCAAACGTAGGTAAACTCTTTAACAAGCAACTCTTAAAAATAATAATTTTGAAATGATACATTAATGTTAATTAGTACTGGGATTTTTAATGACTAAGGACGGGAAATATACAGTGAATCAATGACAAGTTTACGCAAATCAAAAAGATTTTATTTTTTTATGTTCAATTCCTGCTTTCTGAAACTACCCAAAGCCTTCAGTCTCAAGAACTGAAGTTTCCAAAAACCTCAGTTTTCATTGGTTTATCATTCACTTCAAAATTAATCCATTTTAGTGGATTAATCCGGATTAATTCTGTTGGATTAATCCTCAATCCGAATTTTTGAAATTCCGATTAATCCGGGTAACCTACGTAATGACCACAAACTCAGAAACTTGAGAAAGAAAAAAGAAAGTTTCTTTCCAACCTTTTGAATTCAATTTCAGCGATTGGACATTCGTGGACGTATTAAAGTCCTCCACGGACAAAACAAAAAATCCGAAGATCCTCCGTTGGCATTATTCTGTCTTTGCACGCCTTTCGGGCCTCCGTCCTTGTTGGAAATTCCTCAGAAGGAAGTCATGTTCAAATCAAAACACAAACTAGATTTTGCCTATGTGTCTCTTGATTCAAAGTAAGTTGCCAATATTTTGCCACTAACCTGATGTATTTTTAATTCATTGGCAAAAAAACCACTTTTCTCTAAAGGGGAAAGGAATTGCTTGGTTATGAGGACCGAGAGGTGTTTGATGTGGGTGGATATGATCTGGTTCATTACGACGATCTGGCTTACGTAGCCAGTGCCCATCAAGAACGTAAGCAAAATTATCAACTGCCAATGACAATGGTCCAATATCAACTGATTTTTTTCCCAATTTTAGTTCTAAAAACTGGTGCCAGTGGCATGATAGCCTACCGAATCTTAACCAAAGACTTGAAATGGCAATGGCTTCAAACTTCGTCCAGATTGGTATACAAGAATTCCAAGCCAGATTTTATCATCTCTACCCACAGACCCTTGATGTAAGTCTTGCTTTGACTCAAACCAGCTTGAATGAACGAATATGATTAGGGTTGGGAATTTGATGCAAAGAAACTTTTTTCTCTCTCGACTCTTGAGATATCCCACAATGAAGGATTTTTTGGGGGGAGTTGGTTGCAAATATTTTCCAAGTGCTAAATGGAATGGGATTTCCTGTAAGTAAATAAGTCATTGAAAATGTATTTATTTATTTGGTCTACCAACAGATGTGATAGATCCGGACTGTCCTAGAATACGATCACTTAGGATTGATATTAGTTTGGTTACAAATCTCTTTTCTATAGCCTAATCGTATCCACGGATAGAAAAAATACAACTAAAATAAATAAATGTGCTGCCAAGAGAGAAGAGAAATTCTTTTATATCCATAATACTTGAACCAACAAAACAGACCCTAAAAACAAATAAAACATGAAATGCCCCTTGAAGTATGATTTATGTTGAATTCTATTTTGAATTTTGGGCCATTTTTATTTTCATTTGAAAGGTAATTTAAGGGGTGTTTTTTTGCATTCACTTCCCAGGCATAATTCTGATGAAAGATTTTGCTCATTTTTTTATCATAGGGAGGAAGAAGGCCGCGACCTCTTGGGAAAAAGGACCATGGATTTCAAGGTGACTTATCTGGATGTTGGCCTAACCAGTTCCTATTTGAGTGATCATGAAAATTCCAATCAATCAACCGGAACCACTAATGGAACTACTCCCACAAGCACAAAATCCAACAAACGTTACAAAACCCATCTCAGAGACTTTTTGTCCTCTTGCAAATCCAAACGAAAATCTACCAACAGTGATTTGGCTTACGACACGAGCACCTTAGCTTACGCAACGATGTATTCGCAAACATCGGGCAACTCCAATTATCCGCCGGAAGGATCCTTGTACATGCAACAAAACCTCTCATCGCCATATCAGTCCATATACTCGTCCGTGGACAATCGATACTTCTCACCGGAATATTTAGCCAGTTATCGATCCTTGACCACTTATTATCCCGAATATGCCGCTACCGCCCATGCTGCCCAATATCTAGGAAATAGCTACTTCACAGCTGCAGCTGCAGCCGATCACAACAATCCCGTTCCAGCGGCCAGACCTTTGGGCACCCTCCCATACGATGTGTCTGCCAATCATCTCCGATATTTCGATGAAAAGGCTCATTCCGGAGTCACTGAACCTTCTCCTGTGGGGTTGAGTGGGGGTGAATGCAAATATACCTATGATGAACACTCACAAGGCAGTGATGATAAAATGGATAGTGAAGGACGATCCCGATCGAAGAACACGGACATTTCAAAGCGAGAAATGGAGAAACTAGCCAAAGGTGTCAAATGTGAACCTTATCCTGAGTTTCCCAAAGACCCTTGATACTTCTGCAATTGAAGTTCAAATTGATTGACAAATGGCTACAAATGAAGAGCTTCATCTGAAGCCTAGAAGATGGAGGAAATCGATCTCATGCCAATAATAGTCAGTGGATTATCTAGTCAGAGGCTTTTTTAGATGTGTTATCGATGTCAATTACTAAATATGAATACACAATCCGTTTCTACAATTTACTGAGTTTGAAGCTCAGTGGCTCTTTGAAAGGGGAAATCAATCACATTTTGTTACCTCAAGCTCTTTTGTTTGTAATTTTGTCGTTTGATTTGAAATTGACATTTAGTGAAAAAAGAGACGCAAATCTTACACAACATACTATTTCATCTCTTTCGGTATATTTTTCGTGATACAAATTGGGACATGATGAGTACAAAAGTTGATTCGATCAACGCTCTCGTTTTCTTTTGACAGGATTACGCCTACTTTTCACTTTTAGTACGAGACAGCTATCGAAAACATAATTTTATTTAGGAAGATTATTGGGGTCGTGGTTGTTCCAACTCAAACCTGAATGAATGAAAGAAAGAATGAATGAATGAATGAGGAAATCGGAGTGTTTGTCCTCAAATTAAGTTGATTTGGTTTCGATTTCTAACCTCAAAATGCGTGGAAATTGTTCGATCCTTCAACATACGGTGCATTTACACAAAGAGAGTCAAGTGGCTTTCGTTTTAATCATGAGAACTGTTTCCTGAAACTACTCCACTTCCCCTTGAATCTTCATGAACCCCTAATGAATCCCTAAGGAGAAACTCCAAAGAAAATTTGTTCAAATGATTTCAGGTTTGAAATATCGGAAACGCTTGTCAAATTAATATCCTTTTTATGTCACATGGGAAATTCGACAGCTTCAGGGCCATGCAGATTGAAATTTATTGGTCGCCATTTTGAAATGGATTTTCGTTGTAGTCGAAACATAAAGTCTTCAAGATCTTCAAGGCTACCTACCCATTAGCAATAAGAAGCCTTCTCCATTGTAAGCAAAGTAAGACCCTTAAAGACTTACATCTTGTGTTTAAGAAGGCTTATTTGGCTAAACACACTCACACCCAAAACATAGCTTGGGGGCAAAGCATCTTGCTCTGATTCCTATCTGAAATTTGACTAAGAATTTGAATGTTTAATGACATTCCCGTTCTCCCTTTAACTATTACACCAAGAGGAGAGTTTTTTTCCAAAAGAGAGGCAACACAAAATTAGTTGAATTACGTTATGGACTGAAAGAGCTCTTAACCAAAACCGAAAGTGTCGGCCGAAAGAGGGCTTACCGAAACCGAAATCGAAAGCAACTGACTGAATCGTTATATTCATGCATAATTTATTTCTCTCAAACTCCATTCTTCATTTTTCAAATCTGATTTGGGTTCGTAAAATTCGTAAGCATAACCGAAACCGAATCTTCGGCAACGCAACCTCCAGTTTGACTTTAAAAATTTTGTAGTCATGCTGACCGACCTGCATTAAGTTTCAAAAAAGCTGAAAGAAAACTAGTTAAAAAATACTATCAAAAGAAATCTTCATGAGCAATTGAAACTCGGTTTATTTTTTGATTTGGCTACCGAAACCGAAAGCATACATGCCCTTATATAATCCATTAAAAGAAAAACCGGAGTGTTTGGTCCAAATGCAACGAAATTGATTCTTTCTCACATAAGAAAAATCCATTTTTTTCATCTTCTATTCCATGGGCAATTGGAATTTCAAAATAAGGTGTACTAGTGTAGGATCTGATGGTCAACAGCCTTCAATTTCGGTTTTGGTTTCGTTTGAGCCCTCTTTTGCCCGAAAGCTTTCGGTTTGAGTTAAGAGTCCTTTCGGAATTCGGACCGAACCCTACTGATAGCCTTGACTTAATTTATGCTTGTAACATGTTTTAGTATTTTTGCACTTTGGTTTTTCCTATCCAATAAAAGCATGTTATGAAGTTGTTAAAGATTTGCTTAACTTGTCTCAATCAGGCAAAATATTCATTTGCTTCTGATGTTTTTTAATCCAATAAAAATGGACTGTATTTAACTTGCCAAAAGGGGCTAATCAGTCTTGCTTGATATTTATTTGCATATCAATTTAACGGCTCATTTGACGCCTCCTTATATTTGTGGAGTTTTGTCAATTTAACTTACAGTACCGCATCCATATAAACACTCTGCAACCATAAGAATCAGTTTGTATCAGATCGGTTTGGAGATTGATTCGATTATACTATGAGCCAAAAACCAATCTCGAGTCGGAACCAACTTTTTCGTAAAGTCTTCCAAGAAATTGGAAATTCAGCTAAAATTAAAAACTATATAAGTTCTAAAGAGGTCTAGAATGGATTTTCAAAAAATATTTGATTTGAAAAGGCTTTTAGTTGTATCATTTTTAATATTAACCTAACTTTGAAAAACGTTGTTAATCCAGTTCCTCATGGTTTCCTGGCTCCAAAACATGTCTCATTGTGTTTGATAAGCTCAAACTTCATAAGAATTTTCAAGAGCCTTGAATTATAAAAAATAAAATAAACTTATTCTATGCTTCAATGGCCATCTACACAACCACTACTTTTCAACTTCTTAACAAGAGTTTGAGAGTCGGTACTTTGATTTTGGCTTCAACCAAACCTCGAAGAATCAATTAAACCAAATTGCGTTTTTTACATTAAACGAAGCACAAAGCGAGTAAAATAGGAAAATTTGGCCGCTTAACAAGACAACATGTTTATTATGTTATTTAGTATCACACTGAAACTTTGGAAACAATTAACAAAATATATTATTAATTTTATGAGTGAGTAATGCTTTGTCTGTAGCCAACCATTCCTTGACTGCCTGAAGAGGGATCCCCACTGACGCACACGCCCGCCCCACTTGAACCCCCGCCTCCTCCTCCTCCTCCCCCGCCTCCTGACCCACTTCCACTGCCCCCGCTACCAGAGCCTCCTCCAGCTCCGCCTCCTCGTTTCCCGCGTGTTTTGGTGTGGACTTTGGCGTGGCGTTTCTTCTCGTCAGATCGGGCGAATTTCCGCCCACAAACGTCACAAGTAAAAGGCTTCTCTCCGGTATGAGTCCGTATGTGAGTGGTCAAATGGTCACTCCGACTAAAAGTTCTCATGCAGATCCTGCACTGAAAGGGCTTCTGTCCCGTATGTATCCGTATATGTCGGGTGAGTTCGTCGCTTCTGGAAAATCTCCGGTCGCAATCCGAAACCGGGCAAGCGTAGGGGCGTTCATGAACCGGCGTTTTGCTTGGACGATTGGGATACTTGCGTGACCTCACCGGCACCAGTCTTATTGGTTGTTGGCTCTGCTGATACACTTGGGACAAGATTTCGTGTCCTTTACTTGTGCTAGGGTTGTATTCAGCCAGAGTTGCACTTGACTCGGCATTTGAAGTGCTCGATGGTGTGCCAAAGGCAGTCGAGGAGATTGAGAGTTGTGGACTGGGACTAGTGGTCAGACTGGAGCTCATGGTTCTCATGGGCTGCCCACCCACGCCCATCTCCTCTTTGGGGGTCACAATATGAGACACGTGAGTCTGGTTGGTAGCTTGGGTGAACTGAGCAGTGGTATTAGGTGGGGGTGGACCGAGCACGTACCCTTGAGAGGTGAAGGAGCTAGGTCCGTGGCTGGAGTAATCCATCTTGGTATGGTGAGCGTGTGAATGGGTCTGGTGTTGCTGCTGTTGTTGCTGCTGTTGATTGTGCAAAGACTGGAGTTGGTTATGTGAGGGAATATTTGGTTCATTGGGGCCTAATAAGGGTGGGAACAACCCGTGAGCTTCGGCATCGCTCATGGCCACCAGACTGGGGGAATTTAGTGAGCATGCCGTGGATGCGGGAAAGTTCAATTTCTGATGCTGACTCACAGACTCGAAGCTATCTGTGGCCTGAGAGAATTGAAGTAAGGATTGTGATTGTCGTCCCTCATCCATAAATGAGGGCGTGTTTTGAGAGAACGAGGAAGTGTCCGAGGTATTTTGCGGTCCCAACATCCCACCGTCAGGACCGGTATTGTGAAAGACGGAACCAATATGGCCGAACAGCCATGATGTCCCTGAGCCCTGAGGCACCAGGCCTCCAGATCCTTGAGTATCATCCAGGAATCTAAAAAATACAAGACAACAATGAAAGCCCATTGATGCTCAGGTCGTCATTCATTAGCATGCTTGTCCGAGCTCCTATTTCCTCTCTTTGTTTGCAAAGAACTACGCATTGCTCACCTTGTGAAGGTACCCTTATACTGCAATCCCGTGTCGGATTCATTGGTTTGATATGACATAACGTCACAGTGTTCACTCTCCAAATGGCCGTCGCCAACTTCTCGTTTCACTTCTGATGGGAACACTAGAAGAAAAGTAGAATATGCTGATGAGCCAGAGGTCAGTCGTAAAATTCATAATCCATTGAAACAGTTTGAATATCCACCATGGTTTATGGTTCTCCAATTAAGTGTTCCAAAGCTAAAAATCGTTCCAAGAAACTTCCCACTTACGTTATTAGGCATTGATCAATGTTTGACAACAACATTAACAATTAGTGTCGGTATCAAACCTATCTCACGTCAAAACATGTTCCAGATGAGTTGAGAAAAAAACCCAAAATGTAGTAATCTATTTCTCTATTGAGCCTGTAGGGTATTTCGGATACATTGCTTCTTTGTGTATTATGGGTGAATGAACGAAAGATAGGAAAGAGCACAAGGCGCAAAGATCCATAAAGGTTCAAGGACCTTAAGAATAGCAAAGCTAAGCTGCTGGTACATATGTTCTAAATATAATCATTAATATACCTTCTAAAAATAGTATGATATACCATCAGAAATGACTAAATCACCGCTATTTGCACCAATGCAATTGACCACTGTGAAATTGCTCTTCACCGTGGGGCTAATCCAATTTCTACGTAAATACATTTCTGAAAACCACTCATTCCAGAGATACCATAAGTCCTTGACAGGAGATTTGAGTTATCTGTATTCACCACATTCACCTTTTGACACAAAAGCATTTGAATTACGCATGTACTAACTATATAAAGATTGGAACAAAATCTCATATTTCCAATGAATAGACATTACTTGAGGCCATTGATGATCCACAGTAATTCAATTAATAGAACGGTGCGTGCGAAAGATGGAATGTTGTGGACCTCACCCATATACTGTACAGAAAGGGAGAAAATCCAGCTAATCGTATGTTACTATGCAGTTCTGTCTCTATTAGACTTCTTCTATGTTTGGACCTTCTTTTCACATTTGTCGAGTGAGCTAAGTTTGTCATTACACCAAAATGACGCAAATTGAAAAGTGGATCATTCCAGCCTCCTTCCAAATAAACTAGTGAGCTTTGAGAACTAGAGGGCTAAATATAGGTTTCCCAAAATGTTACTATGCAAAGAGCAATTCTAAAAGAGGGGGATTTAAGGACAAATCCCAATGATTGGGGAAATATTTTCCGATCAAATTATTTCATTCGTGACGTAAAAGAAATGAGTAACAATTCTAGAACAAAAAGTAGGAGCATATCCATGGAGATGCGAAACTCGCTTGATTGACCACGATATTCCAAGTTCATTTATTAGTATACTGTGCACGAGTTACAGCTTGGCCGTATATAAATCACGGAAAACTGATTAGAGACTAAAATTTTATGCAAGTGTCTTTTGATCAAAAAAGGTTTTTGAATGAAATAAATTGTCGTTGTTTAAAATGGAAGTTCACTGACCACTAAAACTGAATTTATAAGGTTTCACCTTAAAACCTGCAATAAATTACTTAATCACGTTTCCTTCAAATCAGATTTTTAGAGTAGGTTGAGTTTGTGCTAAAAAACAGCAACAACCACGGAAATGTTGGGTGATTTTTTTTCATTGCAATATTTATCTCTATAAGGACAGTATCCTAAGTCTTTTGGAAGACAATTTTTAGTTTAGCTTATGAAGAGCAAAGATTGTAAATGGGACCAACACGTTGTGCATATTCAGTTTTCCGCCCAACTTATTGTGGATCCACACACTGTTTGAGCAAAGAATACTCGTGGAGGAACTGATTGTGACATGGAACATATGTTATTACTTATGTTGGGGTATGAAAACTCCAATAAAGTTAAATAGCTGGATAATTTCAATATCATACCTTGATAATTTTCAACACGGCAATTTGGTTTCAAAGCCAACTGATGACCCATTGCTTTGTATACTCGAGAACCATTAACCAAACTTGGTTTTGGTAAGTTATTTTGTAATTTGAATTAGTGTAGCTTTTAGTGTAACAGAAAGTTTATTAGTATAATGAAAAATGTGAGCCTTAGTTTTTTGATTCACCCTGAGTAGATTGATCCATAGACGATATTCAGGAGTGGCCCTTCAGCATCTTAAATATGAGCTTCTCAGAGTCGGTTTCAACCTCAAAATTACCTTACTATCTGAGGTTGGATCAAGGATCTTGTATCTTCAGGAATCTAAGAAGTTGCTTGTGCGCTCTTAGGTCATACTCCTTTAACGATTAAAAACAGATTAGGTTAGGCTTTTTGCATGCCTAAATATCATATATGTTGGGAAAATTTTCCTTCTAAAATGTCTTTCAAAAAGTAGTGCTTGAGCCTTTTGTGAATCAACAATTCGTTCTTATATAGTGGATGAGTCACTTAAGAAGTTTTTAGATGAGACGGCCAAATTTAATATGCAGTACTATTTTATAGAAAACACATCTTTCAAATGTTTCAACTTTAAAGGATAAAAAGCCTTAAAATGGAGTTGAGTCGTGTGAGGACAATTCATTTTCCACACTGGCCATAGTCTTATAAAGAAACGATTTCACTTCAAACTTTTTTCGTATGACAAGAGAACTTTGTTTGTCAAAGACTAGCAAATAATTATTTTCACATAGTTTGGAATTTATTTTTAGAAGAGTTGGTTTGACTCACAGCTAAAAACGGTTATTTTTGACGATTTGCATTCCTGGTATCTGCATCATTTCGCATTCCAAATATTTTGTTACCTGGATCAAATTAAACCCAAAAATATTTTTCCTATTGCAATGACTTCCGTATACATTTCTTGTCATTTTCAGTGAAGTATTTCGCTTATTATAAATAAGATATCCTCGTGTTTAAAGGAAATATAATAAAGAAAGCAGTTGCCTCTTTGTTCTTTGTTGCAAATCCTGGAATAAAGTTTAACATGGAATAAGCACGAATTGTTTTTAGCATTAAAAGAAAGAGCAATGACCCGAAAGAATGGAAAACAATAAGAAATGCACGGAAAGTTAGAATGATCTCTTCAAAAACTTTATTGACAGAGGATGAAACGCGGGAAAAGGCTTGTGGCAAGGAAAGGTTGCTCGCGAGAAAATTGGGACAGTTTGTGGGTTCTCGCATTCTGCAGACCACCCATAAGACCCTGATGCTACGAAATAGGTTGCTGTACAAGTTTGAACAAATTGATTCTGAATTTTGCAAGAATACAGAGGGTTCATTGTTTTCATTCAAAATAATAAGTCCCTTGAAAGGATCATTGCTATTGAATGGAAACAGGTGTAAAGCGTCGCATTTTGCTAAAAGTCTTTACAGTTTTGAAGTTTAACAATTTACATTTGTTTTTTAACGTCACCAATACTTGTTTTAAAAAAGGTCTTTGTAGTGAGTTTTTCCAGCCGAAAACAATTGAATGAATTGTGTACATTTTTCCAAAATCCATATCTAAAAGTGGCCAAATTTGCAAGCCATCCTGTTTCATGGTATTTGATTCATAAAGGGCTGTCTGTATATGCTAAACTACAGAAGCTTCTTTATGCTAAACCACTTATACTACCCAAAGTCACCCACCTACCTCCCCTTGCCGAAAAAAACTTTTTCAATGCTTCATTCTGCGATGTTAGTATTTTTGAAGAAATCACTTGAATCTCTCGTGAAATCTTAATTACAAACTAAAAGTAATGCACCTTTCAAAATTCCTAATTTTAATGGAATATATTGAAAATATTGAACGTAGTTCTTTTCCTTATTCAATCTCTTGAAAACGCTTTCGAAACTAGGCTATCCCACAGATATTGATAGATACGATATACTGGGCCAGTCTCGCCTATTATTTTGTAGATCACTTGTGAAGTTGACAGTGAGTTGAACTCTCTGTTGCAATCAACTAGTGATGTGTTTGGAACCAGGAGTGCTGCCAGTTTTGACTCGGAAGTTAATCATTGTTAAAAAGGGTAGGTTGGGTTGAACTTTTTGAAAAGACCTTAACAGGGATCAATTTGGCAACACTTGAACGAGTTCGATTTCGAGTTCCATCGATAGTTATAAAAATGGATTTCGAGTTGGCAGTGCTGCCATATTTTAGGGTAGAGAAGGTCTATTGCCTGATGAAAAGTTTAGTTGTGGTCAGATTTTTGACCCTAAAAACCAAAGTAGCAAAGCTCGGCCAAAAATCCAACTCAAAAGACATCAGTACAATCAACCATCAACATAGTACTCTTAACTCAAGCCTTGTCACTGGAAGTAAACTTGTTTCTGGTCATAGTCAAATTGGACACACTCTCAGGGTTGGTTCACTCCAGTCTTTGAAAAAGGGTTGATCATGAAAATAATTTGCAATTTGTCTAGCCCTGCCTCAAATCACATCAGTGGATATTCACCTCTTATGTATTCTTTCTAAAAAAAATGGAGGGCAACTAATTCAAAACAACAGTTTCATATGCAACAAACCTTTTCTTATTATTTGGCCAGAAGACACGACACGGTGTCGCTTGAACCAACCCTCCACAGTACATCAATGTTCCCCGGAAAATTTGGGCTGATTCACGCATCCATTTTTCAGCCATTGTCCGGCGAAAAACTGAGCATCTCGCATCAATACATATCTATGAGCTATCTAAATTTTGCGATTTCGGGGAGTCACAGGCGAGACTCAAGTTCATTGCTTGAACAAAAGCAATGTATGATGATTTTCCAAATCAAATCTCCACTGACTGAACTTGAGTAACATTTCAGTACTTAGAACTGTAGGTTATCCTACGGTATGGCATGAAACAAATTCCACCCCGTGATGTCACTCAATCATATTTGGCAACAAGAGACAACGTCATTTTAGATGTCACCTCAGTTTAGATCATTTCAAAATGTTACGACTGTGTCATAAACCCTTGTCAATTGATCATGCTATCGAGCCAATGAGCTTCACTATTAAAAGAGCTAAAGTTTTTTTTTCTCAAAAGTGCTCGAAACATCGAAGTTGAAAAATACTTGATTGCAATGCTTGTTTCTCAAAATGCAGAAACTCGATTGATCTGCAAAAATCTTTCGTAATCGGAGTAAAAAAGATGTACTCTGGCCTTTTGATACCATGACTATTTTGAAACAACTCAAAGATTTCAAGTGGGTAAAAACTTTCCAATAAAAGTCAAACCAACTAAATCATTCAATAACGTCATTCACCTCTCCATTGAAGAGCTGATCGGGTTATTAGTTTCATTAAAAAGCCTCGTAAGCTCTCCCTGGCAACTAACACTGTCAAATATGCCAGTGAACCAAGGCATAATAATCTACACTATTCGGTTGGTTTTAGCATTCGGTAACTAGTGCAATACATCCATCCACAATCATTTATTAATCTGGGATTATTTGGGAGCCTTAGTCTGACGAGCAGTCGTTTCATATTTTTAGCTTGTAGCTAAAATTTGCTCGAAAGGATATAAATAAATAAGCCTGATATTTCCTTAATAAGTGGTGCCGGCAAGTTCAACGTTGGAACAGAGAAAAAGAGTACCAATCGACTGACAGACGCCAGGTGTGCGTGCGCTTAAAACACGCAAATCATATTTAACCTCTTCCTCTCAAACTGCGAGAGCAAGTACGTAAGTGTCTTCAAATCAATACTTCGAGCTAAAAAGGGCTGTGTACAACGGGAATGTGACGCCAATGGTTAAAATTAGCCTCACTATCGACGATACAAATACTAATGCCACTGACAGGGGGCCTGTGACAAGAATAAGAAATTTACGTCCACTTCTCAGGAGGATCTAATTCGAGAGACGCCGATCAGTGTTCCAGTACGAGCGAGGGACGTACTACATACGTAGTAGTACCAAGTTTAGTCAGCGAATGTATGGAACATACACGTACCCGCTCTACTGCATGCTGTTTGATTGTACCTCCAACCAAAGACGACCAACACAACGAGACAGAGAGAAAGATGGGTAAGCGACATTCGGAGAGGAAGAGAAAGAGGAAGAGGCAGGAAGAAGACCAAAGGCCGACAGACAGCCTTCCTTACCTTCAGGGCCTAGCCTACATAGACACGAAATAGAAAAGGCCGAACACATTGAGTGGCCTCGAATTGCTTAGCGACAACAAGGAAGGGCCTTGGAAGGCCACCAGAGCCCAGAGGTGTGTGTTCCATGCCCGAAAGTTGCTCAATGCTTGACTTGATTCCCCCAGAAAAAATGAATGAATGAGAAAGCTGCCGGTGAGAGGTAGGCTGGTGTTTGGAACAGCTCCTTCGTCGTCGACGACGGCCTCAGAGGCCTTACGGCCTTCTCCACAATCATCATCCTGATCATCATCAAACCCATTCTCATCGTGATCATCATCATCCGCACCGTCAACAAAGCGGGGATCCGAGGAAAACGCTTGAGCTAGCAACAGGAATCGTACGTACAACTAGTTGCTTGTATCACTACTACTATCTATTCCGCCAGACTTGGAACCCTACGGTATAGTGGATAGTGGTGTCACTCACTTGCGCATGAGTATTGATTGCGAGGGTGGAGGTAAGAAAGAGAACTCAAAGGACGAATTTAGAGAAAGAGCAGGGGGAGTACAGCCAGGAAAAGGCCAACTCAGGGAAGAAAAAGAAGAAGGAGAGGAACAAGAAGAGGAACAGAACCGAATAAAGAGAAGAAGAAAAAGGGAACTTAAGGCCACATGAATGCAGGACGACACTATGGTGCAGTGAGTGGTAGAGAGTACTGGTGCATACACATACACATAGCTCCGTACACCCGCACCACAATGCAGGCCTTTCTATCCTACTACGTAACGAATGATGGATTTACGTCAGTTTAAGGATAAAACCCCGGCAATTCCTTTGAATGGACCACCGTCTCAATGAATGAGAGATAACTTTAGACGCATGTTTGTTGTTGCTCTACCTGTTTGGACTTCAATATTCGATCCTGACGTGGAAGAGGTTAACAACTGAGCATCCGATGGTAACGAGGCTTCACCCTCCCTTGAAGTCCTGGCTGTCGAAGGTGACACTGAGCTAGTTGGCGGGGTTTTCACGCGATCAACAAGCATATCCGCTTGATCCTCGATGGGACTGGGAGTGTTGATATTGGAACATCTCTCCTTGGCAGTGATGAAGGAGTCCAGTGATGGCGAATCCGTCGCCATCACGGACTCCAGCAGGACATCCATAGTCATCGCTGCGGTTTTCGAGCTCGGCGAGGGAGACGAAGGTTCAGAAATGGAAGCACTGGTGTGAGTTGCAATCACCGAAGTCGATGAACTTCGACCAATAATCTCGGTTGGTGGGGAAGAAACTGAAGGGTAGGATGGCTCCGACACTTTGATGGTAGCTTCCGATCCCTTCGGACACGAAAGACCGAGTGTGGGAGACCAAAGTAGTAACAGCGAAATGGTTGATCTTCGCGTTGGAGTCGTGGATCAAGCACTACAAAGTTCTTGCCGACATGATTCGGACTTGTAGTTCACCCATCGAGTGTTCTTTCTAGCATCACTAGCAATCAACAGCTAAGTTCTGTGTCCTTACAACCTCACCAATTCAAGTTGCCACAATAGGGAGGCTGCCACACTCCAAGATCCCAAACAACAACTTCTTGTCTTCCCTCGGCACGAGAGTCAAATGAAGAAGTTGAGAGAGAGCAAAGGAAGAGTAAAATGGACAACCATTCATCAAGACTCCAGCTCTCAGTGTAGAATGACGTCAAAATGACGTCATCCGTGCGCAAATCATTGGGCCTAAGCCTTGGGTTCTCTTCCAAAGACCCATGCGCTATCTTGCTCACCCGCTCTCTTTCTCTCTTTTAAGGGCTCTGCTCATACCTTGGCATTGCTTTTTAGCCTTCCAAAGTCCTTCTACTACTACAACTACTACTACTACTCGCATAGTGCTCGTAGTAATAGCAGTAAACGTAGGGTTGTAGTAATATACCATCGAATTCACGAGCACATCTGACTGATCTCGGGCTCCATGTATGTAAGAACGTGTGCATGTGCAGGCAAGGCTGCGCATGCCAAGCCCACCACCGAACAACCAACCAACCAACCAAGGAGGGTTTGGTGGTCTCGTTTGACGCCGAACTCGCACCATCATCATCATCATCTTCATCGTCAGCCAGTGAAGAAAGGGACCGGCGCACACCTCAAAGCGGAGAGTAAAAGGATACTAGACTTCTCACGATGTCAAGGAACAGACGGAATTTCCTATCTCATTTCTTTGGCCTTTGAGGCACGTGGAGCCATGAAATTTGGAACACATACTCCGTGTCCAATGAATTTCAAATGTTACTTTTAAGAGCTTCTCAATCAATGAGTATTTGCAGAATAAAACCGAAATCAATCTCCGCGTGTTTCTCCGTCAAAGTCGGATGTTGTCATCCAGGTGCGTTGGGTGGGTATGACGATGGTGTAAGGGAAACCCAACCAGCAATCGACGTAAGTAAGCGCGAACAAAGCCAGCGAGCACCGACGAATTCGAGCTCGTACGTATGAACGGACGGACGTACGTTCGTACCCTTCGAGCGAGTCGTCGCTGTTACATCCGTAGTCCGTACTCGAGTCACTCACTGTACGGCACATCTGCGCTGCTCATGAGGAAGAGGTTTTAGGTCAAATGCAATCTTCACAAACACATGGCCCATATTTAGATCCCAAGGGCACCTGTGCGAATAATCCAATGATAAGGGGTCAACCCAAGTCTGTTGATCGGTCAAAAACACGAGTAGAGAGCCCTTGGCAGGCAAATTTGATTGCGTATTATTTGACATTTCTTCTAGCACGAGAACACCTGGTTGAGATTTTCCCGCAAGTGGAACTGGCCCTTTGTGTGTATGTGAATGTGGACGAGGGTATGAATGTCACTTCAAACTGAAATGCGGGCATTTTGTTAAAACCAAAAACTTACCGTCGCAACTCATGAATTCTTCTGATCCTGGTCTACTCATAAAGGCTGACTCGAAACCCATGATAGCTCTTGAAAGTTGCGCTCAAATAGAAGTTCCGTGGAAAGAGACATGCCAATCATGTTTTGGGGGAGCTATGTCATCTTGCATATGAAAAGCACTTTCTTCTCACTTCATGACCGGGATTCATCACATTGTATTAGGCACACAAACAAAAGTTCTTCACCAGGTGGATCAACCTTTGCGAGCACATGGACAATGAATAATTTTCAGCCAACTCTCTGACAGACGCACTTCCTCAAGACGGATTCTAACTGCAACTGCTCAGACTCAAAAACATATGAGGAGCCTTCGTCTTCTTCTTTGAGTTCGTCTACTAGCCCATCTATACTCTCACACACCTCGTATCCACGAACCAACGAACGAACGAACGAAGTGTATGTACTACTACTACGACTACCACCACTACTACTAAGAAGAGACCATATGTATGGTATACTGCACAAAATCTTGACGGGAGGAATGGCTGGAGCTGAAAAATCGCGCACGGGTCA
This sequence comes from Tigriopus japonicus, assembly GCA_010645155.1. Lineage (NCBI taxonomy): Eukaryota > Metazoa > Arthropoda > Copepoda > Harpacticoida > Harpacticidae > Tigriopus > Tigriopus japonicus. Next base: position 8,686,736 of record CM021314.1, read on the forward strand.
ACCAATACACATTGGGACCTTTTTGACACATTTCAAATCAAGGCTCTTTCCAAGCTTTTCTTCGACCACAACTTTAACTAAGCGGCCTTTCTTTGAGGAAAAGCCAGAAAAAGACCGGATTTGCATCATTGAAGATTCCACATGGGCTGATTGTTCCAATGAGTCCAGGTGTGTCATCTTTCGCAGTGTCATTAAATTTATGAGAATGACCTTGCCCTGGATTTTACAGGGATTGGCGTCTAAATTGAAGATTCATGAAGAAGAAGAAAACGAGACTTCATGCGTGTTCCATGTACCCAATATTGCTAGGATTTTACTTACGTACATCTTATTGCGGTCCAACGTATTTTCCAAGTAATATTATGCTTTCAATCAAAAGTGAGATGCTCTCTCTTTCTCTCTCTCTTGATCCTTTTGTTGGTCTTTCCTCTAATTCCTAGAGCCAAGAAACCTGGATAAGTGGTGGACACATGGACGTAGTACATTACCCAGAATGTAACTTAACTATGAAAGAATTGGATGACGCACTTAGATCCTTCATTGGCCAAAGAACAAGATCCACATCTCGTTGGGAAGTCTGCACTTTTGTATCCTGACGAAAGTTGGCATCGTACGTTAACTAAGGCAACAACGCGAACTATTCATTCAGTCTACAAAAGAAGCACGAAGGGGTTAAGTGCCCATGCATGAAAGCTCTCTTCTCAAGTTCTGAAACATTGGAAGTCGTCGATTTTGAGCGAGAGCCACACCTGGATCGGTTTGAATCTCCGTCATCCCATCCTCTTCCAGAGGTTTTTCGATTTATGCCAAGTCAAGACTCATTTTTCAACCATGAGCATTACTATTTTGGGGAAGAATTCAAACATTAAAAAGCATAGCAAGTTGATTGACCTGATACAAGAATATCCATAAAATGGAAAGTGACATGACGGCTGGGATGATTGTTAATATTTGCAAAATATAAGAGGTATTCCAAAAACAATAGCAACACCAGAATTGGAAAGCAACTGTCTTCAAAGCCACGCAAACATGCTTTTGCATTTAAAGCCTGTTTCAATTCTTGGCATGTTTTTGAAGGAAAATCATAAATAATATAAAATCTATTGTCAAAGACTAGCAGAGTGACACTGACTTTGCACAGTTTTCAGACGATGAAATTGATATTGATTTAAATGATCAAGTTGAGAATTTGAATAATTTTCTCTTCCCAACTCAAAATGAGTTCCAGTTTGACTGTGTCAGAAAATCCATCGGCAATATATATTTCATACAATCCCATCCATACAAGGAACACCATAAAAAATGAGGCCAACTTTGACCCGTCCACACCATTTAATTTGGTTGACAGTATACCAAAGTTTAAATCTAAGAGAAGAGCGATTAGTTGAGGGTATATTAAATTTTAAAGCGTTTAAGTCTATTCTTATATCACGAAAATACTTTGGTTTAAAATCACCATAGAACATTTAGTAAGAATTTTAGAATTCAAAATATTTAACAAAAGTTGTAAGAAAAGGTCCAAAATTTACTATTTATTCGATGAAACCGCCATCAGCCTCGATAACAGCCTCCAAACGACCTCGGAAGGCCCTGCAGACGCTGCGGTTGTACTCCTCGTTGAGGTTGCGCCAAGACTTCGCGACGCGCCTCTTCAGAACGCCCACATTCGGTGCACGAGTACTACAGGCCTCCCTCACGACACACAACCATATGCTGTAGTCCAATGGGTTCAAGTCGGGGGAGGACAGCTGCCAGAAGTCTTCAGGCCAGAAAGTCGCGTTTTCGTCCAAGTACTTCTGGGTGATTTTAGCAGTATGGGCGGGGGCCCAATCCTGCTGAAACACCTATGACTTGTTAGCGACTTTTTTCATCCATTTTCATCTTTTCACGGGCGACACCTCGCCCGTGGAGGCCACGACGCCCAAAAACATTACCAAGGCCGGGTGCTTTGACCTCGATACTGACCTCGCGGGATCATCTGAGGGCTGACCGAGGTCCAAGTATCGGTCGTTTCGCCGGTTGACTAATGGATCGACGGTGAAGTTTTTCTCGTCTGAGAAGAACACGATTTTGGGCGCTTTTGACAACTAGAAAGCGGCCTCCGGCCTTGGCTAATGACCTTGCGGATCGTCTTCGGGTCGACAGCGTACTTCTTTGCGACGGACCTCATTGACTCGCGCGGGTTCTTCTTCAAGTAACGTTTGATGTTTTTTTCAGTGGTTCTCAGTTTTTGGCCTATGATTTTTGGCTCGATTATCGACCAGAGGCTAGCCATCGCGAATCTGGCGTCAAACTTTGCAGACAGTCGTCCTGCCGACGCCCAAGGCCTTGTAAACGTCGCTAGTCTTGGTGCCGGTGCGCAGCCGCGCTTCGATGGACTCTTGCTTAAAGTTCGAAAAATCGAGCGATTTTCGAAAAACTGCTTTGCTTATCTGGTAATTGTAGAAAATAAACAGACACTTCGATTTTGGGCCAAAAATTTAAAATTGGTCAATCAGAAGTTTGTCTAAAAGGCCTTTAAACGTGATGTGCGCGAATTAAATCCCCACCCGGTAATTGCAATGAACATCATTAGAGGGTGGAAAAATGTTTCGATATTCCCAACAAATCTTTTTATCTCCATTTGGCTCATTTCGAACATCAAGGTTTTATGCTTTCGCAACAATTTTCACTTGTGGCAAAGTCCTGCCAACAGTTTAAAATGAATCATTACTTTAGAGGCTAGGTTTCAAATTCACCATTGACAAATGTCATCTTGGCGCACAAAAATCAGAACTCTCAATGTTTACAAAAACAGTGGTGGTTGTTGGCATTCTGCTCGCAAAATTGCCTAAGAAATGGAACGAAAATAATAAGAGAGCAAATGAGCAAATTTAAGGACATTTACGCACATTTCTTTTGGTAGCATACTCTATTTCTCCCATTAACCTTTAGTATCTTACTTAGAAACATTGCTATTACTCCTGGTTTAAGAAATGGCTAACACTCAACACTCTTGCTCATGAATTATCTTTGGTGGAAATCTGTGGGAGAGAAACGACGCATTTGAGGCCCTGTAGGAATTTTAATTTCATGCCACAAATTTACTTTGTTTGTTTTGTTTATAATTGTGTGTGCCAAATGCTATTTCACTCCTATAAACCACTCGCTCGCTCTTCACTACACTTAGAACAATTCAAAATCTTTGTCTTTTTTCCTTAGAGAGGGTAATTTGAAAGAAACCAATGCTCTTCGGTAACAATATTGAAGTACGTCAAATTGGCTTGTTGTTTTAGTTTAAATTTGAAAATCAAACGCTCAAGTGAAAATTCGACATTGACGTCATGAATTAATAGCGAATGGAGTTGTTTAATCATCAAAAAACAACTACAGTACAAAACAGAAATGGTATGTTACTTTTCGAATGACTGAAGATATTTGACGAATTACGTCAGATGAATTGAAAGCTTAACGCGTGTTTTGAAAGCACCATCAAACTTTAAGTATTGTTCATTACAGAGGTTGAATTATTGCTCTTTACTCTTAATCTTTGGCTCCTTTGATGTCTCAATTGTTCCTTTTCAAAAAGAAAGTGTACAAGGATGTCATGAAGTAGAGTGTCCTTATTTTTTACGGTAAACAAAAAAACGAGTTTGTGGCCTAAAAATATATTGAAAAATCGAATATTGCCCTATATTTTGTCCGAGTCGTCAAAAAATCTCACGAATCTGGATTTTCTAGTAAGCAGTTTGGGTAAGGATGAATTTTTTATGGAATAGAGAGTTTGTTTCTTCGATAGTTTCGCCATTAAACGATTTTTGGCCCTGATTGATTTTAAGTTTGTGCTCATCAAGCTGATGGGCTGAAGGTTTTGATCATTCAAAGAAAATTAATTGTCGCAGAAATGAAGAAATATACAATTCCATTTTGTCATTCTTATTTTTCATAAGAACATACTCAACATTGGGACATATTACTAAACTTTCAGAAATGAACCTAAGACTCATAAACCTAAAACTAATTCAGTTGCCGCTGCGCTAGTTAGTGAAGCAGAGTATCAAACCGGTACACTTTTTGTGCAGAGGTGATAAAAACCCTTCCATTTAATCTAAGATAACTAAGGAATCGTGTTCGTGGTAACTTTGATGATCATATGAGGAAATATGACCAAAACAGTTCGCAGTTCCCATGATACACATACTTTTGAAGATTGCAACGGTCATTCATCAGTGTTGGACAAACTAAAGTGCCTAAAATGTTGATTACCTTTACTACCTTTTCAGTAGTCAGATTTCCATGCCAATTTGAAAGGAATTTTGCCAAAAATTTCAACCAAAAACCACTGCGGGTCCATTAAGAAATTAGTCATAAAGTCATAAAATCCATAAAGTCAACATTTGAGGCACTTTAATTTGTCTAAAACTGATGGTTGACGATTGCAATCTTCAAAAATATGTGTATCATGGGAATTGCAAGCTGTTGCAGTTTAAAATCCACTAGATGGTGCACTTTATGACCGTTCACTGTTATTATAGTACTCTAGATAAAACCGGGCCATTAGCTGTTCTGAGTTGCTTGGCTCATTTTGTCAAAACCAAGATTTTTTTCTCCATTTAATGATTCATTCAATGATTCTAGGTCGTTTGAACTGATATTTTACATTGAGATACCTCTGGTTACACCTGGTTAATGCTTGATTATATTTCGAGTTTATTAACTAATAACTAGAAAACAATATGAGACACAAAAATCACACGTTACTAGAAAGAGGCAATGGAAGCTATTTCCTTTCTACGTGTATTTTTAGGATTTTTTTTTAAATACCAATATGATTCCTTAGAATCCACTGAATAAATAAGCATCTTTACAATACTATTTGCATCAATGTTAAGGCCTATTTTTGCAATAGCACAAGGCTTTTATTGTTTTATTCGTACTGAAAATGAATTTTGTGTATTATTGACGCAATTCCAACCTAGGTTTCCTTACAGAAAATATCGATATTTACCAAGAATCTTGAATCAATGAATGAATGCTTAAATGGGAAAAGACTTGGACATGTCTATATGGGCCGAGCAACTCAGCACAGCCAACGACTCTGTTTTACCGCTACTGGTGAGATTTAAAACGCTTTATTGAGCCACCTTTTTGCATGTGCCATTGAACACTGAATTTACCTGCTATCCAAATATGTTCTTTTTCATCATTGCGGAAAATGATTAATTAACTAGCTTCTAGCCATGAAAGATGTATGTCAAAGTGCTGCGGGTTTTTCAAATTCATATCATTCCGATGTACGAATTCGCACTCCCAAACTGGATTAGTGGGTCCATTTTAAAATCTGTTGGGGAATCCTAGAACGCAGTGTTCACAAAGTTTTTGAAGCGGTAACTGGGCATACCCTATGCATCAAACAATGCTGCTATTACTCATTTTATAACCCAAACCTACCCTCTCGAAGACTGGCTGAAATATATTTCATACCCACGACTTTCGGCGATCAACGCCCGCCTAGATAAAAGAAAGTATTATTTTACCGCTCGAGGAGTGAAGCTTTAGAATTCCCTGCCGATGGTTGCCAAGAACTCTCCCACCCTAAATTCGTTCTAATCATGGCTAGACAACAATCCACAATACCTGTAACCAGAAGCAACACAATATTTATTTTTCCACCAACATATTGAATGTTTGTTTTTCACATCTCTCATATCTCTTCTTATCCACAGTTTCGCACTTTTGATCCTTGTTATGTCTTCCAAATAACCCTTTGCGGTTCCTGAAGACCAGATATACATTATTATACATCATTATAAATTGGACAACAATTTTAAAAGTTTACGCCCAACAGTTTTTGACCATCCACCGACAATCCGAATTTCCGATATCATTTCCTCCATTCTCTCGACTTTCTGGCGTAGCCGAATAATCTATTCTTTACCAATGAACGCAGGCTACAGACGCCAAGTGGCAAGAGAATTAATAGACAATGACCATTACTTAACTTGTAGTAGGAAAGAATTTCACGTTTTATCAACTGACGACTGTACATGTGCAATGTGTGGTGAACATCCTTTATCATTTCTGTGACCTAAATATCTCCAATGAGTTCAGCACTCCAATGAGTTCAGCAGGTTTGCAAAAGGTCGAGCAGGTCCAAAGATGTTTTACTAGGAACATCACAGGAATGAGAGAGCTCTCATATTGGGAGAGGCTCCAGAAGTTAGGGTTGTACAGTACTCAGAGAAGGTATGAAAGGTATCTGATACTGTATGTTTTCAAGAGCATTCATGGGCTCTGTCCTAACCCAGGATTTGAGATCAGTTGTAGCGATCGTAGAGGTTTTACGTGCGTTCTGAGAGCACCTCCAAATCCTAAGGAATCAAGGCTAATTCGAACAATGAAGTCCTCCTCTCTTCTTTATCGGGCTCCTTCATTGTTCAATTTGTTGCCTATTTGCCTTCGTCGGGAATATGTAGGAGCTGATCCTCTAACAGCATTTAAGGCAGGATTGGACAAATTCTTAAATACTATTCCTGACCAACCCACCATACAAGGGTTGTATAGATCTGCCAACAGTAACTCATTGGTAGATCAAATTTCATATAAACATTAATTATTGAAACTATAATAATGATTAACTCTCTTTACAGGGAATCCCATTCCTTGTAGCGGTATTGAAAAATCCGCCCCCCCCCCCAAAAAAAAAAAAAAAAAATATTCTTTACAATAGGCTTTGTAGAGGTCAATCAACTTCATGATTATTGTTTCCACCAACTTCTTGATGGTACAGGGGATGTTTATCGTAAAAACGTCCATGTTTTCCCTCCACAAAAGGTTCAACAACGCTGAGTTCATATTCAGACCTCGATTTATCAGGCGCTTTCCAAGGCAACCTTTAGATTCGCCGACTCAAATATAGATTGTGGCCAAGTCCCCATGCAATGATGGTATAGCCCATGGGTTGGCAACCACTTTTGGGTCAAGGCCCATCAAATTTGACTATGTGGAGTCTGGATCCCACCAAACATATGCTGGAAGATTCATGGGCCCGCAATTCAATGATCAAAGAGCTCTGTGGGAGTTACATATTGAATCTTTATGGGGGAATATGTGATAGGAATGGCTCTCAAGCCCACTATTTTAGGCAATCCCTGGTGTAGCCTTTGCTTGGTCATCTTGAATCAGGGATTCTTGACACTTATTTTCCTGAGCAGAAATGCAACTCAAATGTCGGTTGTCTGAGGAATGCCGTCTACAGGAGAGCACAAACTTAACCTTATAAGTCAAGATAAATTTCCGTCGTTCGATTTTGCTTTGAAGAATAGTTAAAACCCAGGAAACAATCTTAAGAGAGAAAAAAACACCTAGCTTGTTGGCAACCAAATACTGAAGCATTCATCACGATCCTAATCCAAACGTGTATTTTCATTCCAAGATAAGCAATCTTAAGATTCAAATATTATTTTGAAGAGTAAGCCGATCCTGACCCAAATATGACGAGACAAGACCACACAATTTATGGACGACGAGAGGCAAGCAACAAGATTGACACAATTATAATTATAATTAAACTTAGTATGCTACATATTTCAATTTGAGCTAAATCGAACGTCAGGAGGAAAATTTACGCTTTCTACAGTGATTTCTGAAAAGATTATAAAACGAATGAGCTTGTGGTGAAAAAATCCCCGAAACCCCGATTTATTATATGTAGGATTATGCACTGACCTTTTATACAACAAAAATTAACTTTATTGACTCTGGTGCTATTTTAATGAGACTGCCCCTGCTCTCGTGTTAAAATGTTTTTTGAAATGATTTCGTATTTAAATTTCAGCTAAATCACAAGTAACTCAAGCATAACGTTTGCTTTATCCTGATCAATCAATATCCACGCCTTAATCCAAGATTCCATATTTCATGTTAAGCATTTCATAGTGTAGGTTTGAACCTAAGAATAAACTACTGATTTTCCAGGTCATTTAATCGCTGATTGATACAAATAAATCCCTTTCAAGCTACACGAAGCTCAAATATTGCCTTTTTTCATTAATTTTAAAGCCCAACTCTCTTGGCGGGTCTTTCAAATGCCGCTAGTTATGAAGTACACTCGACGCAACCTACCCGATTCACCAGCTGCGTGAGTGACCAGGAACAGCCCAGGAAAAACGTGTTTCATTTAGAAGTCTACACGACATTTCCAATGACATGCCGCCAAATTGTAGAAAGAAGAAAATTTTAAACCTCCAACTAATAAAAAAACCATCCTATCCAAAGCAGAACCATCTAATCCCTAATATAACCATTTCATGCCCCAAAAGTTTCTTAAACATTCTCCACTTAACGTGATCCATGGCTACACTTCACAAAATACAGCCATGGCAAGATATTTTTGTCTCACTCATCGGAAAAAAACAGCTTTTTCTTGGCGTGACCAGTCCGGCACTCGCTCGGTTAGGCACTTTTGCTTGACTCAAAGCGGTCACTGGTCACTCAAATCAGTTTGAAATTCTCCTCTGCCTGGATTTGGGCGCCACTTCGTTTCCTGATTTGTTCGGGTGTGCATCAACGTGCGTCCGTCTGTCCTTCCCGCGCCAGTCGACTTGGAAAAAGGCTCCCTCCGTTCCACCCTCCCTTTGCATCGTCTTCACGGTCACGCCCCTAGTTCTCGCCAAGATGGCCTCTCAAAACGACTCTAACACTGCGGCTGACCGCCTCAAGGCCTTCAAGAACAAGGGCAAGGACACCGAGGTAAGTCGATGGAATCGGTAGAATCCGACTAGAGAACCGTTTTGGGATCCATTTTGAACCACAGAACCATGCGGCGTCGTCTTGGGGATGATTTTAAAGGGAGATTTGGAGGTTGTAAGGATGCTCTATTGGCCGTTATTGAGAATCTAAGATGGGGTCAATGTTAATTTGGAGGATCACTGATTACGGATTGTCGAATAGGTGCTTCTGCCATTCATTGGCATGCATAACTTTGGAAAGCCGGTAATGCTTTTTAGTTCTAATTCATATTTTCAAGTTATCGTCATCGATTTTGAAACTAAAGTTTTACGAGCGCCACCTACCGATCAAAGAGGCCATTTCTTGGAAATTGGGTTAAAAAAAAAGATTTTTGTTGTATGATTTTGTACACTTTACATAATCCTTGTTAGCTTATGGTGAAAGGATGGTTGAGCACGAGCTCTTTGATTAGGAGAAGACTCAGAAGAGCGAATACGGGGAAAAGAAAATGGTACAAGAAAAGAAATGATGGTTGCGTGTATCTAATCAATGTGACCTTCTTATCCATTAATAAACCGAATCTGCTCCGTTATGGAATATTTTTCACTTTTATTGAAAATTATTGGCCGGAAAAGCATTGTTAGTGACATGGTTTAAATTAAAAAGTCTTACTTCAGTTCTTGCCTATTTCCGTTTTCTTTAGAACAAATTTTCAAATTTGTCGTTTGTACTGGCCATAATAGAAGAATATAAGAGGACAAGAGTAGCACATATATATACACTGCCTCAAATTTGTAGGAAACGATCTGGATGGATTGAAATGAGATTTTTTATAGAATAGATCAAAAACGTAAATGATATTTTTATGCCGCCAATATGCCTTTAGAATGTTTTGAGATACCTATAATTTCAACACGTTACAATAAAAAAAATAAAGATGAAGCAAAAATCGCTTTAGAAAAGTGAAGGAATAGATAGTAGCAAGTTTGCTGTCAATTTGAAAATCTTCTTTCAGCCGTTTTCTATTAATTATTGAAAAAATGCCGTGCAAATAAAAGCCAGTCTAAATTCGATGTCGTAAAACAACTCTAATCTTTCAATGAGTTGTTGACATCTCTAAAATAACTTATTGGTTCTTAAAATACCATGTTTCAGGAGCTTCGTCGCCGTCGCAATGAAGTTAGCGTGGAGTTGCGCAAGGCCAAGAAGGATGATATGCTCAGCAAGCGACGAAATGTCGATTTGACCGATGAGCCTCTGAGTCCCTTGCAAGAGAGCAATGGACAAATGGAGTTCCATTCTCTCGAAGAGATCCGCGAAGGTCTGTTGGGACCCGACTTGAACCGCAATTTCCAGGCCACGCAAGCCGCGCGCAAAATGTTATCACGTGAGCGGAATCCGCCTCTAGACGCCCTCATTGAAGCCAATTTGGTGCCGCGATTGGTCGAATTCCTGACCATGGAGGCTGCCCCCAAGTTGCAATTTGAAGCCGCATGGGCCTTGACCAATGTGGCCTCCGGCACACCTCAACAAACCATGGTAAACCACGTCGTCGTCATGATTTGCCTGAACGATCAATTAAAACCATCTGTTGTTGCTGTCGATTAGGTGGTGGTGGAAGCCGGTGCCGTTCCACATTTTGTCTCATTGTTGCGCTCACCCGATCGCAATGTGTGCGAACAGGCCGTTTGGGCGTTGGGAAATATTGCCGGAGATGGCGCTCAATTGCGCGACTTTGTCGTCAACAACGGGATTGTCAAACCCTTGATTGCCTTGGTTGACCTCTCTGCTCCCGTCACGTTCCTTCGCAATCTAACGTGGACCATTTCCAACTTGTGTCGAAACAAGAACCCTCCACCCTCCAATGAGGTGGTAGTTCAATGTTTGCCCGCTTTGAAGGCTTTAATGACCTCACCTGATGTCGAAATTCAAGGTACGTGGGAAAACATGCTAATCTAATGATGGCATCTATTATGAGTGCGTTTTTTTATGACTTAGCCGATACTTGCTGGGCTCTGTCCTATCTGACCGATGGTTCGGATGAGCGCATTCAAACTGTGGTGGAATCAGGCGTGGTCCATGGGTTGGTTCATTTGCTCCAAGTTGGTGTGGTGCAAGTGATGACTCCCGCTTTGAGAACCATTGGCAACATTGTCACCGGAAGCGACACGCAAACTGACGCTGTTTTGCAAGCCAATTGCCTACCAGTTTTGTCCTCGATCCTTCAACATCAGAAAATGGGGTTGGTCAAGGAAGCGGCTTGGACCATTTCGAACATTACGGCTGGCAACAACAATCAAATCCAAATGGTCTTGGATGGAAATATTATTGAGCCCCTGATTGGCGTCCTAGAAAGGGTACGTTCATTGATGAGTTGTTCAATATAAAGATCAAGTTAGTTGCATGCTGAGTTGCTTAAATATCTGCAAAATGTAGTGCGTTTATGGGTGTCTTTCTTATAAGTAGGCTCGGATAAAGGTGCTATTTTTTGGTCCAAAAATAAAAAACAGTTTTTAATTTGAGGAAAGCTGTTAAAAAGCTGTTATCATTTTGGCTGAAAATGTCGCATTTGAATGCATAATAATTGGCCAATAATGTTCCAGAAATGGCCAAGCCAAAACTGACTTTTTGCAAAAAAAGAGGTTATGTTTTGCTTGCTCAAGAACTCGGTTTCTTTACACTAATCATCCCAAAATAAAAAATGCAGAATTTCCCGTCCAATGTTCAACTCATTTTCACTTAATTTCACTGCAGAAAGCTAAAAATAAGTATAAAAATTTAGTTTGTTGTGAAAGATCGAAAAGTTGCTAATTTTACCAAAAGTTTCACTTTTGTGAAAGTTGCATTTTGCCACTTTGTCCGAGCCGTTTGAAAGCGCTGTCAAAGCCCAACATGGAAAGAAATGTCTCTTTCTGTTTCAATGTTTTGAAGGGTTGATCTCTCCTCAGCACATGTAAAGCACAGTAATACAACTAATTACCTTTTTTTAATTTTTTTTGAAAAAAATATTTAATTACCTTTTTTTTCATGAGATATTTCTTGACCCACTATGGTTTATTGGGGTGGATTCAAAGATTCTATTATGTAAACGTCTAACGATTCTATTATTCTCATTAAAGGGTGACTTCAAGGCACAGAAAGAGGCTGCTTGGGCCGTCACTAATTTGACCTCGGGTGGAACAAATGAGCAAATCGTCCGTCTTTGCCAATTTGGAGTTCTTCGTCCATTTTGTAATCTTCTCACCGCCAAGGACGACAAAACTGTGTCTGTGGTTTTGGATGGTATTCACAACATGCTATCGGCTGGTGGAAAGATGGGCGAATTGGAGCAACTGTCCATGTTAATTGAAGAGTGTGAGGGCCTAGACAAGATTGAAGATCTTCAACAGCACGAGAATGAGGTCGTTTACCAAAAGGCATTGAACATTATTGAAGAGTTCTTCCCTGAAGAGGTAAAAGAGTTACCTGTTTGCGTATTTGCGCCTTGACTCTGACTGGACTAACAACTTGTTTAAATTTTAGGGTGAAGGAGAGGGCGATGCTCCAACAAGTACGACCAATGGTTTTGAATTCAACACTAACGGACAACCAACTGCCACTGACAAGCCATTCAACTTCTAAAGTGATATTCATTCCCGTCATCCCGCTCCTCTCTTCCTTTTTCTATTCTGTCACGAATGAAGTGATATGTCTTCGATGAATTCGTTCCAGGACTGCACCAACTTGACTCAGTGGGGTTCATTACCACCATCCTGGTTAGACATGTTAATTCTAGTTGACAAGTATCGCTTATGTAGACCCTATTAAACTTTTTACTTCTTGTGACCTTTCAAAAGACTGTTTTATCAAAATCGAGGTTCAGTGAGCGAAATGAGGCCTAGCTAGCAACTTTCCTTTACTAGAGACAGGTTCCTCCTTTTTGTTCCATTGGTTCCACCCAAACCCACAATCGACTGTAGCGCTCTCTAGTAAGCTGGACTAAACGTCAATAAGAGAGGCTTCTCGTCGGAATCTGAAGTCCTTGGTTGATTGGTTCTTGTCGAAAAGTCCTAGGATGAGCTACTATGAATGAGCCTCGAGGAAGTGTGGCCCGTTCTTTGTGTTGCGGGGAAGTGCCCAACTCCATTCGAATCACCTTACAAAATGCGTATGCCAACTGTACATTTGTCAAAACCGTTCGTTGGTTGCCCGTGGCTGCTATCCTTTGCTCCAAATCGTGGAGTTGCTACACATTCTTCCGAGTTTACAACCAACTACCCGAAGAGGACAATTCCAGTCATAAGATCGCCACTTTGGTTCTCTATCATATCTTATTCGGTCTGAGTACTTGGTGCTTTCTGGCTTGTTTAGTGTCTAATCCGGGATATGTGCCCGATGTTTGGAGATTGACTGATGAAGAGGTGGAACATTTGAGCCAGGCTAGTTCCGAGGATGAATGGAAAGGCATGTTATTGGACTTTGCCCGGAGCAAGGATCTCAAATGCTTCCAGTACTCGGTACAAGGTGCCATGCGATATTGCGAGACTTGTTACTTGATCAAACCGGATCGGAGTCATCATTGTAGCGTTTGCAACCAATGCATTTTAAAGATGGACCATCATTGTCCGTGGGTGAACAACTGCATTGGGTTCTACAACTACAAATATTTCATCTTGTTTCTTGTGTATGCCTATTGCTACTGCCTGTTTCTACTGGTTTTTCTATCCACGTACTTGTTCCTCTACCGTGATGAGAACAATGACGTCAATTGGAATATCCACATCTCGGGGATCCTCGTGTTATCCTTCATATCGTTTGTGTTCATCTCGTGTCTCTTGTGGTATCACGTCTTCCTGCTCATCGTGAATCGCACCACTTTGGAACAGTTCAGGAAACCCATTCTAGAAACTGGATCCAGTGGGAAAGCCTGGAACATGGGTACCTTCCGAAACTTGCAAGAGGTCTTTGGTGATATCGGATGTCTCTGGTTTCTACCCGTGTTCACGTCCATGGGCAATGGCACCCATTTCTCGTGCCCAAGAATGGTTCGGGTGGCTTCCTCCGGATTCGGTTCGGGACGGAAATACGAAAGCGTGATAGTTATCCATGAAAGATCTCCCAGTGTGAAATTGGATCAGCATTTTGAGCTCTCGGAAAAGCAACCCAGACCTGTCACTGTTGAATATATTACCCAGCACCCCTCACCAAGAATCGAAACTTCTCAAGTGAATAGTTGTTAGAACAAAAAGCACCGTTAACAGAACTTGAAAATAATAAACTCGGTCAATACCCGATCATAACGTCTTTATTCAAGGTCGGATGGCCCGCCAGCAATGTTGATATCGTTCAATTACATGTAAACGACTAACTCGGGAATAATTCTATCTAAGTGTGGGCACAGTTATGATTCTGCACTAGCTCGTCCTTTCAAAAGCAAATCTTGGAGCTGAACGAATTCATTAGCCCAATTGCAAAAATAGGCCCGTGCACAAAACATGGTGCGGAGTGAACGGTGGTCGAAAGCTACTAATTTGAATTGGGTACAAAAATAATAGTAGATACAACAGACATCCCGATTTGTTTCGGCATTTAACGAAGGGAACAAAACGCCCTAAAAGGTGGGACTAGTTCATTTCAAGATGGTTTCCACAAATTTTTGGATGGTGTCGAGCTCTTCGGCCGAAGACGAGTGTCCCAATCCTTGGAAAGTCTTGAATTCATGAGAGCGGAAAGTCTTCTTCATCAAGGCTGAAGTCATTTGGCCCCATTTAAAGGGCACCACCGGATCACAATCCCCGTGACACTGAAGTACGGGCACATCCACATTCTTGATCCAACTGGCCGCCGATTTATTCATAGGCAACCAACAAGACAGGGCCACAATACCACCGATTTGGGTCTTTGAGGCCACACCCGTGAACAAGGCCAAAGCTCCACCTTGCGAAAATCCGCCCAACAAAATCCGCTCAGGGGGAATACCACACGCCACTTCATCAGAAATGAGGCGATCCACGAAATCACGAGACTTTTTTAAACCGGCCTCATCTTCGGGTCCTTCGGGATCCAGACTTTTCAAATCGAACCAGGCAGGCATCATAAATCCTGAAACGAAACATCAACCTTGAAGTTTCCATTCATCTCTACCATTTGTCTTAGGAGTTGATCAACAAATGAGCTTTGTTTAAAGCAAATTAGTTCCCTTTGACAGAGCCGATGACACAATGATAGTCGTCGACACATCCGGAAGATCATCAGAATCGTGATCAAGAGCCTTTAGACATGACAAAGCTTTTGAAATTTCTCTTCATCGGTGCAGCACGAAAATTCTATACAACCATAGCCGGCTTTTAGTTTTGACGTACCCTAATTTTTTAGATGTAAGACACAGACACGAACCGTAGGTATATATAGCAAGCAACAACTCTACTTCTTGACGCAGGTTTTGGGCAACTTTTCTCATGAGCTTTAGCCCAAGGCACTTTGGGTCCATTCCATGGCCTGACCAACAATGGATAGAAAAATCTTACCCGAGTTCAAAGTGACGGGCATGGTGGGTGCCGTGGGACACACAATCTTCATGTGGGACGGGCGGATTTCGGCCAGTGTGGAAGCCCATCCGTGTCCGGTGTCGCCCAGGCCGTGTAGAAAGATGAAGGTCGACGTATGCTGGCCTTTGGGCGAGATCGTGACCGTGTTATTGGGTGAGGCCGCCATGGTGGCCGGGGCTGTGGAAAGCGGCGGCGACGACGACGACGAGATTGAGGATGAGCACGACGTGGAAGCTTGCTTGATCTTCTTGGACAAGGAATCGCCCATCAGAAAAACACGGGACAAAAATAAAGACTGTCAGAGAATGGGTTTCTTTTACTTAGGTCATGAAATCGATGATGCCGCTAATGGAAGGAGGGATCAGATGGCACAACGAGTCATGACGCTGCTCTTGGTGATGGTGGTGATGATGAAGATGATGATGATGAAGAAGGGCAGCAGACGTTCAACGAGGATGGAGGAGAAGGAGAAATCAAGAACACTCACTCACTCACTCACTCACTCTTTGGTCCGATCCACTCTGCTGGTTCAAAAACAGTGTTGCCAGATGATATTGATCGAAATTCCAAAAAAGTGCCAAAAAGTATGTGTAGTTCTATTTCATTTTTTCTGCACCTTAATGAAGAGTATTTTTTCGATACAAAGAAAAATGGACAGAGATCCTAAAATAAGGCTGACAACGATTGGAAATACGATGATAAACCCTTGATCATTTCATCAGTTTTAACCTAAATTCAAAGTGTCAATAAGCTGGGTTTATGCCAAATAACATGGCCAGGCTTTCAAAAATCAAAATCAAGATTAACCGTTTACCTATTAGCTGGTACAAAGACTATATACAAAATTTGTACCTTGAAAAATATCTTTTTGGTGTATTTTTTCTCATTGAGATCTTTATTGTATGCCAGGGGTTCTTAAGTAAATTGTTTGGTGTGCATTTTCAATTTGGGTTGGTACTGCGATCCCAGCAGGTAATTTTTGTTGCCACTTTTTGAGCAAAGGACATTTTTAAAAACCCTATGGCACTTATTTCAAAAATGACAATTATAAGATTTAGCAGTCTGTGCGGTTTAACAAGAAGCACGGAAATCATGGAGTGGGAGGCTCGCAATGAGAATTATGATTTCAGGCAGAAACGAACCATTCGTCTTCTTAATTAGATCTTCAACTGAGATTCGATCGGACAACTTTTTCCCCGCAAGGAGCCTCTTTACTCGGTTAAGAACAACCTGGACACGATCCAGTAAGGTGTTGTGTGGTTTGTGTGAATGTGTAACCTTATCATGGTCCTCATTTTTGAAAAGTGTCGTCGTCACGATTGGACAACTCCAAATGGTCAAAAAATGGTTATAATCAAACGCTATTGAAGAGAAATTTTACTTCAGCATCTTTACGCTCGTCAAAAAAGTACGGAAATCGTGGAGTGGGAGGCTAGCAATGAGAATTATGATTTCCAGCAGAAACAAGCCATTTGCGTTCTTCTGCAAATGAAAACTAGCTTGCATTGAGAAGAACACGTATTTCAAATTTCAGCCCAATCGAATGCTGGAGTGAAAAGTTATGCCTTCTCAAATTTATGTACTGAAGAGAGAATAGAATGAATGAACTCGCCCTTTTTTGGTAAAACGATTACCACAAAAGGGCGAGTTCATTCATTCTCGGTAGGATTTGCACTGAATTTTGAGAGAGCAGAACTTTTGACTCCGACGTTCGTTTTTTTTTTGGGAGGGGGGGGCGGATTTTTCAATACCGCTACAAGGAATGGGATTCCCTGTAAAGAGAGTTAATCATTATTATAGTTTCAATAATTAATGTTTATATGAAATTTGATCTACCAATGAGTTACTGTTGGCAGATCTATACAACCCTTGTATGGTGGGTTGGTCAGGAATAGTATTTAAGAATTTGTCCAATCCTGCCTTAAATGCTGTTAGAGGATCAGCTCCTACATATTCCCGACGAAGGCAAATAGGCAACAAATTGAACAATGAAGGAGCCCGATAAAGAAGAGAGGAGGACTTCATTGTTCGAATTAGCCTTGATTCCTTAGGATTTGGAGGTGCTCTCAGAGGGCATGTAAAACCTCTACGATCGCTACAACTGATCTCAAAGCCTGGGGTTAGGACAGAGCCCATGAATGCTCTTGAAAACATACAGTATCAGATACCTTTCATACCTTCTCTGAGTACTGTACAACCCTAACTTCTGGAGCCTCTCCCAATACGAGAGCTCTCTCATTCCTGTGATGTTCCTAGTAAAACATCTTTGGACCTGCTCGACCTTTTGCAAACCTGCTGAACTCATTGGAGCCCAAATGGGTGAGGCATATTCAAGATGCGGCTGAACAATCGACTTGTACAGAGTTAGCATCGTAATACTATCTCTGGACTTGAAAGTGCGATAGATCCAGCCGCACGTTTGAAATGCCTTCCCCACTTTCAACTGGATATGCTCATCAAACTTTCCATCATCTTGGACGACAACTCCCAAATCTCTCATGGACGATACCTGCTCAATATCACAACCTCCATTGTCTTTGAGTGGAACATCTAATTTTGACGCCCCATACGTCATGGTGCGGAATTTCATCCCGTTCAATGCCATATTACTCTCGCCAACCCAAGAGTAGATTTTCTCCAAGTCCTCAACTAAATATTTTGAGTCCTGACCATTCCTTCCACAAACTAATTTTGTGTCATCAGCATATGCAGAAATACTGGCTTTTGTTCTAAACTTCTGAAGAGGAGCAATAAAGAGAATAAACAAGAGCGGACCTAAAAATGAACCTTGTGGAACACCTGAGTTGACATCATACATGCCGCTAAAAGATCCTTCGACTTTAACTATTTGCTTCCTTTCGCTCACGAAACTATCAATCCAAGTCAGGACCTTACCCTGGTTCCCAAACTCTTTGATTTGATCAAGCAAAAGACCATGATCCACCTTATCAAAGGCCTTGGCAAAGTCAAGATAGACTACATCAACTGACTCGTGACTTTCAAGCTCCTCAATGATCTGTTCAGTGTGGTCAATCAAATTGGTTACAGTTTTTAAATGGGCTCGAAACCCATGCTGTCCGGGGGGAATGATATCATGGGCTTCCAAGTACTCAACAAGCTTGGACTTCTTAATCATCCAAAAACCTTTGCAACGCTGGAGGTCAGAGAAATGGGCCTATAATTACAAAGGAGTGACTTATCTCTGCCCTTAAAAATTGGAACGACATGAGCCACTTTTAGAGAAGAGGGAAATTTGCCCTGATCTAAGATGCAACGCATCAAGTAGGAGAAAACTGGGGCAAGAATATTTGAGCATTTCATCAGAAACTGAGATGTCACACCATCAGGTCCAGGAGAACTCGAGAGCTTTAAGCTCTTGATGGCCTCAAAAGCAACTTGATCTGTGACTACCAAATCCTCCACGCGATTATTCTGACTATCAATGCCAGTACCATCAACAACATTGCTACACTCATGGCCTACTCTGTTTACCCTTTTCGGAATTGAAAATACACTTGAGAACTGATCTCCAAGCATATTGGCCAAAACCTCACTATCATTGACGGTTTTACCGTCGACCTCAAATGGTCCTACAGGATGCTTCATTTTTCTCTTTGTATTTGCGAACGAGAAAAACGCCTTTGGATTAGTCTTAACCTCCTGGACAACTCTACATTCCTTTTCCATCTGACCAGAATCAATGGAGGCCCTAATCTTAGCTTGAACCACGTTCAATTTATTTTGGAGGCTGGCTACAACTACTAGATTTGAGCTGAAAATTAAAGTACGTAGTCTACTCGACAAAAGAAAGGTCTCATTTGCAGAAGAGCATTATTGATTCGTTTCTACTGGAAATCATAATTCTCATTGCTAGCCTCCCACTCCAAGATTCCAGTGCTTCTTGGCCCATCTCATGATTTCATTCTATTCTTGAGAGCTCATTTGGCTCAGGTATTTTGGCAATATTTGCACGTTATCAACTAAATTCTGCCTTGATGCAATCGTCCATCAAATAAAAAGCTTGTCCCTGTGGGTTTTGTCCATTCAATACACGTGAGAAATAGTCAGAAATACATTGCCACATTTCACGTTTGAGTTTTGGTTTGTTCTGGCAACACTGATTCATTGAAACATGCAGCAATCAGCGTCAGTGAGCGCTCTCAGATAAATCAAGAGTTCCAAGTCTTGGGGAAAGTTTACTTTTCGCGATTTGAATTTGTCACTTAGTAAATGCCTAAAAAACACGCAAAATTTAGAAACTTTGATATTTGCGCTTAGAGAGAGCCGAAATTTGGGTTGTTAGGACTAAAAGGAGAAGTTGGTTCAAGTGAAGCCCCAAGCTTATTTCTACAGAAAGCAGAGAATTTCTAAGTTTTCATAATAAGATATATTTTCCCATATCTTGAAGAACTTAATTGAAATATAACATCGATTTATATGAATGCCAATCCATATTTCATGTATTTCATGTTGCGAAACATGGGTTCTTCTACATATAATTCTTATAGTGTATAAAACTGGCTTAAAGAACTAAGACAAAAGGAAATTTGTTAAAAACCCGATTTTGAAGCACTGTCATCTGGAAAAGCACAAAGTAAGCAACAAGAGTGTGAACATTGTTCCCTTTGCTTTTTTCGAAGAACAGTGGACTGGAAAAAGCACTTTATTTTTTTCAAATATAAAAAAATGATGTAATTCTTCTAAGGTGGAACTTCAAAGTTATTGCTGATTAACCCTTGGCCCTTAACCCTCTAATCAGTTGATTTCCAGCCAAGCAGATTGCAAGAATTAAAATGCTTTCAAAATGGAGGGAACATTTTGTTGATGCATGCATGTTTCTCTTCCATATTCTGCCATTTTTTTAGACACGCTTTCTCAACAACTCCCGAGGAGACCGCTAATGGATGAGTGCAATCGAACAAATTCAGCTGGGGATTCTGGGGCCAAAATGGCTAGGGATGCGTCGGAGTCGAGACTGACCCTCCATAAAATTTAATCAAAATTCGTGAGCCCAACTCGTTTTCTTCATTTTGACAATCAATTCAAGTAAGATTTTTTTCATCACGTAGCAAAACTAAAACTATGAAATGTCCGAACTTACTTCTGACCCATCCCTAGTCATTTTGGACCCAGAATCCCCAGCTGAATTCGTTCGATTACACCCATCCATTGTAGATTTCCACCAAATGACACAGTTTTTTGTCTTGCCTTCTCCGATCAGATCTTTCTTTGCCTACAAAATTTCGAAGTTGGATTCGACCCTAAACCGAAAAATTATAGGAAACACCTAGTACCTTACATCACTCATCTAGCTATTCCTGAATGACACCTAATCAATTTAAGATTTACACTTAGCTTTGTTAATCCATACCGAATCTCTCCCTCCCGTGTCACCCACGCTCTTTTTTAGGAGCCTTCCCCACAAATACTCGAGCGACTAGCTCCCTAATGAAAAACGGGCCCTCAAAATCTCAACGTTTTGTACTTTGGATCCCCAAGAAGACTATTCGCACTTTGGGGATGCTAGGGGGGGATGCTATCTATTGTTTGTCCATTGGCTTACGTTGAAATTATTTGTTCCACAGTCAGTCTACACGTGACTTTGATCACGCGATCACGAGTTCCCAGCGAGAGACCAGGTACCAATGAAAATTGGACCATTTCCATTGACTTGTCTTGATCCTATCAATTTCATTGGTTCCTAATGACTTCATTCCTCCTAATGAGTCTTGCATGCACCTAGAGTCTTGCATGCACCTATCTCCAACGTTCAATTGGTCCCTGTTAGACTTGGACCTTGAGAAGCCAAAGGCGCGAACGGGATCGCAGGATCCCACCCAGCTCCAAAAGGGCTTCCTCCCAAAGGAAGAGAGACTTGAAAAGTAGCAGTTCATGCATGTGGACCAAAGTGCCCCAACTTCTCCACAACACAACGTCCGATCATTCACTTTGAAGTTGTGGTGTATTCTGGTTCGTTGTTGCCAAGTGAATCGGAAAAGATTTGGAGCATCAGTTCAGCGGGAAGGAATGCTCTTCTCGCTATTTCAAGCCCCAACTACCTCAGATCTTCTTCGTATTCCTTGAGGATCAGACAGGTTTTTCCACCGTTTAAAAACGTAAGTTTTCATCTCTCAGACGAACTTCAACTTGTTCCAATACCGGTTCAATCTTGATGAGTGACAATAAAAGATCATCTCCGTTATGAACAGAGGGAGAGAGGGAGGAAAGCTAGCAATGTTGAATCAGCACCAGTTCAAGGTCAAACAAGGTCACGTGTCACTAGGCCTGTTTCACACTCATTCAGTGTCGCTCCTCCTCTTTTGATGTTGGCAGTTGTTGGCTCCTTCTACCGATGTAGACTTCTACACCACTCCTCCTTTAAGGCCCTATTTCTTGTTTTCATCCAAAACAGCTGATTCCTCCATGAGCATACATGCATGCATGCACTTTGAACACACATACGCCTGGCTCAACTTTGAAATGACATTTGTCAGTGTATGTAAGAGCTTGAAATCGGGGACTTCCTAGAACGGTAATCGGCAGCCATGTTTGTTTAATTTGCAATTTACAAGATTTGTCATGTATGAAGGTCTGATGCAACAACGTTGAGGTGTTCCTGAAGGACATTGACCCTGCTCGACGTTTTGTATCCTATCCAGAGTGTTCCACATTTATATCCCTCCACCTACTAGCGAGTGAGCAAGTGTATATAGCTTTCTCCGTACTCTTGGAGCCTCCTCGTTGTCTGTCCTGTTTGAAGCTACTAACTACCCGGGAAAGAGAGTTGCTTGCGAGACGGTCGAGCTCTCAAGTTCAAGAAAGGGCATCTGAAGGTGACAGTGGAACATTTCTCCCCGGGTACACTCTGAGGGTCTCTCATTTGAGTTGGATCTCTGATTGCAGATTGACCTGTTTCCGGAGCCTCTTGTTTGGAACGAAATGACTAAGGATCTGTTCATCATCGACACCCGGTGTCACTTGAATCGCTCGATTTGCAAGGCCTTTGAGAAGAGCGGCTATGAAGTCGAGGTAAGGGCAACGTTTTTACACGGAGAGCCTCGGATTTTTTGTTGATCGTATGTTATTGCAGGTTTCAACTGGGTATCACGGAGTGCCTGATGAGATCTTGGCCAAGGCCAAGGGCTTCAAAGCCATTTGTATCTTCGTGAACAAAAAGATCAAGGATGAACAAATCGACATCCTGAAAGCCAATGGAAACGAGCTGATCTTGTGTTGCTCGGCTGGCTTCGACAATGTGCCCGTGGCTTTGTGCAAGGAGAATGGTATCCGAATTGGCCGAGTCCCGTCCTATTCGCCTTCATCCATCGCCGAATACGCCATTTCGTCCATGTTGGCCTTGTCCAAGAACTTGCAAAGGAGCTACGAACAGACCAAGCACGCTGATTTCACCATTGGTGGTCTCCAATGCATCCTCCTCGAGGACAAAACCGTAAGAACGGTTGAATATCAAAATCATGTTGAACTTGATTTTTAAGTACTATTTTTTTCTAATACCTAGGTCGGAATCATTGGAACCGGTATGATTGGCAAGAAGACGGTTCAAAAAGTGGCGGGTCTAGTCAAGAGAGTTTTGTGCTTTGATGCGTTCCCGTCTCATGATTGGATCAAAGAGATCCCCAACGCCGAGTATGTGGAGATGGATTATCTCTTGGAAAACTCGAATGTGATCTCCATTCATGTTCCCCTCCTCAAGGAAACTCATCATCTCATCAATAAGGATACTATTAAGAAAATGAAGAAACACGTCATCTTGATCAACACGTCTCGAGGTGAGATCGTCAAGACTCCAGATCTCGTGGATGCCCTCAAATCCGGGCAAGTTTTTGGCGCTGCCTTGGATGTGTTTGAAGGAGAAAAAGCCTTCATCTTCAAGGACATGTCTGAGACTCAGTTCCACGATTTCCCCGAATTGGATGACTTGAGCAAGATGTCCAATTGCATCATTTCAAGTCACGTCGCGTTCTATACCGACGAGAGTATCCGACAGATTACGGAAAAGACTCTCGCTAACTTTGAGGGATTCTACGGCAAAATTCCTTTAGACGAAAAGTGCTTCGTAGCTTAACTCCTTCAATTCTCAATCCGACTATTATGAATGGAAAATTCTATTATCCACCCCCTCTAATCTCTATAAACTAAATTCGACGTACTCAAATTTCTGTGCAAACGTTGTATTGTACATTTTGCCTGTGTAAGGAGCTCGTTTTATTCCTCTTGTTTCTTTGACCATAGATTTATCGTATTAAAACGCGTCCTTAGAACTCTTCCTTCATATTCTGTGTATCCATGGCCTTCAAAACGCCTAAAATGCGTTCATCGGTGGGAATCAGATTGGGGTGCATTTGAAATTCGCATTGCCCATGGATGCAAGAGCCGACAAAGACTGTGGAATCCACGATGTTCATGCCACAATCCAAATGATTGCCACAATGGAAACGCAAGCATTTCCCATTCAGGCCATGGGCTCGATGACAATACCGGTTGATATCGATCTCCTCATCCAGATTTTGATGGTGGATATCCTTATCGCAGGGAAGGGGTTGAAGAATGGCTTGAGAACACTCGATTGGGTCCCACATGTAGAACAAAGCTGGGACACAGAAACCCATCAAACTTACTTTGGATGGATTCTGGACCTCTTGAATTGACCCAAACTCACAAATATCGGAGTAATCGGAACAATCCGAATTGAACGAGCATTTGGGAGTGGTGGCCCTTGGAACGCAAAGTCCGTTGCGTTGGATGGTCCAAGTGATGCAAACGTGATCACTTTCGAGACATCCTGTGGTGAGATTGCAGATTTGATAGAGTAACGAGTCTGCTGGATTGGTCCATACGAAGTCATCGATGGGATTATTTCCATTTCCATCGGTGGAAGTTTCTTGGGCAATCGATAGCACAAAGGAACAGAGCAGAATCACACAGTAACCTCCTACTTTTGCCATGATTGAAGTTAGAATGGTGTTTTTTCAAACTATCAAATAACCCTTTTAAGGACTTTTTCTGGTTAGTCAGCTCATTAGGCTCGATCGTTTCGCATGAAATGAGTCCTTTGGGTGAAAAATTAGACCTTTTTGCTATTTCCAAGAAATATAAAACACTTCACAAGCACGGAGTCAAAAAATAGGACGCGATTCTAAAGCAAGTTACATAACATTATGGAATTTTCATCAAAGATGCCATGATGGCATTTCGATCTGAGA
The DNA here is from genome assembly GCA_010645155.1 of Tigriopus japonicus. Taxonomy (NCBI): domain Eukaryota; kingdom Metazoa; phylum Arthropoda; class Copepoda; order Harpacticoida; family Harpacticidae; genus Tigriopus; species Tigriopus japonicus. Next base: position 8,711,196 of record CM021314.1, read on the forward strand.
TCATGTGTTGCACGGGTTGACCAGAGAAGAGCATTTGATGAGGATGGTCGTGGAGGTTTTGAGAGGCCATTTGAGGCTGATTCGCTGGACCAGAGTGTGGAGATGGTAGGCAATACGGGTTAATACCTGGAAATGCATTGTTATTCCAAGCTTGGACTTGAGGCGGTTGACTCGAAGAATGGGGTGGGATGGAATGAAGGGGCATGTTTGAAAAGTTCTGCCCCCCATAGTCATTCGTTGGCTTGCTAGCGGCTAAAGATCGGGACGTGTTTTTGGCAGCTTTCCGGTTGCCGCTATTAACCACATTACTGATTGGGATGTCCTCCTTGGAGATGTGCCGGTCCATGTGGGTTTTCAGTTTGTCTTGCCGTGAGAAAAGTTTGCCGCATTTCTTGCATTCATACGGTTTCTCACCAGTATGTGTTCGACGATGGCGACACAAATGCGAGGCTCTAGAGAATTTAGCCTCGCAGAATTCGCAAACAAAGGGCTTGATATTAACGTGAATCTGGAGGTGAGATCGAAGATTGGGATAATTGCCGCAGTCCTTCTGACAAATCGGGCACGTGGGACAGCTGACCTGAAATAGAAATTAAATATACAGATCTGAGCATGAAAGGTCTTTGAAAATTGTAAATTCACTTGTTGACGGTACCTTATTTGATGTCTAAGTAATGAAAAGAGCAATTCAACCAAGTTTAAGGTTCAAATAGAGCGCTATAGCGCTCTAGTTCAAATTAGGGACCCTCTCAGAGATTGGCATTCAAATCTATGATTGCCCGACCCGGCACGGACTGTCTGTGACGTCATTCATCATGCGGGAAGCCGACGTTCATGATTGAAGGAACCTTGTCTTCTAAGAAACACATCTAAACTATTTCACTCATTTGATAGGGCAGTTTAGTTATTGAAAATCCTCAAGTCTGCTGGAAATGTGTTTAAGGTATTTACCTGATATGAAAAAAGTGAATTTGAATTAGTCTGGAGTTGAAACAAGGGCCATTTAATGTCACATGATCGGGTGATTGACAACAAAATCTCAGTGATGTGAAATCTCGGCTTGCGCAAGTTTTTTTACGGGAGGTTGCAAGGTAGGGTTACTGCTTGGAGAATGGGTGCTTTGCTCTTGTATATGAGCGAACACGAATGGGAGTTTGATTTGCAACCCTGCTCAGAAGTCACTACAGTCAGGGATGCCATGCCTTTTGGTGCTCTTTAAAGAAAAAACGGGTTTATAAATACTGGTAGACAGAGGGGAATTTGATTTCACATAGGTAAATTGGCAACCCCATCACCAAGTAAAAGCACTACAAAATCAACAAAGAAGAACTACTCTTGTTTATTATTGAACTTTGTGAGAATAAGCTGAATGTTCAACTGAATGCTATTGACCAATCACCAGCGTGAATCATCGGCACCGTGTGTTAGCCTACGAATGCCAATATCTATCTTAGTGTATCTAGTTCAAATCATTTTCTTTGGAACGTTAGTTCGATTGAAAAAAAAATAGCCAAGAAAAACTCACATCTGTGCGATGAAGCAAGTGGTTGACTTATACGTAGACTATTGGTAATACAGTGGTCTAAGACTAATGACTTGTTAATAGGGAATAGACCTTTTCCCAATTACGTAGACCTTGCTTGTGCTTACTAGACTACAGTGTAGTACTGACAATAGTGCACTATGATAGAAGAGTAGAGTCAAGAAGTGAACCATCTACTTTTTTAGTTGGCAACAACTCGTCGGTAACATGAGATGCATGGATTTACAAATCGCAACGATCATATATGAATTTTGGACAAACTAAATTTAGCGCCCCAGATATTGATTGATAAACTACAAATGGAACTAAATGTAGAATTATGGTGTGAATTGTAACTGTAATTCCATCTCAAATTTTGAACTCTTCACCCCAATCTAAAAGGAGATTTGCCTACTTATTTTAAATAAAAGCTTAACCAAAAGGTCCCTTGGGAGTCCCCCAACAATATATGCAGTCCTTAATTTTGTCCAAAACTGATATGTGGTCATTGCTATCTACAAATGCATACATATCGTGGAATCGGCGAGCTGTTGCCACATAAAAAAACGTTAGACAAACCACTATGTGATTGTTCTATTATAAGGCAAAACGCTAAACAAGATTAGTTACCTAAAATTTTTGCCCAATCGAACTATAAGAATTTCGCCTTGTGAGAGGCTCAAAGCTTCTCGAGCTAGTTGATCAGTTTTTTGCGGAAAGACGCACTTCTAAAAAGACACTTTGAAGGCTAGTTTTTTAGAGACTGCGTTAAAGCCTTGATTTCTGGCAAAAAAAGATACATTTCTAAATTAGCTTACAAAAGCGATGACAATTTCGTTCTACTCTACAAACATACAGAATCTACTGTACAAAGAGGCAAAAGCTTCCCAATCGGTTTAAATTTTTCCTGAAGTGTTCGAGCACAAATCTCGTTCGCCATTTAATTCCGTTGCTCTAACTATGTCGTATCATGATGTTGCTTGAATGATTACCTGAGCCATGAGCCGAGCAATCTCCTCTTGCTGAATAGAGAGATTCGCCACAGTTGTCACACTATTATTGGATGACTTGGAAGAGACTGTTGATGTGTCTGGCGCAGATGTTGGGGATGGCGTGATTTTGCCTTGAAGAAACTGGTTGTACATGTTCTCAAGGGTTCCCAATCCTGGATGAATTTGACTAGATTGATTCAAAAGGTTTTGCGTTTGCGAATTCGAATAACCCGATTCGGGCTCTTCTGAGTCTTGCAGAGAGTCATCGCCATTGAAATCTGATGGTGGTTTGGGTCGGTTTTCGTCGTTGCTATATTGCGATTGGGATTGGTCCAATTGAAATCGTGGGGTTAGGATGGGGAGAATGGAAACCTCTGGGATTGGCGATGAATCGTAGGCATTTCGCATTTTCTTATTTGGGGATGAGTCGGATTTTCTCGAAGGTGAGCTCTTTTGAAGATCCTCGTCATCAAAACCCTGCAATTGGGATTGTCATTGTTAGCAATATGTAAGAATATTCCTTGGCAAATTGTTGTGTATAGCTGCATTTTTATTCCGATCGAGGTTGGTCTGATAATTAAAAATAAACCTTAGGTCAACTAAGCGAATGGCAATGACATGAATGCCATTTGATTACGAAGTTTGATGAGTAAGGCGGTAAAAAAGGTTTTGAAAGTGCTTCAATTTACAAAGTATGCTTTTAGTATCTAAAAAAGGAAAAAAAAAGAACAATTATGTTTTGAAATATGCTTAGATTCCACAACTTACATGCTTACAACCTTATAAAGTTTTGATAGAATATTTGTTCATTCCAAGGAAGGTTTGAATTATTCAGCTTGCAGGCCAAAAATCCGGAAGAGAAAGATAGATAAAAAACTTAACTAATAAAACCGAGACCACAACAACTTTGGGAGAAAGTTCTCTAAACGCATCCCAAAAAATGTACCAGATTTTTTAGGTTTCGTTGATTTCACATTTTTTATCGGAAGTTCTGATTTTATGTGCGTCTGTCTTGAAAATAGGAGAAAAAATGCTTCATAATCCAGAAAAAGTTCAAAGTTAGACATGGTAAAAAGTTACACCTATATTGGTGAGTGGGAAGGATTCCATCCATTGTGGTGATATGTCGAACCGTATCGACAAAAAGCCAATCTCAAGTGTTTGAGGAGGATTGTTAAGTTGTTATAACTATCCATAACACCTACTTGTACCTTTCGATTTTTTTCTTCAATTTCGGTATTTTAAAAAACCGAGTTCTATAACATATAATTTCGACGCATGAGCTTACGTGCGTACAAACTGAATTGTAAGAACAACTTGCAAAAAAAACATAAAATTAAAAAGGTGCTGAAGCTTGACGGCATATTAGCTACGACAATCATCCAACCCAAATAAAATGGTGTGGGATGAAAAAAAAACTTTTACCTCTCGGGACTCAGACTTCTTTGGAGAGAGCTTTTCCAAAGGTGTCACTTCTTCGTCAAATGATCGATCTTTCGATTTGTTCAAGGTTTGGTAGTTGGTAATAACCTCCACGCTTTCATCTAGGCTTCCTTCAGTTTCGGAAGTTGTGGCCAAGCCTCGAATTTGCAGCATGGTGGCTGCTGAGATCAGATTTTCTAGAACCTCTTCCACGACACGAACTTCTCCCGTGTAAATGAACGACAGGAGATACTTCATGGTTTCAGTGGTAATTTCTGGAACCACTATCATGGGTTTCTTCGTCGGAGTTTCGAGAAAAACCCTCTGAAAAAAATCGACACTCAATCAATAACTTGTTTAACCTCCCTGGAAATGATCCACTTACAAGAAAGTAATTGGAACACGAGGCCAGGAGCAACCTATGAGACTTGATTGTTCCATCTGAGCACACCAAAGTCACGTCCGACAAACTCTCCGACTCCAAAAGGGTCGTAAACACGGTCTCCAAATTTGGGATATGGCTTGACCATTTTAAATGGTAAGTCTTGGCCCTGGATGCTTCAACACTGTCTTGTTCCATTCTCTTGTCTAACTAGGTATTGGACTTGCATCAACGAGGAAAATCTATGGTCTTGTTTACATGATGAACACTGAAAAGACTTTGGCTGGATGTGAACGAACTAACGTCCCCCTCTTGACGAGGAAATTTATTTCATCTTCCCCCCTTTGGCACCAGCCGGCGATTTATGTTCCGAACTGAGAGGGGGACAGGGGTAGCTAGATAGCTTGCTAGCCAGCTAGGTGGGTGGATGGATGACTCAAGGGTTCAGTTCGCGCTCCCAACAAGCTCTATTGGATCAATATATCCGGCTCAATATTGATTAGAAACCACGTTGTTATTGTTGTTCCGGACGAGGTTAGCGAATCGCCGGACTTGAAACTGTCTGTCCTCGCAGTCTTCAAATGCGACACTGAGAGATTTTGTCACCAACAAAACTTGGAGCTGACTTCGAAGGGGGGTAGTTTCACGGACTGAATGTGGTGGGGGTAATAAGGACCGTGGTCACCCTCGAGGTGATCGGCTCCCGCATTGAAAATAGGGGACGCTCGATCTGTTCTCCAAATTTTTCTCCCCCTCCTTGCTTTGAATGCGACATCACAGGGGTACGACGACGTGCACACAATCCGTACTACATATTCTACGTTTATACATGACCCCTCTCGTGGTACTGTAGCTGAAATTTGTATTCTTTCTTTTTTTCACCATCCAAGTTGTCTCGAAGCGCGACAAGCCGGAGTCAAATATGCTCCCCCGTGGAGCTCCCCCTCCTCCTGCAGGTTTGCGCTTCGTCCAAACCTCCCCCCTCTGTTTTCCATCTCTCGTTCTGGATTGAGCTCCCCATCCTTCGTCGTCTACAATCTAGAGTGAGATGCCACGACAAGGGACTACCACCACCACCACCACCATTCTCTCCAACGCCAAGCCCGACGCATTCGTTGTCAGACATTGAATTACTATGGAGGGGTCCTCCTGTCGGTCCTTGTACATGCCATGTGGGTGCATATCAAAGCGGTTTGGTTTTAGGGAAAAAGAGTGATTGCTTTTGAACCCCCTCCTCCTACTTTTCCTGCTTCGTCTCTTCTCGTATCCCTTCTTGTATTTGTGGAAGTGAGTCAGAGGGCTCCAAGTTTACACCAGTGTTCTCCACCTCATATGCATACTGTACAGGATAGATATAGATAGATGGATACACTGGACCCGGGATGGCACGTTGATACTCGGTCTGTTCTCGCCAACGGGGACCATGACCACGAGACAGCACCATTTTATACAGAATATCTGGTCGCTGCCAAGCATGGCAGACGAGCAAGGAGCGCGATAAAGTATCTCCGGTCCCCCTTGAACGGGACGACGGATCAGGGGTAACAGTGTGTTCCCCCTTCTCCTTATGTCTGATTTCCATGAAAAAATGAGGGGTGATCCTCAGACCCCCACGTTGCTTTTTACAGTCGCTTGACTGCCCTATTCACAAATAAATCATGGCCACCTCCTAATAGACCCGCCAGACAGAGTTTCGATCAAGTATCTTTTTCAAGTAGAGGAAGACAGGAATGGAAAGTTTTGCCGGTAATAACTAAAATACGGATCATGAGGGTTTTTTAAATGTAAAGTACCGTATGTATCGGAAAATATACGCGGAAACAGATTTGAAGCCGTTGTGCGTTTGAGGGGCATCAAGAATTTTACCCATCTGTACCCATTAGACTGTCAAGGTTTCCGCTGCGAGAATTGGTCGGAAGATCGACTTCCCCAAGATTGATGGCGATTTTCGGGGTTTGAAAAAGACCCAAAACGAAGGATAACTACCTACGTTGCGCTTACCCTCGTGTGTTTCACCCTCAAGTCAATTTTTGAAACAAAGGGGAAATGGGCAATGCTTCTCAATTAGATTCATGAGAAATGAGGGCTTGAACTTGATCTCAATGCTTGTGTGTTACATTCCGGTGAGGATTGTAAATCAAACTCAGGACATTTGCTTGACAAAAAAAAGATTGACAGTAAACGAACGAACCCCTCGTGTTCCTACCAACGCGATTGTTGTCAGTTTCTTCCAAAATTGTTTCAAGTGCCTAAAGCATGCCATAAATCTAGAGGTGCCAACACATTTTTGGACGAAAGAGACGCTAATCTCCATTCAAGAGATCTTGTGTTCGTGCCATTCGAAAAAGTCTATAATATTGTCGTAATTCATGAACGTTCCATCTTTTAAACCTCATTTTCCTTAGCGTTTCATTTAAGTTATATTAGCTTGAACTTTTGACCTCGTTTCCTCACTTTTAATCGTAAAACCTTGCAAATTTGTTAGAAAAGTCGTGTTGAAATTGAAATTTTTGTTTAGACACTTATTAAGGATTAATGTCAATATTGATAAAATTTTAAACTTTGCCTGTTAAAAAAAGATGAAATAATTGCAAAGAAGGACAGTTTTCAAAACATTTTGGCAAAATTTGCACTGCTTTGCTTTCCACCAGTAATCGGTTAACAAAACATATCGATCTTTTTTTGAACATGAAAGTATTGGATTAAAGTGACTGATTAATTCTAATGCTCAGAAATCATGCGCTTCTTGCTTTACAAGTTGTAATGCGATAAACTTAGCCCAAACACTTGCATTAACGGCGAAATCAATGCCACCCTTTAAATTGTTACTAAAATTTGGCAAAGATAATGTTTGTAATGTACGACACATGAAACTCCAGATGAGGTTGCCTCAGCGTAAAAGTAAAGTTGCGTGAAATAAAATAAAAAATCAATAGGTCTCATCATGTGCAGATTCCATGGGAGTTCGCTCTCCTCCTTTCCAGGCTAAACCATATCAACCTTCAGGATTGAGATCTTGAGCGACTAGGTAAGTTTCGAACCATGTAATATGCTACATTCAATGACTTTGAATCATTCACATTTGACTTTGAAGCTGGTTGCATCGTCCGAAAAATGCTCGGCTTCGATCCAAACTTTGGTTTCAATGTATTTTTAAGACCGGCTTTGATGCTACATTTCCATCCTCCTGTCAAGGATATGTGCTCCAGTTCTTGATACTTGGTCTTTTAACTATCATCCAATGTATGAACTAATTACTAAGTGCTTTTGTCAAAAAACATAGCGATTTCAAAGGTTTAATGTAATTTCTTTTCAAGGATAAATTTAGAACGATATTTGTTTTAAAAGCATGCACTGATGGCGTGATATTTTTCTTCTCGAGACGTGGTCAAGATCTTCAGTAATATTTGGTTGATTGTGATTGCCTTTTTTTACATTGAATGCAAAGCTGGGTTTTACTTGTCATTGATGAAGAATGGCTTTAGGTGTACGTACTTTCATAAGCCATACCAATTTCAAAGTAAATCATTGTTTTTGAAAACAAATAAAGACCATGACTTTAACGATGGATCATGTTCATCTAAATACACCTCTAATGTAAAAAAATAAGTTAGGATCTTTCAAGCTGTATTCGGGTATGTTATTTCAAAAGATGAACACCAGTCATAGCATAGCAACAATTTGAAACCAAATGCGACCTTTTCAATTGACTTCTTAAGTAGTCTTGACGTCCAAAAGTCAGACTTACTCGTACATCTCACTCTATTTTTGTATATTTCGTTTTTTAAAGAAAACAATCCCGGTCAAGTCCGGTACTAAGTCATTCACCAGCTTTCAAAAACATCGAGACTTAACCAAAGCCAAAAATAATTGAAATGGCCCCTCATTTGAGATCGGATTATCCTTTGATTTATTGCGTTTTTAGAAATGAGATGCAAATAAATTAAGATGAATTATTTAAGAAAAATCCTTACGTTCTTTTTCGTTTCTTCTAGCATTGAGTTTTTTCACATTCTAATACATTTCTTTGTTCAATAGATGAGTCCAAGAAACGAATGCTTCAATGATATTTCATTTATGAAATGATGGAGATTTACTTCGTAAATGACGTACACTCAGTTTGGGCTTTTTAATCTCTTTGGGTAATGCTTGAAACGTTTTCCAACGAACCTTGAACATTTTTTTACCAAAAAGGTTTTGATTTTTCAAATGGATCCATATTGTGCCAATCTGTTTCTCGAGAAAGAAACAACCAGTATTCATTACCGGGTAGTGCTAACGAAATGGAACAGATCGTCAAAATACTGTTTAGTTGTGCAAAATTTTATCATAAATGGTTAGTTGGTTTAAACCAACCAACCATTTGTGAATTTTTTTTGTACAACTAAACAGAATTTTGACGAACTCATAACATATTTTCTATTGACGAACCCATAACGTATTTTCTAAAAGATTGGTGTCGAGTTTGGCTTTGAAGTCAGTTCAATACGTAGAGCCGAACAATCATGGTTAATATCTGCAAGAGTCATGCTTGAAACTAGCATACATAACCACAGGGAGTTAACATTGAAAAAAAACCTGAACCCTTAAAATTACGTATGTAGTATATGCCGCATATTTTTGAGCTTCTTATGGTAGAAAGGAAGAGTTGCAAACATTGTCTGCCGTCCCGTTTTCTTGAACTATCCCGTTCTTTTAAGGGACATTTTGAGACACATATTTTGCAACCTCCAGTCATCCCAAATATATTCAAAATGATCCCCTTTGGATATGTGCACCAATTGTTCAAATATTCCTTTCTCTCGTCTCTTCAAGTTCGAAAAGATGAATGGTTTTCAAGGTCAATTCAGAACCATCTTACTATCAATTGGCTTGGGCGGTTGTGGCACAGTTGTAGTGATGGGTCTCTTCCAATATCTTCGTGGTCAAGCCAAATGGAAGCAAGCTCAAACCAAGTGGGCCCAAGAGGATCCGGATGTGGTTATCCTTCATCAATTTCCAAGGACGAAGGCGTGTTTGAGCGCCTCTCCCTTTCCTATCAAATTAGAGACCTATCTTCGCATTGCCGAAATCAAATATATCAATGACTTTGAATTTCCATACCATCCTCAGACCCACAAGAGCCCTTGGATCACGATCAACGGGGAACATTTCGCGGATTCGCAGCTTTGCATTGAAACGCTCAATCGAAAGTTCAATAAGGACCTTGGGTAAGACTTGGAATTTTCTACCAACCCATTAACAACTTGTACTTGAAAGAGGTGGAGTTTTTTTGAAATGGGAATGTAATAATAAAGGGTACAGATTTTTGGCAAATGAGAATTGGCAAAATGTAGCTGGCAAACCCAAGAACAGAAATTAAATGGCTAAGTAACCAATTAATATCTGGCGTTTGTTTTTTTTTGAGCCCGTTTTGTTCCAGATTTTGAACTCATAGTTATGGGTTTTTTTTGGGGGGGGGGATTATTTATTACCGCTACAAAGAATGGGATTCCCTGTAAAGAGAGTTAATGATTAATATAGCTTATTTAAGTAACGTTTATACGAAATTTGATCTACCAATGAGTTACTGTTGGCAGATCTGTACAACCCTTGAATGGTGGGTTGGTCAGGAAAAGTATTTGAAAATTTGTCCAATCCTGCCTTAAATGCTCTTAGAGGATCAGCTCCTACATATTCCCGACGAAGACTAATGGGCAACAAATGTTTGAAGTTCAAAAATTGCAAATCAAATTATAAAATGTGGAAATGTTTATGACAAGTAAGTAAGAAAGCAACCAACCCACTTTTGGGACTTAAGATTTATTTCATATTGTTTTTTGTTCATTTGGTATCATTGGTAAAAACATATTTGTATGAATCGTTTATGAACCTTTGAATGTAGTTTTTGTTCGATCTTTATCAATCGTTTTCTATCATTAAACCCACGAATACTTCTGTAAGACATACAAGCTGGTAAGTCACCGAGTTCGTTAGCGATGAGGTTGCCTCCAAAAACCCTGAAGGTTGAACAGGTGCAGCAAATTTCAGTTGGAAAGTCATTGTTGCTTTCAAGGCCTTTTCCATGAAAGTCTCATGGATCTCCTTCAACATTCAAAGAATAGAAAGTAGCTTTTTCTTGAAATCCACGACTTGGCCCTTAGATTTAAATTTCATGAAGAATGACTGTGTACAAAAAAATGCTCTTTCCAAGCTGGGCTTCATGTGAAGGGTACCGATTATTTTCATGTATGAGAACAAATGTCAACGTGACTTACATACTTTTGTTCACTACCGGTTGGCAACACGTCTTTTAGACATCAGACAGGTTCCTCAGGGATAATTAATGCATTTCATCGCTTCCTCATACAACCTTGGGTGCATTTTAAGCATTTGTTCACATTTAAAAAGAAAATTACATCACGAAAAACCCTTTTCTCTGTTCTTGTACATTCCATGGAATGATCCTTAACATGTTAGTGTTCCTTTGAGTATTTCTTTAGCATAGAGGACTCAGACTAAATCTATTCTGGATTTTTCCCGTATGTTCAATCTGAGTTGTTCCACCTTTAACAAACGTACACGGTCGTATACGGTGGGAAATCGTGAGTTGAAAGCTACATATTGGGGAACCTACAGTAATGGATCTACCACAACTCTGAGTGTACGATGAAAAAGTTCTCGAGGGCACTCCAAATAGATAGACAGGTGGAAAGAAGTCATTCAAAGGAGAACTTGGCCACGAGAAACGCCATGGGAAATATCTATCTAGCGTGGGATTATCTCACTAATATCTCATATTTACTACAAACAATTGAATGAAAAGGCAACCCCAAGCCACTTGTGCTTAGATTTGGATTGTGTTATAAAAGAAATCTTATTGAGTTTCCATCCGGCTCACACTCCTATTAGCTTCCTTCTTTACCGCGGCCTTTAGTTTTAGATATCCTTGCGTGAACCTAGTCACTACCCGGATACAAAAGCATCATCAGAAATGTGTGACACTTTGCATGCAACGAAAAAATGGTCCTTTTTGTATGTTTCCAGATCCCATCTCACGCCTAAAGAAAAAGCCGTGTCCAGAAGCCTTCGGGTGTTGTTGGAGGATCACTTTTATTGGGTCTTCGTCATGGATAGATATATGAACCAGCAGGGCCGATACTTAGACCAAGTCTATTCCTGGGTTGACACCAATAGCGTGCTGTCGCGAATTCAATTTGAAATCTACCGTCGACGAGCTGTCAGGAAATTGACTAGCCAAGCCTTAGGCCAAGGTTTGGCTCGATGTGGACCGGGAGACGTTCAGAAGATAGGAATTGCCGACCTCGAGGCCATATCGGCTTTGCTCGGTTCAAAGTCCTTTGTGATGGGGGGAGAGAAGCCTACCACTTTGGATTGTACCTTATTTGGCTTTGTGGCGTGTGTCTTGTATACATGTCAAGAAAACAGCACATACAAAAGTCTCATCGAGAAACGGCTCACTAACTTGAACCAGCACTGCTTGCGCATGAAGGCCAAATATTTCCCGGATTGGGCCACTCTCATCAATGGAATGCCAGACTTGAAGGCTCTTACAACGGAAAAGACCTCAGAGGAGAACGGCAGCACTGTTGACAATGGTGAAAAAAGTGGCAGCACTTCAAATACCAAACCCGTTGTAACCGCAAGTCGTCCCCCAATTCCAAGTGGTCTCGTTGGAGGAACCAAGAACTAAGAGCCGGAAGAGGAGACAAATTGGGCGGAACTGGTCTAAGATCCAACTAGTTTATCCCCTTGATCTTTTGCAAGCCTGGAAAAGAAAACAGTCACTACTCACGGATGTCAAATTGCACAACCATCCTTTACCAAAACATCCTCATCATCAGCCACAATTTCAAAAGTGCCTCTTGTCTGAAGAATTATCGTAATGGGTTTTCTAGTTTGTTCTATCATGACATTATGGGTCGGTAGTTCAGGTAGTTTTGAAGTATAGTAGAAGCATATCTAGAAGCATAAAAGAAGCATATGAGTCAGAGAAAAAATAACCATGCATGATCATGTTTTGCTACATAAGCTGCGATTGAAAAACGAAATGCATCTAGCGAAACTTGATCGAGCATGGTTATTTCTACTCCGTCTCATATGCTTCTTCTGTGTTTCTTCTATGCTTCCAGATATGCTTCTACTATACTTGAAAACTACCTCAACAACCGACCTTATAACGGTCAATACGCATTTTTTAACCTTAAGTCTTCATCAAGATGAAAGCCAAAAGTTTAGCAATGGAGAAAAAGTACGTTTCAAAGTCATTTGACCACCATCTTTGGCCAATGGTTATGTTCCCATGTCGACCATCAGACAAGCACACATGGGAATAGGAAATAACCAGGATGCTATCTTCTTTTTTTACTTTGCTCAGGCCCAAACCCCAAGAAATTTTGTTCTTTTGTTTTCTTTTCAGTCTTCATATGTGAAAGCAATTGCCTTCAGTTAATAGCTCCACCGCGTGGAGCAATTCACACCTATTAAAGCCACCGCCATTCGACATTCTTAAATGCTTAAATTTTAGGGATGCGCTAAGGCTCAAGTCTCAAATTATTGTATGCATTCCTCTACCTTCATGTTAGCACGTACTTGAATATTCTTAACCTCTTTGTAAACCTCTCTCTTTCTCTCTGTATGAATCTAATGTGCAATTATATCCCCAACACATCTAAGAACTACCGTTCATTTTCTCACGCCCTCTCGATGTTCCCCGAAAACTACAAAACATGGCACCGTTTATCCAAGAAGCTACACAGACAAGCTGAACTCTCTTTTTGATCCAAGAAAGGGTTGGCTTTCAGCAACGGACATGAAAAGCTTCATTTACCTCGTAATTAATAGTTTTGTTTTCAATTTTGTATTAATGACCGAAAAGACTCTACTGAATTCAAAATGCTGCACTGCACATGCATAATTCATCTCTAAATTATTATTATTGCCCATGAGATGGAGGAACGCAGAGGGTAATTAAAAAGATCGAATTTATTGGCAAATTTTATGCCTTCTAGGGTTTATGTAGGCCTGGTTTCCGTTTCAGTAGGTATACGCGAAAGTGGAAATGAGATTTTGGATAAAAACGCTTTCTGTTCATCGATTTAATTCTGTAAAAGAAATTTCTTGACGAATAGATAACTAATACAAAAGATTAAGTAATTTTGGCAAATTTTATTAAAAGTGGCAAATTTTTTCAAAACTGTTGATTTTAACAAAAAAATAATAATAACCAGAAAATCTTTTCGAGAGCAACGAATTCGTTATTTTTGGAAACGGAATGAGGAGTGCAATTTTAGAAATTGTTAAAAAGCATTGATCATCACTAATCAGTCAACCATCAGCTGAGCGTTTCAACCACAAAATGTTATGTGGATCATGTTCAAATTTATCCTTCGTAGTGGTTATAGATGCAGTACAAATATCTCCTTTTCCGGAATTAACAAACATATCCATACTTTGTAATGATTCTTTCCACTAAATTGGGCTCCAGTCGATTAGATTACAGAAATGCACCGATTGACCACAAAAAATACGTGTAATTCAAGACAATACGAAATCTAGAATGCGCATGAATGTTTATGCATACACTAAGGTAGTCAAAAAGAAACCATACGAATGGTCAAAGTAAGCATAAGAGAATAAGTTGAACATATAACGTGCCAGAATGAATAGTAATGGGTTTTTTGATTTGTGAGCAAACAACCATACCGTGTTTGCGTAAGGTAGAATAGTACGTGATTGAATAGTCGAGGAATAGCCGTTTTTACTTCCAGCTCTCTGATTTCTTGATTTTCTTTCATGGTTAAGAAGGGCTCGAGTTGTTAAAGCGGAAGTCGAATGACATTTTCGAGTCAGAGAAATCCCCGACAACCTCGACAGGTAAATTATTATGATCGTTAAAAACGCACGAAAAATAGGGAATGGGGAACTAAATCTGGAAATAATGTTAAAAAAAAACAATCCAAGTACAAGTCCTTGAGTACAAAAGCTAGGTTTCTGAGTATAGTGCAGTTCATAAATTGAAGCTACTCTCGAGCACGGTTATTTTTATTCCATATAACTTTTTACTGATTGCGACAATTCATCTACTGATTGGGAACAACAATCATTTTTGATCGTGGTTTCGGAGTACAAGCAACAAGTACAACATACGACAAACAGGCATTAAATAATGGGTTCTAGGCAATGCTTGATACCCCTAGGCATATCACATTTCCGAGAATTCTGACGATTATTTGGGATGGGTAGATTTAACGGTTGGTTTTGGTCCGTAATTGTTCATTCGATCATACTGAATCGAGTTTCGTTCACTGTAGGATCACCTGACAAAGCACGAGTGAGAACTGAACATAATTTCAAAACCTTGCACAAGCCACAAAGAGCATGAGACAACATTGATCGATATCGTTTGGACATAATTTCGGATACTCATAAACGTATACTTTGCTTTCCCAAAGGGGTTGGTTGGCCAATTTTGGACTATGACAATCACAAACAGAACTCGACGATTTCGCTAGTCTTTACGATGAGGGATATGACGACAAGGCTCTTATTACAGTCGAATCTTGATCCTGTGTTTGATCCGCCGAGTTATGAATCATTTCCTCCATGGTGACCCTCCGTTTGAAGGACTCGATGCATCTCATTTTGAGGTTGCTCGTCGAGGTCGAGGACAATGAAGGACTCCAATGGACTCGGAAAGAACACTCCATATGAGGCCTTTCAGCTAAGACATCACCATCAGTTGTATTTGAGCGGGGACGGATTTTCCCAGATGTCGAGTAAAACCCATGTCCATTTTGCCACGAGCGAGTGTGGTGACGACTAATCCAAGGACTTGGAGGATCTGGAACACAAAAGATCCTTATCATTAAAGGCTAATTTGGCCGTCTTTCTCTTGTCTGTCAAAGGACTTCTGAAGGCTTTGAACTGGAAGATGGAGAGCATGTAGAAAGTCTTCAATTTCTTGGTTCTAGCTTTCCAATAAATTCGAGCCTGTTCAGATTCTGACGTTAGCTAAACTAGCAGAAATAAAGGCTTGATATTTGAACTATGAGAAAGAGTTCATGTACATACATTATGGAAATCAGAGGTTTCTAGCTAAAAGGGCAATAAATCAGACAATCAGGCTTAGAAACGTTTGCCAAAAAAGATATTAGATCAATTTGAGGTAGACGGTTCTTTTCATGTTTAAGTGTTCCGGAGTGTTGTGATTTTTTACGAGAAATGAGGAAGGAAATTGAGTCAAACGGCAAATGCCGATGAACTCGCATATGATTTTTTGCCCCAAGGTCATAACGGATTATTATTCAAAGTTGGCCTTCGACCGCAATATGATTTTGTGTTGCAGTAGAATGGCTTGGATGAATTCATGAATGAGGTTCGTTCGTTCCGAACGATTATCCTAAGGATCACTATTGAGAAGCGGTATGTAAGAGGCTCTGTTCTTCTAATTTCGTCGGTCCATTTTGACTTTCCCTTTCGTTACCCAAGCCCTAGATCGTATTTGTTTAACAGTCTACATGTTACGTTAATCAAACAGAATTCGCTAATCTTCGAAGAACTGTACGTAGAATCTCGACTTCCTGATTGCTGCAAAATCATAGTTCATCCCTAGAATTTGGTAACAGCTAAAACGTAAAATACCTTAAAGACATTTTTACCTTTCCACAAGAAAGAAAGAAAGTAAGAAAGTACGAATATGAGTTCTTAATTAACGGATATATACTCTTCCAGACTTTTTTTTCTTTTTGTCTCTTCAAAAACTTCTTTCCGAAGTCAGAGCGTGCTTTTCTGCAGTTCCTCATATCTCACTAAGCAGACATCAGAACCAAACGGTTGAAAAAGCAATATCAAAAGCATGTGAGACAAGCTCGCTGAACCGACAAATGCAAATTTTCTGGGCCAACTTGTTTTCATTAGTTTACCTTGACACAGCAGGAAGCGCTTGATTTCCACTTGTAAATCCCGGTTGAGGGCGATGTACAGCCATGGATTCAGAAGACTGTTAAATGACATGAGCCAAAAGAACCATTCCGTACTTCGAGCTGAAAAGCAATATGAAAAACTCGGATCTAGTGACAAATAGATAGACTAAAATGTTGATGTCAGAAGTGTTGGAACGTCAAATGAAGACTTGTAGTTTATTGAAAGGCGTGTCTTGGTTCGTTGAAGGTCTGTTTTTAGAGATCTAGTTTCGCGGTCCAAGTGTCAAACTGTCAGTGACAGAGTTCCGACCAAACGACTGATGAGGCTCTCCGTTCTTGAGAAAACCCCGTAAAGCAACCAGAGGATGATTTCAAAGATGGGCTCAGAGTATCGCATGGTTTGTCATGGAACTTTGGAAAATTCAAAAATGGAAATTCGTGAACATTCTTGGATAGAAAACTTACTTCCAGGTTGTTTTCACAGGCGATAAATTTTCTTATTTCTTTAGTGTTAATCTTCTGTGGATCTGCAATCAGCATTCATAATGTATTCATTGACTTGAAAATATTGAATTTGAACACCTGAACATTGCCCACCTTTGATTCATGAAATTATTGGCCTGATAAAATTATAATTGTTGGATTTAGAGTTTTATTGGAAAATACTGGAGTATTGTCCACCGTCTTCGATTAGAATCTTCCAACATAATTGTATTTTTAAATTAAGTTATGGACTGTGACTATAGTCAAGGATGGCTCAAGCCAGGATTACTTTCAAAATACACACTAGGTCCAATTAGTACAATGAAAATTCAACGGAACAATACATTTGTTGCAAAAACCTCACATTTTAGAACAGTGATCGGACCTAGTGTGTATTTTTGAAATCCGTCCTGAAGTACAGTGGTTCCTGCTATAGTGTAGCTCACTTTAAATCCAAATACCTTCAACAATTTGCCATATAAAACTGTGTAACCCTTAGCAAAGAAGATTCAAGTCTTCGAAACAAAGTATGGAAAAGTAAAACGGGCGAGTATCTCGATCTCAACTGAATCGCTCAAAAACAAATATCCAAAGGAATAGTATATGACCATCGCTCTTGTGAGCCTTGAAAAATAACCGTAATCACTGTTATAACGGGAGAAGTCCCCGTATTTCCTCTTGTTTTTGTTCCAAGAAACGTTTGGCATGCATCGAGGAGCACTCACCTAAAGTGTGGTTGTCTCTGAGCCAAACCACACCTACTTGATAGATGACGCCGGGGCTGCTACACAGAATGTATCCCAGAATAATGATGATGGTCTGTTTGACGGACTTGATTTTGGCGCGGGTGATTCCCTCCACTGAATGAGTTCTTGGACGTAGATCACTACAGGATGCAAATTTTCTCCGACTAATCTCGTCCGTCTCGGAAAACTCAGGACTTGTCCTTCGAAAGGATGTTCTATACCAAGGCCGAGGCTTGGTCACCATCTCAATCGAGGCTGTCGTTAGAGTGATCAAATTGACTTTTTGCTTCGAGTTCAGATTTTGGCGAATGGCGCCACAAATCCGCACATAAAAGAAGCTCAGAGCCAGAACTGGGATGAAGAAGCTCGTAACTCCAAACCAAGTGACATAAATCTCGGAGACCCAAGCTGGAAAATACACAAGAAAAGAGACCTAGAGGCACGGTCAAGCAAGGCATACAGTGGTTGGTTGGTCGTATTTGTCGAGGCCTTGACTAATTCCAGACTCGGCAAAGACTTCGTGGAAAAGCTCGATGGCAAAGGGAAATCATTTGAACAGACTTGCCATGCTATACTTATCGGTCGATGAACATGTCATAATGGGAGAGGCTTATTGTATGTCTGTTCCACCAAAAGAAGAAGGAAAAAAGGCCAGATTGGTTCAGGGAACTGACACTTTGAGATGGAACAAGCAGAAAACAGACCGATGACAAGCACTCGTTATACCTTGTAGTACAAGAACAAAATTCGTATGTTGAAGTACATAACAGGTCATTAAATTGATGCCAAAGTGGTTTACTTTTTTGACCATGAGTTGAAGAAGCTTTTAGTTTTATAAAGACATCAATGAACTAAGATATTTGAGGGAAGTTGAGTTCCTCTATGATAAATGGAGTTTTCAGTTTGTAATTTGCTTTTTTGGGCCAATGATGAAGATGGGGCTAAAGAGCCCTTAACCAAAGCCAAAAGTTTGTCAAAGAGGTTTTCGTCAAAACCGAGAGCCTTTCAACAACTTTGTTGGAGAGTAAAGAAAACTTTAAATGTTTATAGCTTTAATGGCTATAGTTATGGTACGTGTGGGCGAGTACTGTTTCAGAAATATTCCTTTTTTCTTAAATCAAAAGAAAACGACTCTACTCATCATTAGGGGTGCAGATTTCAGGCAAATGAGATTTTATGCCCGAAAACATGTTTATTTGCTATTTGTTAGCTTTTAAAGTTTATTTGCCATTTTTCATATTATCTACCATTTTTGGGCAAATAATTACAAAAATTGTCAGTTTTGATCGCAGTACCCAAAGATTTTGGCCAATAACTCATTTGGTACAGAACTTTTTTGAAGTACTATTTGAGTCTGAAGCTAATGAGGGTTTTACTCATACAAGATAAACTCAAATGTGCTTCCGAATTTTCACAACGTATCTAAAGTTATCAAAAGTCTACTTTAGACATTGTTTGGAATATGGGACAATAGTTTTACGCACAAGGAAAAGAGACTGACATGACAGCCGAATACTATAGACGAATACAGACATGTGTGGCGTTCCAAGACGCATATTCCGTTACATCCTTTGGAAAGTGACACTTGTGTGTCAATCGTGTTCATAATAACCGGAGTAAGACAACCATCTAGAGTACAGTGAATCATGATTACTCACAACAAAGCAAAAGCATGGGTGCAACGACACTCGCTCGCTTCCAAATTGTTATGGGAGTAGGTTATCTAATTAGTCCTTTGGTGAGACTCTCTGTTGTCTGTCTAGGTAATTGACTGGCAAGCTGCCTTTGCCATTGAGCAGACAAACCCTCTCCACAAATAACATCCCTCCATGATTGACCAAGAAGCCACAAATTAAGGCCAGTTTCTGATTATTTTGTGTAGAGGAAAACCGGGCCCAGAAAATCTGGTTACATACATCAAGCTGGCCACGTGACTGAAGGTGAGTTGTTGAGAACAATGGCAAGTATGGTAGAATACAAAAAGAATTCAATAAAAAAGCCATCCTCTAGTAAAGCAGAAAATATAAAATGAAAAATACATAGAATACGTTTTTCAAAAATTGGGAGTGTTCAAAGGCACAAGCCCATGCAACACTCAATCCAAATTGCCCAACGCTAACGATAATTCACCTACGTGTATGTAACCGAAAGAATGTACTTTACAGGGACAATCAGCTCTCCAAAGAAAGAGAGACAGATTAACAGTGACCAATCGATATTTTGCCGTCATTTTAAATATTTGAAAAATAGGTGTCGGTTTGTTGTAAGTTACTTGATAATTCATATTTCATTGTTGGTTCATTGCATTAGATCATGATTAGGGCTGAATATTTTAGGTTTTACATAAAAACCTAGGTTTTAACCTAAAACCCCTTTTTTGGGCAATTTTTACCTAAAACCGAGTTTTCAACCTAATAATAACTTTTTTCTTAGCCCAAAGTCATTTGCAGAATAAGATTCCTTACCCCATTGTCTTTGAAAATAAAACAAGGGAAGAATAGAGTGAGAACACACTGCTTTTCAAAAAATCGGATCTCGTTTTTAACGTGAAAATTTACATTCTCGGTTTTTGGTCGATTTTTTTAACTTTATACTATAATCTGCCACTTAACAAACATCACTGTCACAAACTTTTCTTTCCTGCCATTTTCTGCCACTATCCCCCAAAACAGATAAATTTTTCGCTGCCTCTGTCTCTACTCAACCACTTTTACTCTTGCAAAGAGTAAACTGCGCTAAAACAATAAAAAAAATGCTGACTTTGGTCTGAAGAGTTTGTAAAGCGTGTTATTTAGTCAACCTAAAAAAAACCTAAAACCTGATTTTGGGCAACCTATTTATGTCATAATTTGTCTACAAAGTTAACCTAAAATATTCAGCCCTAATCATGATTTATGGACCTTTTTGTCATGGCCCTTTTAATTTTTTGGGCTGAGATAAGCTGAATCATACGCTCATTATGAAACATTCTACGTCTTAGAATAAAAAAGTTCTTGAAATTTCGAAATTGGAAGCATGAATGTACATTTTGACCTCAAAAAGGGCCCCAGACAATAAGTTTATTTTACTCACACATCAAATGGGAAGGAACACCCCCGTCTCCCTTCTCGTTGAAATATGTTGGGCAAGAAACCTTGCAATTAGTCAAGGATAACTGACTTAGCAAACAGAAAGAAAGATCAGACGTGTTACGTAAAAAAGGTTTCCTTTGGCATGAGAATATCTTTGTTTTGAAAGATTTCTCTTGGGCGTTAAGGGTCATTCATCATCTGCATTGATTTCCGAATAAAGCCATGGTGTTGCCCAAAATCAATTAAACTGATTTATCGCTTTGTGCATGAATACGGAAGAGGGGTTTTGATATCGGAACAAATCTGAATATTCAGAAATGCGTGCATTATTTGGAAGTGAAAACCGAGGATTGGCTTCCCTTTTCTCTTGTCAATAGCGAGTTCAAATATTTGATGACACATATCATAAGCAATGTTTACTTTACTCCATGGAGAGCTATATCTGACTCAATTTCTGTTAATTCAGAAACTGCATTCTTTATTTGAAAGCACTTGGTCTCACCAAGGGTTGAAGTATTATACGACCCATTATTAGGGCATCATTATAAGAGTTTTTTTTAAGCAAGGGCAGCTTTGGGAGAGAAATCGTAGTTGCTAAGGATTCTCTTTTGGAGCATCCCCACCAAATTAGAATACATATACATGCTCACTTTGTTTACCCACAAGATTGAAGAAGACAGTACAAGAATCGCCATTTCATCGAAGCTCAGCCAGACTTGGACGTATAGTGCATAGCAGTAACAGTACAGAGTAGGCATTCACATTAACAAGAGTTTGTAATTGGATCCAGGCAGACTAAACTCCTCCCAAGTGCTCAAACAATCCACCTTCAATCGCTGAAGACAAGCCAAGATGGATCGATGGAGAAGTTGGGAGGAGCAGCCGATGATTCATGCTCTCTTGGAATGTACTTTGATCAAGCAATTATTTGTCTTGTGCACGTGGCTTACCATTGGGCCGATCTCGAAGAAAGGATTTGCATTGGAACACACCTCCTTCGAATTTGGAAGCATGAATGAAGATTTGAGGGATGCATAGCACACCTGAGAGGAACCAAGCCCCGGCGATCTTCTTGAATGAATCGCGGGGGATCCAGAATCGGTTCTCCAGAGGAAAACAAATCGTTTGGTAACGATCCACCGCCGTCATCACCAAGATATACGAGCTGAGGAGAAAACACAAAATCAAGACTTTTGACCACACTATTTTTTCTTCTGACTTATGAGTTCCTCGAAGTTAAATCGAGTGAACTTTTTGTAGGTCCCCCAAAAAATTCACTTTACAATCCTTCAATTATGTTTGAACTTGACGATGTTTTCAACGAAATGAGTATTTTTCAACGAAATTTGCCCTATTTGCTTGCTACTTGTATAACTTGCATACTTTGAAATAATTTGTCGAACTACAACGTTTGTTGGCTAGTATGAGTTCTTCCCAAAAACCAACCATTTACAGCATTTGAATGTTGATTCTTTTGCACTAAATTAAACAATTCATTTTTTGTGGCACTTTGGTTAGGTTAGATTTAACGACAAAAAATATCCTGCCTCTTTATAGTTCTAAGCACTTGTACGGTCCGTCATAAACTCCTAATAGATCTTAACCAAGAAACAAAATGACAGTTACTTTCTGCTTCTGAAATTTCGTCATAGTTGCCCTAACGTATTCTTTAGTATTAGGCCATTTCAATCATAGAACTGAGCATTATTTCAACATTAGCCGGCTCTAATGCCCCTAATTTGTCATCTAAATTTATCAAAAGATTGATGACAAGTAAAATGCGCCCCGACATATTATAGATGTAGTATGTAATCACGGTGAATATAGATCAGATGGCCTAAACTGTGGTGAAATATTTATCTGATAATTTGCATTTTACTTTGCTTGGCTTGAAGATATAGCGTATTTGACTCTTGGGCCAAAGGACCTATCTAATCGATTTAGCCTCTTCTGTATTTTCAATTAAGTTTCGATCTCTCTACTAGGTCAGTCTAGTTTACTGCAACCATAAAAAATATGCTTTTCATTGCCAAAGCAGGTAGAAAAGTAATTGTGTCAAACAATTCCTTGATTTGGCCTTTTCATGTAATCCCAATTGCAGAATTGAATGTACGTCTGGATTTGTTACTATCAACATTTTTTGGTCAAGTCCTCAGACTAACAAGCAGATTTTGTGGACCGTAAAATAGGTTTCAATCAATGTTTTGACTTATCCTAGTAATTGACAATTCCCTTGAAAACAATTCGTCTGTTTTGACTGAAAATATGAACTCCATACCCAAAACTCAATAGACTCTTTCAACTTTCAAGGTATTCGGTGGCAAACGCTACAATGTGACAGTATAGTTGTGACCCACTTTCAAACTTACAACACCTTTAAGCCAATTTCTCCGAGTTGTCAGCTCTCCAAATCATAAGGAATCAGTGGTGGAAATTAACCCTGAATGAATGTGTAGCAGGGACGTCTACTTTGGAAAACACTTTTGCTGTTTATTATAGCCCATTCTTGAAGAGAAATTTGCTGCTTTACAGATTTCTCCACAACCACAGACATGTATCTAATCAAGGGATTCTAGAAAGCATAATGATACATTTTGACAGTGCTCAATGAGTTCTTCAGACATGGTCATAACCCAGAGGAAAATATTTTCAGTGGTTTAATGTTTAATGTAATGTATCAACAAGTGGCAAACTTTTGTTCAATATTGGATTAATCTAGGTAGCCTAATTTAGGCAACTGCTATAGACACCTAAAACAAAGTGATAGTTCAAAACTGACACCAAAACACTTCATGATCATCGATCAACTTTTTTTGATATACAGGGTGGGCCACTTAAAATCGGACAGTGGTTTGATAAAGGCCAGCAACGCCAAGAAAATTTCAATTTTGCGTGAAGACTCCCAAGTCCAGCTCATAGGCCAAACACTTGTTATTATTTTGAAGGGATTTGGAGACTTTAATTGTTTCAGCAAAAAAGTAACCAGGAAAAATGCTCGAAAAAATATTAGTTATCCAACGCTTGTCTGTGTTGACCATTGCTTCAAGGCTTCTTCAGATCTCAATCCAAGAACTTTACTTGTTAGGCCCTTATGGAGAAGAAGGTGGGGAATAAAGGTTTAATAAATTTGGCTAATAATAAACTTTAAAGCTGCATGGACTAAAATTCCAGCAGAGCAGGTGCGGATCATTTGCTCATGTGCAGAGAGGAGATTCAAGACCGTGGTTAAAAGCAAGGGCCTTTATGTCAAATAACTTATAAATAGGTCTCTTAAATACTGTTGCAGTCAACATCATTTGTAACAAGTGCTTTTTGATTCGACGGCTCAGTGCCCTCAAATTATCAATTATTCCTGTCCGATTTTAAGTGGTGCACCCTGTACAACCCCCAAAGAGGCAAAAATGTGCCTTAAAGGTGGAGTGTTTAATGGAATCACAACTTTGTTGTCACCCTGTACATCACTTTGAAACTTTTAAGGTCTAAAATTCGATTTCACCAAACATCTCACCCAAACAGTTCATAGTCTTATTTCTGAACACAAAAACTGAAGGACAAAAACTCGTGTTTGGTCTACAACGTGGTACATCATGTTTTTGTGCGTATGCTCGAGGAACTCTCGAGATTGGCTTAGATCGTATCGTTGGGGTATTCACTCTGGTCAGAGTCGATTTACTCAATGTACAAATTGGAGGCATCTCAAGAGTCCAAGCAAGCGAGAATGAGGTTAAATGAGTGATGAACGTCACATCAATAGTTGAAACGTTTTGTGTCATCTCGGTCGTGCCTTAATGAAAGAAGCTTCTCCGAAATAATAACAAAAAGTGGAGCAATGGTTGTCCTCCATTTCATTCAACTTGAATACAATATAAGTGTTGACTTACCAAACCTTAGTCGTAAAAAATGAGTTTACGTTCGAATGTGCGCAGTTTTGAATATCCTTAGTGACGTGACTTTTGAGGAAAAGCGAATTTGAAAGACGTGGAATGGAATAATGTACCTTTAAGGCACAAAACTGAACAACAAGCGAAGTACAAACAGATCAGATTTTTACATTCCCAAACTATTGTTGTTCCTTACCATGACCATCTTCCAATTACATTTTGCTGTCTGATGATTGATTTTGAAATCTCCAAGTTTCAAATTAGCGTTTTTGGGCGTAATCAATTTTAGAGACCGCCTCATTGGGCTGAGTTGTTGAAATTCGAGATTCCATTGCAATGAAATCGATTTTAACTGGCATTGTTCACAAGTGATTATTGAATTCATTGACATCGCTTCAAATGAGGGATGAGCTTTGTGATTGAAAAAAGCCTTAACTTGGGCCCAACATCTCCAATTTTGTATTCTCGGCTTTAATTCAGAAACCAGAGGTCAAGATAGTTGTTGGATAGATGCTTGTTTGGTTTACAACTTGACATGCTTCAATTCAGATATGTGATTCTGTTTTCATTTGCAGTAGGTTAACTCGATCGTTACTCAATTAAAGGTACATACAACTCTACAACCTCAATGCTCGTGTTATTCTAGGTTACGCAAGATCAGTAGGTCAGATGTTGAATAGAAGAAAGGGTTCATTCAATTTGACTTTCAATGAATTTCTAATTTGGCTTTTGAACAAAAAACATCTCCTTAATCGGCACTCCTTAGGGGGGTTCTTCGATCAACGGTTTTTGGAACGATATTGGCTTTTTGCCGAGAGTTTTTGTTGGCGAATATCGTTTTTACCTGGCATAATCTTTTTATTGCAGTACTGTGAAGCGTGGTAGAGAAAGGAAAATTTTTGATGTCGGATTTTGCATTTTTGATGAAACTTAAACTCTATACATACCTAGTGCATGTTTTAAGGCACAGCTTCAAAACAAAGCCACAATATCAGTTAAATTATTGACAGTCAATCAGTTTTACCTTTTAGCTTGATTTGCTCTTCAAACTCACCAGATGGTGTTTTATGGTGCAACTTTTGGACAAAGATTAACCAAAACTTATAACGTTCTTAAACATACCGTCTCAACCATTGGAGTCTTGCTTAAAACAAGATTTTTTTTATTGTGATGTTCCTGGGGAACCATCTTTGGCGTTACTCTTCCGTTTGCAAATTCGTCAATTCTTTCTAGCTTCAATCTTGCCAGTTGACATTAACAAACATGAGCGTTTTTTGAAGTGAATGTTTTGGGTTTAGTGGGGTTCTATTATTTTACGGAAAGATAGTAGCAAAATGTAAAAAAAACGCCAAGAATACCGACAAACAGTGTCAATTTTCCGGAAATGAAAGTAATCTCTGAACAATTCTTCTGCATTTGCAACTCTAACCCATTTATTTGCTTTTAGAATATCCATGCTACGATATATTTCACTAAAACAAAAATGTACACAATTCATGAAGAATATGGCATATCTTCAAAATGTTTGTGCAGACGTCAAATGACATTCAAATATAATTCATACATCCGTATCTTACAACTTTCCATGCATTAAATGGCTTGGCTGCGCTGTTTTTAAAGCCATGTGAAGGAATTTTTCGAAAGGGATATGTTCAGGTGCGATTTGTTTCAAAAATAGTAGTAAACAGCTCGAATTTATTAGTTTAGGCTATTCTGGTATTGTCTGACAAATTCAAAATGAATTTTCAATTGATAATTTAATGAAGATTAAATATTTTTATGCAAATCTTTAACTTTCTCGTGATCAAAATCTCTAGAATCGTGAAAATTGCAAAAATGTGAAAGATACAAATCAGGTGTTTTCCATTTTTCTTTCGGCTATGTTGATAGGATACTGGCTTCTCTTACTTTCCTCTTCATCTAGCTTTAAATAAATAATACTCTCAGAAACCCTTCAACACAAAACAACTAACTTCCAATTTTTTGCAGTCAAAGAGCTCATCAAAACCTTCCCAGCTCCCCAGAACCCGTTTATACAAGCTTCCAGAAGATGGACATCAAAACAAATTTGATAATTACCTTATTGGAAAAATGAATAAATGTTTGTCCTCAAGGTCAAAAGGTCTAAAAACCCTGGTTCTAGTTTGCAATTTCATTCTCCTGCTGTTCCATCAAGAGGGAAAACATTGCTGCCAATCGTGTTCACTTAATGGTTAACCAGATGCGATCAACCTCGAAGCGACTCACCTGAGGTAAGGGGCAAACATTTGCAAATATTTGATCACTTTGCATCCGACATCCCCGAGGTTGGTGTCGATTGCGAGACTCCAAACAAATTCCGGAAGAAGAGTCAGGAAGGCGTTGAGCATATCGGCCAACGATAAGTGGAGCAAGAAGAAATACATTCGAGTTATCTTGGGTCGACGCCGAAAGATGGCGATCACGCTGACCAGGTTACTCAACACAATGGCGATGAAAAACAATGCCAGAAACCAGGACTTGAACTTGACTCCAATCTCGAGCATAATCGCGTTCGTTGGTTGTCCTGTGCCAACCGGGGATTAGGAACACCCAGGGATGTCGTCCATGAGTCAGGAGAAGTTGGGGGTTTCACATTCACCAAGCAACTGACTGACTAACTGGAACCTCGAGGATATGAACAGATTCCCGGCGTCTTCTGGTGCTTGTTCACATGGAAGCAGTCCCTCTTTCTTTTCATCTCGTCCATGGAGCTTCTCGCATGCACTTTGTCTGATCTGTGTGTCTGTCTCCCTCTCGCTCTTTGGCCGATCCTCTTCGTCTCCTTCTCTTATTCTGGTAGCCGGTTTTATCTCTCGAGAAGCGGCATGGATTTCCAATGCTCCATCCATGTGTGTCTTTCGAGTTAATAGAAGACGACAAAGTCCCCGTGTAGTTCTAGTGGCAGCGGCAATATTTGACTTCTTCTTCGTCTTTCTTGTTGCCACCAAGCTACTACATGAATGTACTTTTCAGTCTTGCTCAACATGCCGCACAAAAGCCGGAGATTTAGTTGGTCCATTGACGCGACACGCTACTTCAAATGGCTTTTTCGGTTTGGCGCGAAATACCCTAAC
The DNA here is from genome assembly GCA_010645155.1 of Tigriopus japonicus. Lineage (NCBI taxonomy): Eukaryota > Metazoa > Arthropoda > Copepoda > Harpacticoida > Harpacticidae > Tigriopus > Tigriopus japonicus. The sequence continues at coordinate 8,738,714 of CM021314.1, forward strand.
AAGCTGGCAATTCTATGAACTACGTACAAACTACAAAGGGAACAGTATTTCTCTTTTCTTGTCTTACTTCATTATAGGTCCAGAGAAACAGTTTTGAACCTAAAACCTGATTGAAAAAAGATAGTTTTTTTGAAAAATTTCTTTGAATTGAAATTGATTGATCCTTACATCAACAGCTGAGTGATTCGAGGTTGGACAATTTTTGCCCCAAAGAAGTCCCAAAACGTTCCAGTTGCATCATACATAATTTCCCAAAGATTTTACACACCATCTCAATGTCAAGAAAACATAGTGTTTTGTTTAATGTCAAAATAGCTTGATATAATACTTCATATCTTTATGTCAAACCAAAAATTGTTTTTTGGGAGCATTTATAATGCTATTATATACTTTTGCGAACTATTTTGACAACATCTTCAAAACTCGAAAATCATTTGTTTTTTGATATTGGAAATGTATGTTGAATCTTTGGGAATATGATTTTTCATACAACCAATATTTTTAAGCTTTTCAGGTCAAAAATGGGAAATTCAAGCCCTAATAACGCATCAAGAGTTGTACATATTTTAGTTTAAGTTCAATTCATCGTCAATCTAAATGTATTTTTAACATCCATTGAATAGTTTTCATAAAAGGCATTATTTATCACAAGCCTTTGGTAAAAGTAACTTTTTCTCAGGACCTAGTTTCATATAATACGTTAAAAGAAAAGTTGTTCCTCATAAGATTGGAATTTCTAAAAATGCCAGAATGTGTTTCCATTCAAACTTTAAAAAAGCCTTTTGAACCACTGTGAGGAGCTTTGGTGCAAAGTGCTGAACTTGGTTTCTGGTTTCCGGAAGAAAAGGGAGCCATAGGAAAAAGTTGCCAAGCCTTTTCCTATAGATAACGGACGGCCAATCTGTGCATATTGGAACGGAAAATCAATGTGACTCCAGGGAAACTGGGCACCACGAAATGGATTGATTGATAGGTTGAAAAGGTCTCAAAGAAAGAATTACAAATCATAAATCTACCATGCTGAATTGTGTTGATCTCCAGAGAAACGTTATTTCAGACGAGATTAGTTTTGAAGAAGGCTTTTTTATATACATAATAGAAAGAGACGGGAAATTTTGCTATGAAAGTCATGGCTCATTCATTCGTGAAAGGTTAGAAACTTGTTCTCACTATTGATAATGTCAGGAGCATGCCAACACCATTTCCTCTAAGGAACGATTTCACGTCACTCAAACCATAGTTCCACGGGTTTTGTTAATTGTTCGGGACTAAAAGCTCACTCATTTCCAAGAGGAAGGATGTACGTACGTAGCAAAGTTATTTTTAATAAGACGTACGGAAAGAGTGGATTTCTCCCGTTTCTTCTCTTCTAAGACTGTTTAATACTTAAAATTGGATTAGTGGAGATTGCCTAATGCTAACTAATAAATACTGAAATCTTAAGTCGATTAATTTTAGGTAGTTGTCATTAAGGTTACTGACATTATCACGGGGTTTTTAGTTTAAATGATTAGAATGGATGATCAAATGACCCCTGAAAGCCTGCGCTCTTTCGCAACAAAGACAAAAAGGGGCTAAACAAAAATGGTCATATCAAGGGACAGGAACTTTAAACAAATAAACCTATTCTTCTTTATTCATCCTTTTTCGTCTTTTTTTACCTTGATTTGTCGCGAATTGTTTTCGTTTAATTTGGATGTTATTCGTCTTTTTTCATCTAATTGGACAATTTTATTCGTCTTTTCTCGTTTAATTGGCCAAAAACTTGAATTTTCTTGGATTTCAAGCTCTAATAATTTGTCTTCTTTCTTATAAAACAGTTTCATTCGCCTTTTTGGGAAATTGATTCGATTTTTACGTCTTATAGGCAATTTTTTTCCGTTTTTTTTTGTTTTATGGGAACTTTTATTCGTCTTTTTTCGTTTAATCGGTCAATTTTATTCGTCTTTTTTTCGTTTAATCGGTCAATTTTATTCGTCTTTTTTCGTTTAATCGGTCAATTTTATTTGTCTTTTTTGGTTTAATCGGATTGCACCAACTCAGATTTGATGTGCTAAAATTTTTGGTCGATCCCTTAACTAACATTTTTAGCACCTTAGCTAAATTTATTGGGCAAAGTTCTTTGAAAAATATTCATTTCGTTGAAAACATCGTCAAGTTCAAACATAATTAAAGGATTTGCAAGGCAAATATTTTTGCCAAATATAAGTTGCACATGATGTAACAAATGCAAGGGAGCGAGTCAAAGTTTCAAATATCGTCGTCCGCCCAATCAGTAACTACTCATATATCATACAATATTTTTACTTCTCCTTTAAGAAGGTGTCACTTTTTTGGGCATTTGTGAATAAATGAACAAAGATACTTAATGTAGACTAGATATTATACGACTTCGCAAGAGAACATCCATTGTACTGTTTCACCTTCAGCCGTCCCAAATCCGGTAATCTGGAGATATTTTCTATAACTAAGCCACGGACCATTGGTATATAAAACCGATTGTATTTTATTACGCACCAAGCGACTGCCAAATGTAATATATTTGTGGAAGCCCTGAATGATATCGCATTGGGTCAGGTGCAATGAGGTTCCTACAGGTATATTTACAACATACAGAAATTATAATTGTTTGGGGCGGCGGATTTTTTATTACAGCTACAAGGAATGAGGTTCCCTGTAAAGAGAGTTAATGATTAATATAGTTTATATAGTTAACGTTTATACGAAATTTGATCTACCAATGATTTACTGTTGGCAGATTTGTACAACCCTTGAATAATGGGTTGGTAAGGAAAAGTGTTCAAAAATTTGTCCAATTCTGCTTTAAAAGCTGTTCGAGGATCAACTCCAACATATTCTCAAAAAAAGTCAAAGAGACATTTAAAAAATGTTTGAATTCAAGAAAACTCAATGAAAACTTTTGAAAACATTCCTTAAAGTTTGAATAATTCTGAATTCAGTATAAGTAACCCAATCAAGAAAACTTGATATATACGGTTTTTTTTTAATTTATGCCCGAATCCAGGCCTTAACTAACACTCAAACGGTTTCTAATGCTCCTCTCAAGCTCCCATATCCAAGTAAGTAGTGATGTACCGAATGGGCCCCTTGCAAATAGAAAAATAATCAGAATTATTTTTCCGTCAGAAGGTTTTGGAACTGAAACTCTTTTGAATAAATCTCCATCTATTTTTAAAAGCTCCAATTTTTTACGTTACATGTCTACTTTCGTCGGACATACCGAAAGTCTCTCTGGAATTTTGTCCCAAAGTGTTGTTGTTTCATTATAATCAAATATTTACCTCAGAATGAGACCGTTATCAGTTAGGCTCTGTTCCTTTTGAGCTCGGATTTACAAAATGAGCAAAGAATAATTTAGTTTGCTTTGCCTGTTTTGTTCGAAGGGAAATGTGTTCTAATAAGTAATGACATTTGGGGCAAAATGCAAATGATTTTTAACCCATAATTCATTTTAACATGTATGATCAATGATTGGAACATTCTCTTAGAATGAACACGTTTTGAAACATATCAACAAAAGATTTTTATTTTAGCCCTATTAAACTTCAGTTTTCAGACATTGACACAACAGATCAATTTTCTTGTCTAACCTATTAACTAAAGGTTCAATTTCAAGGTTTCAACAACAGGAATGCTCAAATAAAAATATAAATGCCTTTTTTATTATTTGTCAAATATGCTGAACCAAATCTTATCCTTGATCATCTTTGCAACCAAATGACTTTGTTCTCACTTACATGATAATGATAGCTAATACTGAAAAAATACAACTCCTGGGATGTTCCTAACCAAGCATACGATAAACTTTAGTCGAGTAAGACTATAAAATGCAATCGTTCTGTCCTCCACAACGTTCACCAGAGGATTAGTTGCTTTCCCCATTCTCTGGGGGAAACAACTCGTCAATGACTTACTTTGAGAATTTTTCGCTTTGATAATTCTCAAAGATAGCTCATTAGATTTAAGACCTAAGCCTTAAGCTTTTTCTCTGTTGAATCGCGTAGTTTGGTTTGGTTTGTTTCCACACAAGCGAAAAAAGTGGAAAATAATTTCTTACTTGACTTTTTCAGCTACACTTGCAATCGAGGATATCAATTTTTTCCCTCGAACCAATCTACGATGACTTCTACTTGTCAAGACAATGGAGAGTGGACCCCGGTAGAACAATGCTTACGTGAGGAATAGAACAATCTATCAAGTGAAAATATGAGTTCATGTAGCTTATCTCCATTTAGCATCACATTGCATTGGATCACTGCCATCCAACGTTGCGAGCAATTTGGAAATCTATTACCAAAATAGCTTATTTTCCCTTGGCCAAGATCCTCCCGTGGGAGCCTTCCTAGAATATCGATGCCCACCCGACCATTTCTTTGAAAGTAATCAAAGTCTGTCGAGCTTTGAGGTGGAATGTGGACCAGACGGGCAATTTGAAAATCCTGTCACTTGGCCGATATGTATTGAAAAATTGACTTGTTCAACATCTGATCTACTGACCTCCATTTTCAATTTTTATCCACAACCACATCCTATTATCTCAAATCCTGGAGACACATTCACGTTAGTACAATATTAGGGATAGCTTGTTCGTCGTATGTACTTGTTTAAGGATATGTGAATATTATTAGAGCGTTCCAAATATCAGAAGTGAGAATTAGGCTTACTCATATCTAATTGCAGGATGAGTTGCACATCTCCAGCTTTTGCTGTGGCTCATGTTTCGAACTCGACCACTTACTCAAATTTTCAAGTGGAATGTCTCGAAACGGGCGTGTGGAATGTTATAAACTTCAATGACTTCAAATGCCTGCGTAATGAATTACGGAAACCGTCACACATGTAGGGAATCAAAAGCATTTGTCATTTCAGGAATCGGTTGCGACTTGCCCTCTGTTCCTCATGGTTTTATTGGCCCTGTTTTGTTTAATGCGAGCTTCTTTCCTACTTTTGTACCCTTCGATCAAAGCGTTGCCTTTGTGTGTCCACCTCATCAAAGATTTTCCGATGACTTTGACATCAGTAGATTGGACGTGTTTTGTCGAGATGACGGGATTGATGGAAGAATGGAAATGCCGAGCAATCTACCATGGTGTGTGGAACGTGAGTACTTTTTGTAACTATTCACTCTGTAGGTGTGTCCCATCAAAAGTGGGCCCTTTCATGAACTTTATGAACTTGATTCTTAATATGGTTGAAGAGTGCTCATTTTAAGATCAATGTTGAAGTTGGCTTTAATCTTTTGTACTTGATTGAATTGTGCTTCTCAAATACAAATTACTTTTGGGCGCTTGAACTTTGCTTTTATCTTGGATAAGCGTGGGGATGCCTCACGACCAGCTGTGCATGACCTCGCGAAGAAATATAACTCGAAATAATTTAGGAAAAAATCGTCTAAAAGGACGATTGTAAGTCAATGGCTGCAACCGGTGGTTGATTTGTAATATATGACTATAGCGAGGGTGCTCTGAAAGTCGTTAAAAACAATATCAGACAAATAGAAAGAATGTTTTTTGAAGTTGAATGGGCTTATAAGGTCGGCAGATCAAGTGAACACCCCTTGAGCTGATCTTAAAAATTACGACTTTATTAGATATTATTCGGATTTACAATTTCAGAGTTTAAAAGTAGTATTAACCAGATTTTTTATAAATACGTTTCCCCTTTGGAGCCCTTGGCTGTGGACAAGAGCATGGCATTGGTGATGTAGTTGTGGTGGTTAGAAGTTTGGACAGTGCCTTGAGCTTTTGTCCCTCAAGACGAAGAGGGGAGAATTTTGGGCTGGAATGGACAGTTTGGTGTCTCGGCTTGCTCACTCTTAAGGATTGACCGAATAAAGAAGTGCATGAGCATCAATAGGACTTGAAACGGACGTTATATATGTACTAAAAACGCCAAAGTCTCCCCCTGGCCCACCAACCCTGTAGCGAAAGACCTAATCCATACTTAACATTTTAAATGGTTTTCTTTTCACCATGAACTGTTCTTACGTATTGCTAAATTCAATCAATTCATTTAGATACAAAATGCTCGACCAAACATTGGGATGAATTAGTGCAACTTCGGAAAGTCAAAGACTTAGGTAAGGACCTATTATTTGTTGAAATTTTTCCCCCAGACCTACTTATTAATTGCCTTGTTTCGTTTTGCCATCATCTACGTAGTTAGGAGAGCCGACAAATCCTTGTGGATTGCAACTGGGAGTCCCATTTACTCCGTTACTTATTTGCCCCCGTCAAATATGTTAGACGATGACGCTTTCACACTCTACCACAGTGAAACGAGTTTCTTGTATTCTTGGATTGAAGTGGACTTACAGATAACATTGAAAGTTTACATGATTTCTATTGCCAAACGATTTACTTCGTGTTGTCAAAGGTATCAAGGCATTGAAACTCGAGTTGGTTCTACCAAAGTAACATTGCCACCTGATGAGCAATCAAATCAAGCCATAACCATCAACCAAGTTTGTCGGCATATTGACGATTATTCTAATGAGGGATACCTGATTGACTTTAAATGCATTACACCCATTGAGGGTCGATACGTGACAATTCAGAAAATGGGACATGCAATTTTGCAACTAAGCAACGTCGAAATCTATCACATAACGGAATATGCCGATGATGAAGGTGCGTATCATGATTTACGAAGGTGTTTTTCATCTTTATTTATTGAAAGTGTGTTTACAATTATTATTTGCAGATACGGAAATCGTGACCCCTTTAGCACGAGATTGTGAAGCTTTGTATCAACTTGGATTCAAGGCACCTGGGATTTATCGCATTGATCCAACTGGATCGCAATCGTCCAGTTCCGCTGTCCAAGTTCATTGCGAAAATGGATGGACTCTAGTTTTGAAGAGAGATCATCTGGCCAATGACAAGGTAACCTTCCAATCGATTTACTTCAAAACATGTATTTTTGGACTCTAACTGATCGTCAACGCATGTTTTAATGTACACGTGCTCATTCTTCATGTAAAAGCAAAGTTCTCCGGCTTTGTTTACCACAACGAATAACCAATTTCAAAATTTTGAATAATTTTGAACTCTCAGTTCAGTATTCAATGTAACTTATTTGAATTGTGGTCATAGGCACGAGTTCTTTTTTTTCCTGATAGATAACTCTAATCCAAGATGTTCTTATCAATCATACAAACCTTTCTCTTCTGAACAATCGGCTTACCCATTCCTTGATTTTGTTTCTTTTCCTATGATTTTTTATTACTTGTCTCCTATAAATGGCCTCTAAAATATTTTTTTTGTTTTTTTTGTGCAGATCGATTTTAGTTCTAAAACTTTGACGGAGATGGAGAACCTCTTGGGTAACCCAACCAACGATTTTTGGATCGGATTGCAGGCTTTCCACAAGTAACAAAACAAACGTTTGCTTCTGTTTTTCAAAACTAATCGTAATAGAGTCCTTTTTAAACACATTCAATAGACTCACAACTTCAAACCATTACAAACTCAAAGTTACCATGACCACTGAAGGTGGGAAATCCGGCATGGTACATTACGAGCATATGAACATACAAGAGGGACCAGAATACACCATGAAAGTGGAAGGCTTTTCTACTCCCTTTGGATTAGCCGTAGAGGACGATTTAAGTGAGAACTCTGAGACCAGCTTTGTTGTGTCTGGGCGGTGTTTCGAAGCCTCTGAAGCTCCGGGTTGGTATAATCCAAGTGAAACAGATTGTGGAAAAGTCAACTTCTTTGGAACAAAAATGTCTTGGGCCAGCTTGGGACGATTATCATCAATAATTATGGAAATAAAACCAATTCAAAAACGTGAGTCGAAATTAGCATCTCATTATATCCCAATATACGCCATTTTAACCCCACTAGCGTTTTTCACCCAAACTGCAAGGTGTCTGAGAAACTCCAAGAGTTGAAAGTCTCCTTTCATTCTAAATTATGGTGGTTTCGCTCTGTTATGCTGTTTTCGCACAAAATTGCCCCATGTGTGATGTCATCTTTTGGTAAACATCAAAAGACGTGAATGCATATTGACCTTATCCTCTTTTTTCCAAAGTTATAACAAAAATAGGTAACTGAAGGACCAGCAGACAGTATATAAGGCTTTCATCAAATCTTTCTTTTAGAACAAAAAAAAACGTAAGTGGGAATTTTTCAAAGCTATGACCAATTTTTCAGCTCAATGTACACTCTCTAACGGCGAATGCGTGTTTCCTTGGACCTATTCTTGGAATGGCCGGACTTACTTAGAATGCGACCTCGTTTTCGATCCCACGGTTTGGTGTCCAACAAAGTTGAACGCAGACGGTGTCTATATTTCAGGGTCTGGCCATTGGAGCAGCTGCCCGACATCGTGTCCTGGATCGACTGCAGCAGGTACCTTTCCACTAAATGATGTCATTTTGGTTAATAGTAGAAAGAAGTATCATCAAAGTTCCGATTTTCGGTTCTAGATTACGGACTCATTAATCCTGGGGGTTTCCTCCGGGATGGAACTCCTCGCTCGTTCGAAACTTTCAAGTAAACTTATACAAAAAAGTTGATTGATGTGCTTAATATATTGCAGTGGAATCTTCTCTCTAGGCTCAGTTGTCCGCAAGGTCAAACAGTTATGGTAGACGGGGTTCCTAGAGACGACTATGAAACCACATGTAATTGGGACAAGTCTTGGACAGACGATATAACCGTCACATGCGAATGTAAAAATCGATCCTATGATAGTTACAACTGTCTTTAAAAAGGATAGATTGATTGTTTTTCTTTAGGGAGTGCTTGTAATAGGCCACCAGTTCCTCCAGATGATACTCATTTGATCCTTCATGGATGGAACGGAGAACCTATTGCTATTGAACAAGTAAGGCTTTACCAAGAATGAGCTTTCATGTTTATGGTATTGTATTGTTTAGTTTCTCATGATTTACTGCAGAACTGGGAATTCGTTTGTCCCGATGGTTTGCAGCCTCCAGGAGAACCAGATTACTCATTGGAAACCAAAGTGGTTATTCAAGTCAAATGTCTGGCTAATAACACATTTGCGGAGCCTTCAACTTGGCCTAAATGTGTCTCGAGTAAGTGGACTAACTGAATCAATTTTAATTGGAAATAGTCAATCAGTTTTACTTTCTAAAAACCTAGTGAAGCAATGCCTTGCTAGAGAAGGCCCACCTTCAACTCCAACTAACGGGTCAGCCGTTCTCACCAATCGAGGAACGACCTTTGGTCCATGTATAGATCGATTTTCAAATACCTTTCAATGCAACGGCGAAGTTGGAATTCGAACCGAGAGTCGATCATTACCTTGCACTCAAGGTCTTTGTTCTAAGTATAGTATCATATTCAACCCTAGTCAACCAATCCAGAGCCAATTCCTCCGAATCCAGTTCTCATCGAACGTAAATTTGGTAACGTTTCCTGATGCAATCTTTGAAAAAGACCTTGTTCCAATTTCTATTGTGGCTTCAAAATTGCAGGTTAGTATTGACAACGGCCATGAGGTGTCACAAGTCAATCAGAACGAGATCCTTATATCTGGAACAAACTTGAATGCTTTTCCTGGAAGCACGACAAGCTTCGCCTTCGAAGTGTCCCACGAAGCCATTTCTCAAAAAACACTACCTTGCGTGTACGAATTCCAATGTTCCGACAATAACAATGATGGCTGGTTCGAACTACCTTCCACAACAAATGGAACGTTTGATCCTACCAATGGGAGCTTTAATTATGGTAGTACGATCACTTATAAATGTGGACCAGGATTACAGTTTGTCGACGAGCATGACAACCCTACTTTGCCTGAGCAGAACTTCACGTGTGGTTTTGACGAGGAGTGGTTCCCTGCGAGTCCAATACAACGTTGTGTATGTGAGGCACACATAGAATGGCAAATGAGCACAGTGAATAGAGCAATTCTGTCCAATCCGTCCTTTCAGGGTCACATTGCGTATCGCCCCCAAATGTTACAGATTTGGTCCCCAAGTTCTGGAATGAAAGTAGCATGACTCCCATTGGTAGCAATTTAACCATGATTTGTGCCAAGGGAATGAAATTTGAAGGAAATTTCTCTCAAACGGATGTCAACCCCGTGTGTTCTCCTCAGAACCAATGGGAAGATCCTATGAATGGTTGGGGAAAATGTGTTGAAAGTAAGACCACTTTCTGGACGAAACTTTTACTCATACTTATCACCAAACCTTGCTCTTATTTCTTCTATTCAGCCGTGTTTTGCGATCCACCTCCGTCGACAATCCCTAAGGGCTCAATTGATATTCTACAGAGTGGCCTTTCATTTGGCACTTCGTGTCTCGGATCCCAAATGAGGGAACCGATTCCTAGTACTGATTGTCCAGCTTTAGAGGCACAGATCAATGAACGGACTGGCAACTCAACCAGGATTCGTTTGCTGGTAAAGCACCCGGCATCGATCCGCTTGACAATGTTGATGATATTTTCGCAGCCCGTTACTACTGCTCAGTCAGAATCAACAGTGAGTACCTAGTGAGGAATCCAGGTTTAGCCAGATTTTTCATTAAATATCTTTTAGCAAGTGTCTGTGTTGCCTAGTGGAATAGAAAATGCTATTCTGACTTCTATGAACCTTGACGGCGCTTTTTCACAATTCAACATCCAAATCGCACATGATTCCGAGACTGAACCCTGTTTTCTGCAAGCAATGTGTTCCAATTGCCTTTCAAATGCAGATTGTTTGGGTCAAGGTCTTGGGTTGATGAAAAATCTAGACCTTTCCCTGGATTTGACCCAATATGGAACCACTATCGCCTATAAGTGCCCACCAGGGCAGCGATTTGTTGACAATAGCACTTCCCAAATATTGTCTTGTGGCTGGAACAAGCAATGGCAGCCATCTAATCAACTCTTGGGGTGTGAGGGTAAATGTTTTGATGTTTCCTGCACATATGTATATGCACTTACTTTGAGTAACGGGCAGAAAAGGATAATAATACTTACATTGGCTTGTCTTTAAATCAAGTTGTGGCCTGTGCCAACCCGCCTTTGGCGCCAAATGGAACCAGACTTATGAACAATTACACGTTGGATGATGAGGTGGCCTTTCATGACCATGTATCTTACTTCTGCCCGGATGGTTTTTTCTTTGAGGAGGACTATGATCAACAATTTTTTAACCTAACTTGCCTGATAGGTGGAAACTGGTCTGTACCCCTACATTGGCCAAGATGTTTAGAACCACGAGGTTGAAATTGAATGGACTCTTGCAAAGGCATTGGAACATAAACCTTAATCATTTAATTTCTTATGAAACAGAGAAGTTTTGTCATGACCCCCCACAACCACCTGCAAATGGCGGGATTTACGATTGGAACAAGGATTCATTTGCCAATGGCACATCTCCCTTCGGCCTTGAGGTCAGATATTCATGTGACATTGCCAGACAACTAGAAAACCAAACTCTAGTCCAATCTGGACAAGATCCGCTCTACGACGAGGCTGTTTTGAAATGTGCCTGGAACGGGAAATGGTCCCCGTCTGAAAGAGTAAGTTCGGTTACTTCCGTCTCGTGCGATAAGGCGAGAGAGTCTTTGAATAAAGCCGTCTTGCGACGACGTGCCATGCATAAGATTGATATTTGTGGGACGAAGAACTTCTCTGGCATCATCATGGTTCTGGTGCTTGGCACAGAAAAACAACAAACACCCAAAACTACGTACATTCAACTTGGCCTTGCCAGAATGGCTGTGTTATTCATCTTTACGATATTACATGAGCTTGGATTATTTGTTATTCAACCAAACTTGTTCCGGCTCCATTGGTTGCGAAACAAAAAACAGTTCCTGGAGCACCCATTTCCCTTTGCGAAGTTGTATACCGGGTGTTTCAAAAGAAACGGAACACCTAATTCCATCGTCAATAACTCATGATTGAAACCATGTATGAACCTCACCTTTATTGGATAGAATTGGTCAAACACTTGACTTGAAAAGTCAGAAAAAGCAATTTCACCCAATTTCAATATTTAAGCGACGACGATTTTTTCCCTGAAGGGCCCTTTACGAAAACAGAGCGTTCGTGACACCGATTTTTTTCTCTCTTCAGAAATTTGGCTAAAATAAAAAATAAGGCGACAAAAAGAGAATAACAACTTGTGTATCTTAAGACTTGTTATCTGCCGCATCTTTTTGATCTCTATACATTTTTTGTGAGATCAACCATTTCCGAGTTACGGACATGGTTTGCCGTTCCGTTTCTTATGCATCACCCGGTAGACAAGTGCATTTGAGACAGCAAATCGAGCAATACTTATTCAGATCTGGCACTGACGGTCATGCATGTGTTCATCTCCTCACTACTTAAGAGGGCATCTTGTGTTCCAGTTGGATCCGTGCGTGTGGAACAAGTGCATCAATCCCCCGATCCCGAATGGGAACAATCTGAAACACTCTTGGCATGGCCAACCACTAGACTTTTACGAGAATGTCACATACACGTGTGCCTTTGAAGGTTATTGGTTTGAAGATGATCGCGACCTCGTGGCCTTTGATGTGCCTTGTTTACCGGGAGGACGTTTTGGTGTCCCATCCCCATGGCCTTTGTGTCTTCAAAGTATAAATCAGTGTAACATACTCGTAATTCATGTATAATTCACGTGTCCACGCATTCTTTTTAGCGGTTGAATGTGAAAGTCCACCTCCAAAGCCTCGCGGAGGGATATGGAACTGGGATGGAACTAGTCGAGAATATGGAACAACCATAGAGTACGTCTAATTTGATAAATAGAATTAGGAATGGTTTTCTCTTCTACCATACATTAAGTTGATTCTTGAGTTGACATCGTCTCCAGATATGAATGTGGACCGAATGCCATGTTCCAGGAAGTTCTCAATGATGGATCACCCGGCAATTTCTATAAAAGCAAATCCATATCATGCAACTGGAACCGTACATGGACGCCTGAGCGATTGGACCGATGCATTTGTAAGAGTACAAAACCAACATCTCGATCAAGTTTTTATTTCTCTTCTTTTTGTTTGCAGGGTCCAAATGCAATGCCATTCCCGAACCTGAACCCTCCACAGGCCTACAGTTCGTCCCCGATAACTCAACCAAGAGTCTCCAAATCTTGACCAGTCAGTTGATCCTCAATAAGATGAGCAAATGGTTTCCTAATTCGTCCTGACCTCTCCCATAGATTATTCGAAGTACATGCCAGAGATTCCTCTGACCTTGGCCGTTAGTTTGGACTTTCGCAGTGGTTCGTCCTTGCTCCTTGATGGTTATCTGCATGATTTAATTCAAGACAACCCACGATTGATCCTCACTAACGAGGCGGGCAAAAAGTTCTTGGACATCACCATCGAGCCCTTCTTTTCTCTCATGAAAGTAACGAGCGATCTCAGGGTGAGAACTACTCAAAGTATTCGCTTCTAGCTTAATTGTTCTTTGGAAAAAGCCAACACCACAGATCCATTCAACAATAACAACTCTCACACACTCGTTCACTACACCACTTTACCCATGAGTGGAGAAGAGGCACAAATGATGATGCTGGTGGTGTGCTGACTCAGGTCCAAATCCCTTTGTGTTCCACAATACACAGTCAGTACTTCAATGTTCGTACGTAAATGGAACGTGTGTCCTAAATGGCTATTTGGACCATTTTAGACCGATCCTCAGATAAATGGAGTCAGCCTCAAAAGAAAACTTTTTACCAGCTTTCATGTTCCGTCCACTTACTGCAAAGCTTACTAAACTAACACTGATCTGAGCATACAATTGATTGATTACTTAACTTGTAAACCGATAGCCTCTCTGCATTTTCCATTAACTGAACGTGGTTCACGTAATAGGTTTTAACGTTGAAACAAGACTTGGTTAGCTGAAATATTGTTCATCAAGGAATTTTCCCCGCCCATGTTTTTCCTATCTCCACAATGAATGGTTCCCATCAAAACTGGATCAGTTGCTTCCGAATCTTGATCCATTCTGTTCATTCTCTTCTTATTAATAGCCAAACTTTGAATATGAGGAAATATTGCAAATAGACCCAGGCGCTCCATTTAAATTGGAAGTGGCCTACTTGCCTGAAAAGTTCGAGTTTCAATTAACTTTCAATGATGAGAGCCTGGCCAGATTCAAAATTCCTGACTCGCTCCCTGATCTTGAGATTGAATCTTTGATATTGACTGGAGATATGGATATGAATTATGTGGGTCGAAAACCAAAAGGTAAGAATTGTCTCATCATTTGCTTTCTAGTTCAGCCTAAGCATACAGTTACTCAAAATGGTTGCTTTCCTAGGATTTGACTCAACAGTGGCCGTCGGAACCAAGGTCGAGTTTACTTGCCCCTCTGGTCAAGTGTTTGAGCATAATTGGTATGCGAGACCCTCTTTCAAGATGACTTGCCTGAATACGGGAGTCTTTGATGCACCGAATATATTTCCAAGTTGTGTTGAACGTAAGGGCTGATATAAATCATATCAGAGGCGTTTCGTCTAGTAACTGATACACAAAAAAAGAAAGATGGATATGGTTTGGCTTTATGGCTTTTCTAAGTTATCTTTTATTACCTTGATGGGTTATAAAAATCCGCAAACAGGAGATTCGGTAATTATTGGAAATTTAGACCTCACTTTTTCAACCATGAGATTCGTGTGAAAAAATTAAACTCAAATTTTGCAAGATGTTTTCAATTTGACAAAAAACACAGGACCGCTCATGATGTCATAATAACCAACTTTGAGTTAGATTCGTCCCCTTTACAAGGACTTAATAGTTTATTTCTTTGTTTTTAAAGCATTTACATCGACCCACCTTACCTTGAATGCCTCGGAAGCTTTTACTGAACTATGTAAGTATTTTAATGGTTTTGTGATCCAAGTTTTCAGCATCATGGAAATCATGCCTTCAAACACTTGCCTTTGAAATTGGTCCTCGTCTATTAAAACGAACTTGTGGAGAGCAAGGTCTCAAGGGTGAATAGTTTGCTTGAGGAGTGTATTGTCGGCCTATTTTTTTTGAGACAAAAGTCTGTTCAAATGAACCCCTCTATCCATCAAGTGTGAAAGCAGTCAGCTCAAAATGAAATACACGACACAACATATCATTTCGTTTTTGCTCTTTCAAACATGTTGTTTTCTTGAGGTGGAACATTCAGAAAGCCACTTTTGTTTGGTTGTTCATGTCTAAAAAGAGGACACTGGACTTGTGTATGATCATTGTTAAGTCTGTAACTTGGTTGGTGAAGAAATACTTAATAAATGCGAGTTGACTCGGAATTTCTTCGTCGAGAAGGATTTGTGCGTGGACCAATATTGTCCCATTGAAATGAAGGTTGTCCAAGGCGTGTGCCAAAACCCTTAAGAATGGATAAAAGAACGCTTCTGAGTAGTAGATATTGCAGCAATTGAAAACGGTCACTTCTCTGGTATTTCCATCAATGCCCTCGTCGTTTTTGGTGTAATCCCGAATGCCTCAGCTGCCAAAGGAAGGATGGATGGATGGATGCTCTTGACTTCGTCATATTTCCCGATTCTTCGCGAAGCCAAATAGAGTTTGGATGACCCTCACTCACGAGGATCCTCCCCTCCCGTTATCACGAAGCAGTTCCCCAACAACAAAACCGAGGTTCGATTCTCCTCGAGGTCCTTTTCGTCGAGGTCGTCGCCGACTTCCTTGGCTCTTCTTGAGAGGCTAGCTTACTACGGTCTTGAGCAAAAAGGCCAGTCAGAATATGGTCTTGCACCGAAGTGGGACCATTCAGTTTCCTACTTCCTCTTTGTTCCATTCATGATTGTGAAATTGTCGGTGAGACTTGGTGCTTTTTCTCTCTCACTCTCTCTTTCATGAGGGAGCAATGTGGTCGTTTGTCGCTCTGAAACTGGCAAGGACATGGATTCGACATGATGAACTTGAATTGGCCTTTTCTCAAAAGAGACAATTTGGGCTCCATCAAGGGTGATTCATGGTGGTCTCGAGAGACAATTCTGGTACGGAACTCGTCTGCATCGAATGGGGCAACTTCGTGATTGGATCTGGAATGGTTCTTCTTCTTCTTCCTCTCTAGAATCGTCTTTTGGGTGGTTTGGGTCGATAGTGGAAGAAACTGATTGCAAGATCTCCCGTGACGCCCAAGAAAACCGAGGAAACTCAAAAGAGAGAGAGAGAGAGGGAATTCTTCTATCATCATCTTGGCATCCCGTCACATCATTAGGAAGTCTCAGATCAATGGTGACAACTCTTATCTGACTCGATCTCCATAATAAATGATTGAAAGAAAGAACGAATGAATGAATAAGCCCTTGGGAAAATAAGTGAATAGCTGGGAGCCTGAACAGAGATTGGGGGGTCAGAGGAGATCGTTTATCAACTCTTGTCCACCATCCCTATTGACCCAGGAACTACGTACCTTTGGCCAAGGATCAAACGTGGGATGACAGAGTATCATTCAGACTCAAATGGAGGGCTTCCGCCCACCATTCCACCTCCTAAATGGATCGAAAACGCCTCCTGTTACTCCCCTTTACTCTTGGACAATGTCAATGCCGTAAACTTGCTGAGTGTGTCTTGGGTGGATTTATTGAAGGCGTTCCTTATCCTCTCCACCACAATTTTGAGTGTGGTGATTAATTTGGCCTTCTTCATGGTCTTGAACACTAAGTTCTACAGTAGATGGTTGAAACCCCAACCTCGATACATCCTAAGTGCTCTAGCACTCAACGATTTGGGCACCGGATGTTTCGTCACCATGTTTGGAATTTATCCCTCACTTTTCGAATGCTGGCCATTCGGAGAAACCTTTTGTCAAATTCAGGTAAGTAGTCTTCCTCAGAAATTTGGGAATACAAATAGGCCTTAAGAAGAAAAGAATATTTACTAACCTAGCTCTTTTTTTGCCGAAGTGCTCTTCCATATCTTATTCATCAGGGGATCAAGAAATAAGCCCGCTTGGCCATTGTTCACAAATCCTGTCTGGTGTTGTATGGACGCAATTTTAAAGTGGAATTTGAAAGTGCTTCCGCTGTCGTCTATAAATTATTCTTCAAAGCAACAACAATTCCTAAAAGGCATGCATGAGCTTCTGCCGTTTGAAGCCATTACTTTTCAACTCCGGGACTGAGATTTTTATGTTTACTTTATTGAGCTAGTAGCTAATGGAGTTTCTCGTAGTGTTTAGTAAAGGCCATCATCCTTCTTAAGGGGAACTTGTTCCGTGGGAGTTTTGAAAATAAATGAACATGATGGTACTCGAAAAAGCACGACAGCGGGGTACTTTTCACAGCTTATTTTTCAAGTCAGAGGTCTTGGCACGTCATTGTCAAATTTTCATGAGGATTAACATATTCAGTGTTCTATCCATATTGAGTGAGTTCCTTCAAAATTCCATTTGTTCCAGGCGCTTTTGCGAGGTTCGTTTTCTCAGCACTCTTCGCTGGTTTTGATCATCTTAGCCTGTGAGAGGTACATCTCGTCGGTGCATCCATTCTCATACAAGCACATGTGCAATAAAAAGGTAATTGAATAAATTCACAAATTGGCAGGTACAATGAAAGCGGGCCTTTGAAGGAAGCTAAAAGCGTTTATGTGTTCGAGCCAATTGGAAAGACTGAAACCAACCATAACTTACGTTTTTCCCCCTTAATTTCCCGTATATTATGCATGCGAGTAATACTTGCTTGTTACGTAATGCTTAAGTTGAATACAATTTGTTGTTATGTTCCGTTCTACGCCTGCGAGACGAAGCCTTTTGAAGGCACTGGCCTTCATGCTCGCATTTTCTCTTGATGCATTTAGTTGTGATGCAGTCTCAGAGGGTCCAAGAACTCCCCTCATGACTTGAGATTTCCAATTCAGTAGGAAATGTTCAATATCTGGTAAACAAGGAGGTTGTATTCTTTTTTTTGTTACTTTTTTGACAATGTGTGCCCTTTGATACTATTGGGATCTACTCTTTACAAGACACATGCGCAGTCAAGAATTAATAGATTATTACGTAAGTCAAATTAAGCTCCCCAATGAAAAATTAGGCGGATAATTGAATTTTATTATGTCGTCAAATTCCCAATCTCCCAATTAATCACCAAAAGTTCGATGAGCAATTTTGAACAAAATTTTGTTCGATATCTAGTTGAAAGTGGGGAAGGCATTTCA
Organism: Tigriopus japonicus; assembly: GCA_010645155.1. NCBI lineage: Eukaryota > Metazoa > Arthropoda > Copepoda > Harpacticoida > Harpacticidae > Tigriopus > Tigriopus japonicus. Next base: position 8,756,838 of record CM021314.1, read on the forward strand.
AATATGTGGCTGGATCTATCACACTTTCAAGTCCAGAGATAGTATTACAATGCTAACTCTGTACAAGTCGACTGTTCAGCCTCATCTTGAATATGCTTCCACCATTTGGGCTCCAATGAGTTCGGCAGGTTTGCAAAAGGTCGAGCAGGTCCAAAGATGTTTCACTAGGAACATCTCAGGAGTGAGAGAGCTCTCGTATTGGGAGAGGCTCCAGAAATTAGGGCTGTACAGTACTCAGAGAAGGTATGAAAGGTATCTGATACTTTATGTTTTCAAGAGCGTTCATGGGCTCTGTCCTAACCCAGGATTTGAGATCAGTTGTAGCGATCGTAGAGGTTTTACGTGCGTCCTGAGTGCACCTCCAAATCTCAAGGACTCACTGGGAAGTTTTTTTGATGACAATTTCACAATGTTGATCGTGAGGCTTCAGTAAATTGAGAACATTCTGCCGTCCATAAAATGGGATTTGAAAAAGCCGTGGAAGATGTCCTGTTATCTCGTTTGGCGTAATTGTTGGCCCTATATTATCATGTCGATGTCCTCATAAACATAAAATATCACAATTCAAACATTATCTTTACTAGTTCTGTAGCAAAAGTCTGCTTTTATGTAATATTTAAGAATGGTGTTAACTCTACCGGAAAAATATATATATCATAGCCGTTGGATTGAAGATAAATAAGTGGGACTGTTTCGGGATAGTTAGGAATATTCTTACCAGTTTGCAAGAACATGAATAAGGAAACGTACTTTCTTTCTTGTGCATTCATTCATATCTGGGAATAATGGTCTATAAGATGTTAGCAAAGTTCCATTACTTCGCATGGACAAAGCACGATCATTAAGCAAAATGAGACACTGGGTTTCGTACAAGAATTGGCGTCAAAACGAAAATACAGATCCAGTATAAATCATATACTGAGAGGTTCTTCCATAACTTTGATCGTTAACAAACCGGTGACTATTAGTTCACCATCACCTTAATCTTATCTGACTTTTCAGTCAAGAAAAGTTGATCAGCTTTCACAACTTTAGCCATAAAGGATGATAAGTTCCACAGTTTGACCTTGAGAGGGTCTCTGAAAAGAAACGGAAGCCTAATTTCTTCATGAACAAACTTACTCTCGTCTGTTCTATAACAAAAACTGTTTCGTGGCACTCTTAATTTTTATTACTTGCTTAGAACAGGCTCATGTGTTGATCGACTCTAATGACTACAAATGATGGAAAAGTTATCAAGACGGACCTGTCTACAACAACTTTGCACTAGAGCTAATTAAGAGAGGTAATACCAGAAATGACAAAGATCGAAATATGGGTTGTTTAGCAATGAAATGAACATCGCAAAATGAATCCTCAGGGGAGGCAAAATTTGTTTTTAAGAACTTTCCATGAAACCATTTTGCCTCAATATCTTACATTGATAAAAAGAGGGAGAACAAAATTTGGAACTTTAATTTTAGTTTTTTGGCTACTGGTTTGGGTTTAAAGTTATGCAGGACTTCATGTGGCCATTTTTGAAATGCAAGGATACGATGGAGAAGCCCATTGCATTGCCATTTTTTGCTAGGTGAAGGAAGCCTAGAGTCACTAGGCTGAGATTACGATAAAATCTGGATTATCCTTCTAAAAAACGAAGAGCAAGAAAAAGAAAACTCTCGAGGGGGTTTGAAACAGCTCGAGAAGAGTCAAGAACTATGCAAAAAGATGTTCACGTGCTTGGGAAAGAACAAACTTGTGGTTTTCCTCCAACAGTCAAGACCATTGAAACCTCAAAGTGGGTGTTTTTTGCTACAATCTTTTTTTTGTTGCAATTAAAAGTTCTTTCTAGCAAGATGGAAGAGAACACGAGGAAAAAGAAAGGGCCCAGAAAATCGGAAAACCTCTTTAGGTCTCCTTTATTCGAAACACTCCTCCAATGTTGAGTGTGCTACTAAAAAAAAGAAATCTTTTTGAGTTTAACGACGCAACTTTTCTTGGCCAACTTCTTAGGTTTTGGCGTTTGTCGACCATCTTTGTCAATAAACTGAGGACTTGTTTCATTATGGACAAGAATTAAAGAAAATTATTTTTCGAACATGGGAGTATGCAATTCCTCGAAACGAAAGCACTCTCTTGCATGAAAAATTCAAATCATTTTTTGAAGCGAAAATTTTGCATCTGAGTCTAAAGAGTTTCTAAAAGTGAAATGAATAAGGCCTTGTAAGATGTCTGACAAATAAATCAGATTGGAGCTCTACAATGCATATGCAGTAAAAGGAAACAATCTTTTATGTTGATAATTCTGGAATTTTCGTTGGTTTTCAATTCATCAATGATTGTAAACTTGACCATAATATAGGATACAATAACTTGGTGAACATACAAACTGTTGTTAGTCCTGCCGTTCGTCGAAATGAACCTTAGTAACGAGGAAACAACCAATTAACTCTTCTTCTTGTGTTGTTTGTCTAGATTTGTCTGTCGGTGATCATAATGTCGTGGATCTTGTCCGTCTTGTTTTACTCTGGGATTGTTCTCCACCCAACCGGATTTCACTTCAATACCCACGGTCTCATGCTGTGTGAGCCATACCAACTCTCAAACAACGCCCTGATTCTGGCTTCTTGTCTCTTCTATTTTCCAACCACAATGGTTCTTATGTATTGTTATGGAACCATATTTCATTCGTCCAAGGCCAATCCACAATACAGGAAGACGCTTTTTGCCACCCTTCCGTATTTGGTGGGGGGTCAAATGGCGGCAAACCAAACGGAAAAGGTGAGAACAAACTCCACGAGCCCATGGGAGTCATGAAAAGCTTAAGATTTTGAGACTGTGGAACAAAAGTAACGAAGAAACTTTGGCCTGAGCTTAGATCATAAAGTGCGGAACCTCAGGGCATCATCTTCTATACTTCCTTGAAGCTATCTTTACTGCCAGTAAAAGCAAATACTCGTGTACATGTATGTCTGGCGCACCAAGTAGGTTAAAACAAGGTCCTTGGTTAAAAATACGAAAACCTTTCGAGCATTTAAAGAATATGGGGTTGGATTCGGAATTATTTTCCTTCTTTTTCATATATTAGAGAAAATTAGCTATGATTATATTTCAACTTTTTGGTTCTTGATCGCCTAATAGTGTTGATGCATATATTAGATATATTGAAAATAAAAAGAGATCAATTTCATTAAAATGTAGGCACAGCCATTTGATTTGGAAAGGTAGAAGTCTGGGTTGGTAAATCTTAGAGCGACTTCTTTTTCTATTTGGGTCTTTAATTATGGCGAACTTAAAAACCAAGCAAAGCACAGAGAAGAGTATTATGACAATTTTGTAGATACTTTACCAAATATGCTCGTGTAATTTCTTTGTTATTCGTCCCATTGCTTGATGTGTTTGATTTATCAGTTGTTCCATTGATTTGGGCTTTAAATTGGATAGAATGAAACAGGCAAGGATAGAATGTATGCAATATTTTTAGCATCAAAGTAAGCCAGTCTCAAATCAGGATTTTGGAGACATTGATGCTGTTAAGAGTAATCAAAGAAGAGAGAAGACCAAACACATGTCCAATGGCTTCAAAGACACCCAAATGACACCAATATGCAAAGGAAGTACTATTGTCACTGATTGTCTTTGGCACATTTTTCACGAACGCCCTAGGCCCTACCCTCTGATCTTGATAACTTATTTTAAAAGGACATAGCAAAATGAATAAGCGATTTCTTTGGAATACCACATTCAAAATTTCTGGAAAGACGTTTTAATGAGCCTTGGCTTCAGATTGGTTTCAAAATAAGTCGACCCTCCAATTCAGATTTTTTTAGGATTCAGCCGCCCTTAATAAATTATTTGTTACAGTTGATTGGTTGCAAACAAAGGCATTGGTTGCAACCAATAAAAAGCGAGCGTCTGATATCAAACGATTTAATCAACAGATTAGCTATAAATTGAAGTAAAACACAGCCCTTTGCCTTGCTTGGTTCCTAAGGATTTGCAACAATACTGTATGTATCTCATGTACACCTAAGGACCTGGTACACCCCGCTCTGAATTTTACATGCATACCCCGCTAAAACACCATTGTGCTTCTCAATAATTCTAAACCCATAGAAACTCAAAAAGTGGAATGTTCTTTCAACTAGGGTTGAAGAACTAAAATCAATATCCTTTTGGATCCAAGGAAGAGTTAATTTGCCAATTCTAAAGGTCCATCAGTCATCTTTTTGCTTATTTGCCAAGTTTGATTGTCCAACGTGAGAGATTAAAAAAGGACAAAAGGCATATTTAAAAAAAACATTGCCATTTTTGGGTTTCATAAAGCCTTGCTCTTACACTACAAATCGACGACCCTTTCGAGACGTTTGTTAGAGGACAGGTTTTAAGGCGTTCCTTCATTGCCATTACCTACGCCTCGTGAAGGTACAAATCACCGTGTGCACCATTCGATTCGCTATTTCTCTTCTTTGCCTCAAGGGAAATAAGGTCATAACTGGATGTAGGGAATCTCAATCTTGAAAAGCTTTTAAGTACGGGTAACTTGCAAGCACCGCCTAAAGCCAATGACAACCCAGGATAACCTTGAGCTGATTGGCCTTGAATCTACCAACCATCGCAAGAAAGAGACTTCTAGGTTTGAGACTTGATGAATGAATCAACTTTGCTTTCTTTCAGTTTTGGGAGGAACAAGAGCGCAGTGAATTGGCCTCAAGATCATCGGCAGCCATTTCCTTGACGTTTATCATTGTCGTTACTCCATGGGCCATACAGCAAGTGATCACATCTTGTACCAGAACCACTGTAAGGGCTCATTAACTAACGTTTTCTTCATTGATGAAGAACCAAAACTAGCCTCATTTTTTAGTCCCCAGCATCGGTGGATTTTTTCGTTTCTTGGCTCGCTGCCACCCATACGTTCTGGTCACCGATTATTTATTGGATGCTCAACGAAAAATTTCAACAAGCATCCCATAGATATCTAATACGGCAGGTAAGCCAAAAGTCAATTGTTCCTAATCAAGGGATTTCAAATGATTTCAAATATGACCATATTACAGATTCTGTGCCGACCTTTACCCTTGGATTGGAATTTTTCTTGTGAAAGTGATGACAATATTCCGCCTGGTGCTGGGCATAACCTGACAGTTCATCAGCCCCAAGTTCATGAGAAAATGTGGGGTGAAATATTGGAAAAATCGTTTTCAACCCGAGATCTATCTGATATTGGCGACGAAGATTCCCAAATATATTCCTCAACATCTAGCTCTGCCAGTTGTCCACACTCTCAAGGCAACCAAACTCGTCGTTTGATGCACTCAAATCTCACAGATATAGGCGAAATTGGTGTTGGAGAGAAGGTCTTATTGAATGGAAATGGTTTTGGCAAAAAGACAAGACCTGCATCCAATTGCAACGGCGAAATCCCTTGCTCTACAGAAAAAGCAAATTAAGTTGCAATTGCAAAAAAGCATCAATTACATTGAAAAATTGAACAAAACAATAAATTATTAGACACCTTAGAAAAATATGCATTTTATTGTATGTTTAAAAACTCTTTTGTAGTTACCGTATGACGAGACAGGACGACTGGATGAAGAAAACCCTCGAGAAACGGGTAAAAATTGCTTTGAGAAGAAAGAAACACTTTGAACATTACTTTATGTCAGCGTTACACAACCAGAAAATCAGTCTCAAAATATAGCAAGAATTCTACCAGGGAGGCACAGTATTCAATAATTTTTCACAAGATTACCGAATCTTGGTCGTATTCTCCAATCATCCAGTCACTCATCAATCACTTAGCTTGTTATGCTCACGAGTAGTTCATCATTCAGAACTCATCAAGTCAGGGTGACACATTTCAAAGTCAGAGCATAATTTGATGAAAAGAATTGGGTTGGCTGCTGGACGTTTCCGATGCCAAAACTGAATCTAAAGCCGATGCTAATCCAAAATCAAATTCCGTGAGGTCCGAGGAACTGATTTCGGTCTTCATAAATTCTTCATAGTAGGGACTTTCATCCATGCTTTCAGAGAGCGTGCTTAGAGGTTGCGAAGCCAAAGCTGTGTTCAAAAACGAGTTATTCGTCACTGGAGGATAGTTCGCTCCTTGGGACGAAGAGACCAAAGTTTCCGCACTGGTGGATCGAATAAAGGCTGGAGGTAAGTCCGGAGAGGTGGAGCCGAAGCGATTGGTTTCGAAAAGCGTTTGCGGGTTGGGAAGGCTGTGTCCAAGCGGGGAATGATCGAGATCGTCATTCCTCAAGGCGTGGTTCCAAGGCTTAGGGCTGTCTTGGTTGCCCTGGAGGATTGACCTGTCTGATGGAAGATCTCGTTGTTCCAAAATCTGTAAGTAATAGAAGTCGGATTACGAGCTGATGAAAATGGATTGTATCTCTTAACCTCAGGGAGGATGTTGACCTTCATCTAATTAGGAAAACAATGAGTGAAACGGAATTTTCGAGGTACAGAAATCTACTTCACTAATGATATTCAACCTTATTAGTGTCCTCAAAAGGAAGAAAGTATTGTTGATGATCTGTTTTAAAACAAATGTGAAGGTGAAGAATATTGGTAAGGTTGTTCTGGTTTCACATTCTGAATTTCCAGCATTTGTAACTTGTTTACTTTTTGAAATTCTTTATTTGAGAAATGTCTCTGTTAAGAAATGTTTGAACCTAATTTAGGCCGTTCAGGTGCTTATGACCCCAAAAGTCTTGTCGAGAAACATATTTGAAAGACAAAAAATCGAAAGAAATAGCTTTTCATGCCAAAGGAAGAAATATTCTTTTTTTCATTTAAAGACTTGCCTTAATTTTGTTTGGCAAGGCCTGACTAAAAGCCAAGGTAGTTGAAGAAGTCTGGTCGACGAGTTCTTGTTGTTCCATTTGAATTTCACGAAGTTCCTGGAAGGCTTTGTCATCAACCAGCCCCATTGATTGACCTTGAATGTGGTCTTGGGGTAAACATAACTGAGGTGGCAGTTGCGGAGAGGGTTGCCTCACTATTCCGGTCGTTCGAAGCTGCTCTGATGAAACTGTCAAACTGGATAAAGTCGGTTGAACGTTGAGCAAGTTGGCTGGACTATCAGTCGTTGGCAGTGACGATGGGATAGTGACACTAGTTGGACTTTGAACAGAAGGACAATTGAGTTGTTGTTGTTGTTGTTGCTGCTGCTTCTGCTGCTGTTGCTGGCTGGTGGCATTTTGTACTGCAAGGGATTCTTCGGCCGCAGCCGCGAGAATTTTTGTCATCAAGGGTTCCAAATCTAGATCGTTCAACTCTATGTACTTCAAGGGATCCCCATCATTTATTTCGTCGATTTGTTTGTCATGTTCGTGCTCATCTTCCTCCATTGGCGTTCCTGTATTGGAATTCTCGTTCAGGTTGAGCTTTTCTTGGAATTGGGCAACCGGGGATGCCTGGTTCCATGATGATAATGGCATGATCCCATCGCAGGAGTTTTCTTGCGAGGGAGAATTGTAATCACACGTAGATGATGTATTACTAAGCGTCCTTGGACGAAACGGGGACAACCTTCCACAAGACGAAGCATTTGATGAAGTGCGTGGACGGCCATATTCTGGACTTTGATTAGATCCATGAGTTGTCAATAACTCGACTTGAACTTCAGGATGAAGAGAACTTTGAGACGTGCTTTGCTTGAGATCTTTGTTGGGGGTCCGGCCGGAAAATGAATCACGGCGTTTCCCCGTCCGTTGGCCTCTTCTAACACTAAATTTCGACGTTGAGTCCAAAGTATTTGCCCGCCGTCGAGTGGGTTTTGTTATGGCTAGAGGTTTTGTCTCCTCTGGATTCAGCATCCACCAACTCGACTTTCCTGCTCCTTCATTTTGAACCCGCATGAATTTGTTGTGTAGCGACAAATTGTGACGAATGGAGTTCTAAAAGAAAAAAAAATCGGTTAGGTATCACTCACTTTCACATTGGATATGCGTAAATTTCCTTGAAGTTGAGGCCTCTGCCATATTTCAAGCCGACT
>CM021314.1:8764931-8795152 GCA_010645155.1 Tigriopus japonicus
ATCGGTTAGGTATCACTCACTTTCAAATTGGATATGCGTAAATTTCCTTGAGGTTGAGGCCACTGCCATATTTCAAGCCGACTAAATGTACACTTCCGGACAAAGGAAGCATATGAAAAACCGTTCCTTGGCTGAACGACTTTGGCAGATGTGGCAGACATGCCTTCCAAGAACAAAACAGAAAGAAGGCTCTTGGGACAGTGAGGAAAAAGTTCCTTTGTCTTCACCAATCCATGGATGATTTTTTATCAGAAGGTCAAACTAATCGTCAGTTACTTCTCGAAACAAAGCCTTAACAATGAAATTAGAGTATTAAATTGAGAAAATCATATACCTTCCATCCAAGGCTACTGACATTATCGCCTTTGTTTTGAAAATAGGTCACGTTCTTTACAAGCCATTCGTAAATCTGAGCCAAAGTTAATCGCTGGTTTTGACTACTCTGGATGGCTTGGGTTATGAGATCCGCATAAGACATATTCCCCCAGGGATTTCTTCTTGAACTCATTTTTGGTCTCATGGCATGAGGAGGAGGAGTGGATGCAGATGCTGTGCCTCGAGAGGCCAAATCCGAATCGTTTTCATGATCCTCTTCATTAACCAAGGGGAGTGCATTTCCACCTCCTCCTGTTAACGAGTTAGGTGAGTAGGCCTTTTCGTCTTCGTATTTTGTCACCTGAAGTTTATTTGACTCTGTGGATACTCCCGAATCAACACTATCCGGATTGTCGTTCACACTTTGATTGATATTAAACAGATTAATCGGATTCTGAAGTCGTGGCCAGGTGTTGCATCGCGATCTGAATGGGATCTCTTGGTCTTCTTCCTCGAGAGCAAATATCTCTTTCGTAATTTCCTCGGGTAAGCCATCATCAATTAAATTTGTGGGATGGTTGATGCCGGTGTCCAATCCGAGCTCACCTTTCACCGACACATCCAAGAGAGCACAATCAAAATCATCAAGAGCGGCCAAGGTCTCTGGTCCCTCCATGATGCCTCTCCTCATTGAATGTAGTAGATACAAATAGAAATTCAAGTCCTTTAATGCAGTGCTTGTCACAGCTTCTGATGTGCCCTTGTTGCTCTAGTTCAGTAAGAGTAGAATTTGATGTGGAAGTCTTCGTTACAAGTTGACATAGTTCATCTCATCTGTTCAAAACTGTTTATTTGTGCTCCAAGTTGATTAGCTCCCCTAGCAACGACTCGTTGGCGAATATGTATGCACTGAGGGTTCCACTGAAGACGGATGAAAATTTCGACTTTGTTCTTTCGAAATATTTTCCTGCTCCCTTGTCCTTAGATTGTGTAACAAAAAAAGGATGTGGAGGCTTCAAATGAGCATTCCAAGGCTTGAACAGTTCATAGATCACACTCAAACAGATTGATTGCTGGTTAGGTTTGATCGCTTGTAATACGATATCCTCAAGAGTTGAAATTTGAAGTACACAAGGCTTCTCAAGTCTGGAGCAGTTTTGGATTTTGGATCTCTGAATCTTCTTCGTCTTTTCCCAATGCAATGCCAGCGACTTTCTTGCACACTCAGTCAGCTGACCCAACTGGGCGATGATGTTCTCGGTGTAGGAGAGCAAGGAAGCAAGCAAGAAGTATGCTACTACACAGGGGAGAACTGGCAGAGATATCGCCTCGACTCGTCACTAGATTCTCACTGTGGTGCAAAAATCTAACTCACAAAAACCCGCCCTAGAGTAGATCTGACCAAATACTGTTAGGTCTGTTCGGGTCCAAAGCAATCCCGAGTCTTGGGTGGACTTCCCACTGAATTTGAACAGTAGGCAGGCGCTCAATCCAAATGGCCCTGGGCCGACTTGAATGATTCAAGATTGTGAATGACGCAAATAAAAGATACCTCTTTTTGCTCGTTTCCGTCGCACTAATCAAAACGAGGCCAAGCCTTCAGCCAGTGCCCCCAATAACGTCACTTGAAAGACCTTTGTGAGGTCCAATCGCCCTCAGGACGTCTAGAGCAAGCCAGTATACTAGAAATGTAGTTTTCACTGCACTCTTTGTGGCCGACTTGGAGTAAACTGGATCGTCCTCGAGGACTGCTCAAGCACTGAACACGTTGTTGGAGGTTAATGCGTACCTCGGTTCTCGGAAACGAACAGCAATGCTGATGATGGCGGTTGTGATGAAGAATGCGAATACTGGTCATAAAAGATCACCTAGTGCTGGTTACGGCACATCACCTTTACATCATCGTCTACCCACGTCGACGAATGAATCTCTCTTTCTCTCGTTCACTCACTCACACACTCAAATGTGTGTGTTTGAACGTAGTAGTATGTGTGTGCTTCCCAGTTAGTTTGGCGTCACTTAAGCGAGAAGTAGTTCTTATTTGGAGCTTCAAAGAATACACCTCCTATGAATTACATGGATGGAAGGGAACTGTCGGAGCGTCCGCGCAACCGAGTTGGGATAGAATCGTCTAGCCACCAATTCCAATGGTTGAAAGATTCTAGTTCAGGCATGAGCCATGCTGGAGGAGCTTTGGTCACTGCACTAGCACTAAAATAACCAGTTGTAGCCAAATTCGTGCCTCAAATTTATTTCAGGTCCAAAGAATCTTAAAGTATTGCGTCTGCAGAATACACCGTCGGATATTGAGGGCGGTACGGTTAGTAAAGTACTGCTAGCAGGGTGTGTGAAATGAATAAATGTGGCCTAACCTCACCACCATCCATGCCTTTGCACTTGCATAGCTGCCCACAGGGAGGACACAATGTGCTGAGCCAAGATTACTGGAAACAGAGGGCGAGGACGTTAGGCCTCGCACGTTGCCTAGTGTGGCCATGGAGGCCAGGGTTTTATACAAAGGCACTCATTCTGGCCACGATCAACGCGGGGAACATTCTGAAACGGGCGTGCTAAAGATGTACTTTGATACGAGGCGTATGGCTTTGCCCTGCCCAGTTACCCAGATCCATCTTTCAAATTCAAGCACTCGCCTAAAGTACAAATCCAATGAACTCTTTTTTGCATCAAGCCCATGGAAAATACATGGGTTTCCTGACGAAGGTATTTGAAGATGCTGCATTCAGAATAAGTAGTAGAGCCCAGATTTGAACTAGGTTGATTTTCTCAAAAACGGCTAGGTCCCAATTTAAAATAATTGATTAAAACTTTGAAGTAAGTGACTAACCAGATGAAATGATTGGCTTGGATTTGGCCAGTTACCAAAATATAATATTAATGCTAATATTTGCACTTGAAAATGGCTTCAATAGGTAAAATATGAGGTAAAACCAAGAAGAAATGAATTAAAAAATTTGAATATTGTCGTTCTTTTGAAACAAAAACCAAGCTCATAAGTTTAAGTGACCAAGTTGGGTTGTTAACCAAAGTGCATTATTAGTCAAATATTTTTGTGATGTGGTTTAATTTACGTAAAACGTAAGAATTATGCAGAGAAAAGGTTTAAAACAATAAGAAACCACATACTGTAAATAGATATATTTACATGCGTTTTTATTTCAATGTTTGCTGTGCTGAAGACCGAGTGAAACAAATCCAGGCCCTAACTGTAATAAGAGGGCGTAATTCTCCGAAAACATAAGAAAATATTGTTCTGCCAAAACCCCATGAAACTTTACAGTAAACAAAATGTCATTCATGGAAAAACCTACCAAAAACTTACTTCATTTGGCACTAATGTTCGCATTCAAAAGTTACTTCCTTTTCACAAAAACTGAAATGATGATTGTGCTAAGGATCCAAGAAAATATTAAAGAACGTAGGCTTTTGGAAGACGGTTTTTCACGGCAATCCTTTTTCTCGTTTTTCTTCGCAATTTGTATCTGCTGGATGGTACTTATCGATTAAAGCAGAGATCCAAATTGAAAGGCAAATGTTCCATTTCAATGGTTCAGCTATGCCTAGATTCAGGAACAGTCTGGAGAGGGGGTCCTTCATGAAAAAACTAAATCGCGTCTTTTGACGCTCGACAATGGATAAGTGTAATCGAACGAATTCAGCTGGGGATTCTAGGGCCAAAATGGCTAGGGATGCGTCGGAGTCGAGACTCACCCTCCATAAAATTTAATCAAAATTCGTTAGCCCAACTCGTTTTCTTCATTTTGACAATCAATTCAAATAAGAATTTGTTCCTCACGTAGCAAACTGAACCTGTAAAATGTCAGAACCTAGTTCTGACCCATCCCTAGTCATTTTGTCCCCAGAATCCACAGCTGAATTCGTTCGATTACACTCATCCATTGCCAAATTACAAAAATCCTCCTTAAATATCGCTACCCGACTTCTGACTTTGTGGTCTGATATTGTCTCGCCAATCGAGGAGAAGTGGTGTCGTGGTTAGCGTAGTTTCCTACAGTGAGGGAGGTCTCAGGTTTGATTCTCATTCCTGACCTATCTCAAAGGAACTTTCAGACGCAAATCCACACCCACAGATGAAGAACCGTTCTGATACCTTTCGGAAAAAATTGGACGATGTGTTTGCTTGCTTCGTTAGTTGGCCGAGAGTCAACCCTCCAACCCCAGCTCCCACAATAAAAAATCCCACCTTCTCTTTTTCCAACACTAAAATCTCTCTGTTTTTAAGCCTTAATCCGTTCCTAGCCTCGCATTTTTTAATCAGAACAAAAGATTTCAGGACAAACTTTAAGTTTTTTAGTCTGACTGGTCTTGATTGATTATTGATTTTAATTATTAATTTCATCAAGTGGTGCTATATGCTGATTACGCCATCTCTTGCCAACACTGAATGCGCTTTTCTTGTTAGTTGTATAAAACATCGCAGCAAAATGGTTTTTGCAAGGAAGACTAGCTTTCTTCGAGACGCAAAAACGAGGCTTTCAATCCTAAATGGCAATACAACGAAAGCCGTTTAAAAGTTGATGTCGTTTACTTGAAAAATTGCGTAAAAAAATCATCCGAGGTTTGATTCTTAAGATGGTGTCAAAAAGCTTAAAATTGTATTTTTAAGATTAATTGTTTTGTTGATCCATTCTCTTATTAACAACATCACAAGCACTTGTTCAGTTTTCAGAAGTCCTTGATGACATTGACATTTGTACCTTCATTGAATGATTTTATGATAATCATCAATTTTGGCATGTCGGTGACTACGCAAACAATTGCTTTTCATGATTCTATCCAGTTATTTTCATTCCTATTATCTGACTGCAAGCAATTGACGATGCATGAAACATGTTTATACTGAGTCATTGTTAAAGAGCGCCAAAACGCACATTTCTACATATAACTTCCTAAAAACATTCATAATCATTCCACATCAGAAATAAAACCTGTTAAGTTTGTACCTTTGCAAGATAGTGATTCCTTAGGGTATTTGCACTAGATAAAGAATACATGTTTGCTCAACGGGACTGTCACGTTTCGGTTTTCGCCGTAATTTGGTGTATTCTGTCAAATTCAAAGTACACACTCGATTAGGTAACTCTTTTTGGACTTGATCCGTTGAAGTTCTTTGCAACGTTGGCTGAACTGAAGATTGTACGATCCAAGTAGGTCGAGAAATATGCGTGGTTAGAAATTGCTTTGAAAATATCTAGTTGATCCAAGCATGGCAGGGAAACTTGCAGACATAAGTCTGCATACATAATAGTACCTAAATGTGTTCCAACTGTCCTTGTGCTGTTCCACATTGGCTTCTCTCAGGCTTTGATTCGACCCTTAGCTTGTATTCAATGGTTGAAATAAATACTTAAATTAACTTATCAAATGAACGATCTCAGTTCATACTACGTTTATTATTGCGTCATTGCAACAGTATTAGGCCCATCAACTAGTTGCCTTGGTTATCTAATCACACCTTAAAGGAGAGAGAGGGAGTCTGCAGGAACCCTGGTCCATAGTTCGTACCGTCCGAACATAAGATGCTCACACATAGTGAGAACGTCATGGCAAGGCTAAGCTTCTTGCCTGCACACGTAATAAAACTCGTATGAATGTACACATTTTTGGTCGGTTTACTCGAGGATCCCATATAAGTCGGGCTCGGCTTCTTCGTACAATCACCACGTACAGAAAGACTAAGGGAGCCAAATGCACAGTACCGTCCGTTCGTTTCTGCCCACCAACTCGCCGATCTGTGCTTCCTTGCTAGCTGCTTGCATGTTTCTTTCAGTCACCTGTGCACTCAACAAAAGTTGTCTTTTTCTTGGAGAAGTTTGTGATCCCAACATTTTGGTGGCCGTTTTGGATCATTAGAACTTGACCATCATGCATCCCCTTCCCAGTCATCCCTCATCAGGAAGGTCGGACAATAATGAGGCAGCGTTGGAAGGTGGGCCTCAAGACCAATCTTCCAGTAGTCACGGGACACCTTCAGGTGCCAAATCTTTTGCCAGAGCTTCAGCTTTGCGTGGATCTTTACGAAAAATGCTACCACCTGTTCCGGATATGGACACACAAATATCTTTGTCGGCTAAAATGATTGACAAAAGAACTAGTACTCCCAAAGGCAATCATAGTTATGGCCCGTTTTTCCTAGAATATTCTCTTTTGGCCGAATTCAATTTATTACAAAAGCAAAGATTGCCTGGAATCTATGTCATCCCTTCATATGGGTCTTCTTTGGGTGAGTGTGGTGACCCCTGTATCTATAGTTAACTGGCCTTATCAGGAATTATTGTGGTTTCTGCATTTCAGTCTGGTTTGGGATTATCTTTATTCGACAAGGGATTTATCAGGAAGGTGTGTTCAGGTTCAAAGTAGTCATTCCAGAAAATTTCCCGGATGGAGATTGTCCGGTAAGTGAGACTTAAACACGTGCCATGGTTTATTGAGTTTTAAGCAGGGTTTTAAATCTACACAGAAAATCATATTTGATCATCCGGTTTTTCATCCGGCCGTGGATCCAGAGACAGGAGAATTGAACCTGAAGAGCACCTTCCCAAAGTGGAAAAGGAACATTCATCATATTTGGCAGATTTTGCTGTATATCCGGAAGATCTTTTACAAAATTGATTCCCAAGAAATGAAAAATGTCGAAGCTTGCTCATTGTAAGGCCAAATAACTTCTAACCTCCTTCAATCATTTTGATTATTCGTAAAAATTGTATTTTTATCTCAGATTTGTCAAAGACCGAAACCAATTCAAAGCCAAAGTCAGAGCTTGTGTTCAGGAATGGGAATCTAGACTCTATGAAACTCCAGAGACAGCCGATCCCCATTATCTGACGTTTTCACCTTACAACCCAGAGATCCACGACAGTGTTCGAAGGCAATTCACATCTAATCATTCTGAAGTGAGTTTTTTTGCAACAAAAATGGGTAATTTCTTCAATTCACCCCACATTCATTTTCTTCCAGTTTTCCTCCTTGCCTGTCCAAGATCCATATTTAGATCCAAATCACGGTGGAGATGTTAGTAGAGCCAGAAGTAATGGGTTCTCCTTTCTGGAAAAAGGGAGTCTAACTGTATTTTCAAAAAACTCGCTTTGACCAATTGTTGAATTTAATAATTATGGACAAATACTAAAGTCACAAAGAAGTGATGACATATATTTTATTTACAATTGTCATAGTAGCCACATTAATGCTTCCTATAATAATCAAATAAAGAATTCATGCTTTTACACCGTAAAGAATTGTGTCACATTAGATGCTTGCATCTCGATTTGTCCCATCTTGAATTGAAGCCTTTGCAGCCATTTTACCAAGATGGTGTTCGTTGTGATCTGCTCGTTCAATGTTGTCTCGGATGGTTTATAATCCAGAATAGCTTGAAGCCTCACCCGGACATGATCTGGAAGCTGGGATTGATAGGCAAAGAGCACTGGTGTCCAAGCAGGCATTAATTTGACTAAGACGGTTGAATGACATTCCATTAATGCCTCCATCAAGCTCAGAAAGTGCAAATTGACCATCTCTGCCAACACCTTAGAGTGCGAGACCAGTTGAAGGATTCCCGGTGTGACTTTGCCCCAAAAGTCTAGAAGAATACTGCTGGCCAAGGTTTGCGTGTCGTCCTTGGAAGGCATAAGAACAATAGTCTGTTCCAAGTAAACCGTCCATAATTGACACAGGATGAAAGCATGGAAAAGGGAACACATGTGAACCACAGATGTTTTGGATTGCTCGGCAAATCCTGCTAGAATGACTTGGATATGATCTGCAATATGACAAGAGGCCTCCAGGGGAACAGGTTGGCAAAGATTGGCTTCATTCATGGAAGATCTCAAAGTATAATTGACAGCCCCCAAAAGCAACCACGACAGCAGTCGGATATGTGAAACACAGTCCAAGAACTCTCTTGGCCCCTGAGTGGCAATATTTCCCGGTGGATTAAATAACCATGGCAAATACCGGTTGACTGTGCGGCTGTCTCTTCCATTTCCTTTGCTGATTTCTAGTGCAACGTATTGGGATAGAGCGGCCTTCAGCATTCCGCCTAAAGTATCTTCATTCAGCCCAGTGTGCTTGTTGTGACTTCGAGCATTGTTCTTGACCTTGCTCAGAGTATGGACATCAGCAAGAAAGTCAAGGGCATCTTGAAGAGTATTTCTCATAACATCGCAAGCGGCAGTGTTGTAAACTTGTACAGAGTGGGGGTCAAGCTCCAAATTTGGAAACGTCTCCACGTCAATTCCTGTTGTGATGTGGCCACCAGCATCGTAAAGCAACAAATTAGTCAGAAGAAGAAAATTCGAGTCCGGGATGCACGTTTTAAACTTGAGAGCCTGACAAAGCTCAAATACCGCAGTTCGGGTAACGAGCTGCTTCTCTCTCTCTTTGATGAAGCCTTTGTTACAATGGTGGCAAATGCTCAAGAGCTGTGGGAAAGTTAATGATGTTGTTTGGAGAGCGTAACTAACTAGTTTGCATATTGGCTCCAAAACACCACGATTTCCGTTCACCCCTGGCATCCGTAGTACGCTGGTCATGACGTGGAACAACGATCCAATGCTGGGTAGTTGGGTCACCCTGACCGAGCTTTCAGCTTTGGCTTTATTGGATTCCTTCGTCACATTGGCAGCACTTAGACCTCCAGGTGTCATGGCCGAAGTACTGGTTAAAGTGGTTGGCCTTGTCAGCATATGTTGTTGGCCAGTAACTGACCACAATCGCCGAAAGAAAAGGTCGCACGGAGCGAAAACTGCCGACCAATTGCTGGCCTGCTCAAATTGGACACTTTTCAGATAGCTGACCATATTGGGAAGACAGAGTGAAAAATCCAGAATGGTCACGGCCTTTCTTTCGCTCATCTCAACCATGAATTGGGCCAGAGGAAACGAAGGGTTCAGCTCTGTAAAATCGATGAGGCATGAAACCAAAGTTCCAAAGAACTTTAATCGCCCAGTCTCGCTCATTTCCATCATAAACAGTTTAGAAAATAACCCGTTCGTTGACAGTTGGTGGAGCACACAACGGAAAAACTGACGAGCAATGCTGCGGCTATTTCCAGGAATATAGGCCGTGCTGTCCAATTCCCAGGAATACTGAGTGGTCCTAGCAATCCGTGACACCACCAATAAAATCTCAGGCAACAGAGGTGCGGCCAATGCCGGATCCCGACTGATGAAAGTGCTCAGATTGATGATACAAAGTCCAATGTCTTCTTCGGAATACTCCTCCTTGATTGCCCCGCAATGAGAGCATCGATCGACAATGGATTCTTCACCTGTTCTTAAAGCACTTTGCTTCATCAATAACGGATTATCTCGATGACCGGCAAGAAGAGAACTGGATGAGTTTTCTCGAGCTTTTCCTCCACAAATACTTGAATTCTTGCTATTGACCTCAAGAACTTGCGTCTCAGGCAAAGTGGATGTTCCATGTCGTCTTTTCTTCTTGAATTTTGGTTTGTTGCTTGGATTTGTGGTGATTTCAACTTTTCCTTCTTGCTTCTCCACATTATTTGGCTGTTTCTTGACCTTAAGAGACGATTTTCTTGGCACAGGTTCCTTGGGAATACTTCCAGAAGCGCTTAGTGCAGCACCACCAGAGGCAGTAGGGACTGAAGCTTTGTTTCCTTCAGGTTCCGCAGGCGGGTTAGATTGTCTATTTTTGGCCTCAATCTGTGATGCTGGGCTTGGCTCCTGTTGGCTATCGTTATTAGATGTCAGTCCGTTCCGAATGTGAGTAATTGTTCCAATGTAGGTTTCAATCGATGGATCATTTGCCCCTGTCTCAGAGCACAAAGAGTCCTGCTTATGAATGCTAGCCACAACCTGGATCTTATCAGTGGACGTTGTCTCTCCAATTAGCGGGACAGATTCCATATGACTTGGATCGGACCCAAAGACTTGCCAAACTCGGTCAATAATTCTTTCACGACTTTGTTGTCGATCGCACCTTTTCATAGGGGGAGGTTGGCCAACAGGAAGGAGCCTTTCCTCTTGAGGCTCTTTCAAGGGCTCAGCGTCAATCTCTGGCCTTGGAGGATTGTTGGCTTCTTTGTCAACATTGATCGGATTTCCTACCGTGATTACATCCATGAGAGACAAAGGGGATGGAGGGGATTCGAAGCTGGGAAAGTGATGTTGGTGCTGATGTTCCTTGACCTCAGCAGGCCGTCCAGTTCGCGGATCAATCCAAGTGGTCAATTGATTAGTGTTGTCAATGAACAATGTCCTGCCACTGCTCATAAGTTGCATGGCCCAGCCGGCTGGTAAACCCTCACTGGTGATTTGATGAGTACTTGGAGTCGGAGCCTTTTGGTGACCTGAAGGCCGGGGTAGAAATCCGAAAAGATTTGCCATTGGCGTACGAACCTCACTACTACTGGGTGGTTTTTCTCCTTGCTCTATTCTGATCATTTCCAAGTTACTCAAAGGCTTTGAGTGCTTCGTTCCCGGCTTATTTGGGCTCACTGCCGTTGTCGAGGCCCGGGCTCCATCAATTTCATCCCCTGTGTTAGTGTTAGGATCCTTCTTTTCCGAGTCTCCACTATCTACTGCGTCCTTTTCCTCTGGCTCCGTTCCCACTAGAGTATCTTCAAAAGGAATGATAAAATCAGTGTCAGGGTCACAAACTGTATCAGTATCTCCCTGATTGTCTGAAGTGTCTGCCACTGACAATTGACTAAGATCCCGAGATCTGGCTGACATGCCAAAGGATGGCTTGTCCAATCGGTCACATGTGTGAGCATGTGCAGCTAGCGTGTGGATGATGATCTTTACCAAGCCTGAAGTCTTCTCACCAATGATTGTGTCACAATTGAAATCATACTTGTAGAAAATGACCATGGCAGCCGTGAGCCAATTTCGTCGTAGGGACGGTTCCAAATACCAAAGGCTGAACCCACATCCCTGATAGAGCATGCTCTCTTGCATCAATGTTTGATTTTGCCACGACGAAGCATGTCTGGGTGGAAATGGGATCTTTTGGAGGATCAAGATGGAGTTCAAGAGGATCTTCTTGCCCATTTCGAAGTTGTAGTCCAAAACTTGCGGTAGATTAGCGATGAACGCGTTGACAGTGGGCGTGGATCGAATTTTGTGAGGCATGACCTGGAACCTTCTTTCAGCTTCGTTATAACCGATCAAAGAAAACAGGCTATGAAAACATCTCGTAGCGGCATGAGTCTTGGTTTGCTTCTCCTCAGGAAATTTGGCGTAATCGGAATACGACAAAAACTGAGTAAAAAGAAACACCAACAAATGAAGTGTCTCCTTATCAATCTCATCCAAATCTAGAGTTTTGGCCGCTACGTTAATATACTCGGTTTCTTCGGCCATCATCGCTGCGCTGCTTGGTTGCTTGTTCAGGGTAAATCCCGAATCATTCATGACTTTCCCATGCTTTGTTTTTAACATCAACGGAACCGATTGTTGACGCGAATAAGTGCCTTGAGCGCTCGTGCGAAAATTCTGTTTTTGTAAAAATAGTTTTGAAGCTGTCGACAAGCCCATTCCTGCTGGGGCTGACACCGTTCTTTTGTAAGGATATTTCAAACTCGATGCCAAAGATTTGACTTGATTAGTCTCTGGATGCTTTTGGAGGCGGTTTCGAAGAGATGTGAAGGTATTGGGCGTGGCTGGATTGGCTGCAGCTACAGCCACCATTGCCGAATTTCTCTTGGATGCAGCGGTAGATCCAGATCGTTGAATACAAGTGTCTGACTTGTGATCATTAATAGCCTGAATTTCTCCAATTATAACATCGAACCGATTTGCAAAAAAACCCCAGGAAAGGATGTGCCGATCCAGCATTGTGTTGAATAACTGATTGAGGCGCTTCAAAATCACAGGTCGATCAATCGGAACCGAGTCGAATTGATTCTCAAGACACCAAAGCAGAAGTTGAATGGCCGTATCATGGACAGTTCCCAATTGGAGGATTGCTTTTTGAGACACGTGTACGTTCACATCGTCGGTGCTGGCTATGAGGCAACAAAATGCATGGGATAAAACAGATCTCAACAAGTGACTCTTCTTGATGGGCTTGTCCTCGACGAACCTCAAAATGAGGCTTATTTTCTCCACGGCAGCAAATCGTGTTCTCCAATCTTCATTGTTGAAATCCTCGTCCAAACTTTTCCAGAGGATATCCGCTCCGCCAGGCAACGACGTAGCGTGCAAAAGCAATGGAACACATGCATGAGCCACTTGAGAGTGGGAGGCATCCAGGATTTGCCACATGACACCAGTCAGTAGAGGCTCTTGGCAATAGTGAATCAGCCTTTTTTGCTTTCGGGCAGCTGATTGCAGAACATCGGCATTGAGTGACAACAAGCGAACCGAGTCCATGAGGTAAAACCTCATGTCTGGATCAGCAATCTCCGTGTTCCTCAACAACAGATGATAGACAACCTGAAGTGGAACAGAATACTCCTCAATGTGCAATTCGAACGGTTCTTCATTCTCCTCTTGAGAAGAGACCGAGGACGAATCGTCCACTTCCTTGACCTTTTCTGCTGACGATTGCATAGTAGTCAGAACAGCCATAAATTGGCCCAGTCCAGGTCCTTTTTTCATGGCACTTGCCGCTCGAGGGTCCAAATCGGCCCCACTGTTGACGGTAAAATTCGAGGGCTCTGCCAAGTCCTCATCAGAGTCGTCATTTACATCCAACGGAATGACGTTCTTAACGGTGACGTGAATGAGTTGGAGTAGATCCGTTAAAAGCTCCTCCACGACCCGAATTCCCAATTCTTCATCCTCTGCCAAGTCGTCCATGTCCAAACTATCTGTCAAGCATTTGTTGATGTCTTCCATCCAAGGAGTTGCCAAGATGCGATTGACCAAGGTCAGAATGTCATTGACATAAGGGCCGTTCAAGCCAATATGCAGTTCCACATCCTGGAGTTCCATTTGGCAAGAGAGGACGTCAATCATGAGATTGTAGCACATCAAGTTCAGCTCCTCTTTGGAAACGAGACTTGGATCTTTTTCGACTAGTTCAGGTTCCTCTTCCAAGATTCCTGTTGGAGATTGAGGTCTCGGCTCAGTGACAATGCTTTCTTCAGTAAGATACTCGGTTGGATTCTCGACTAAAAGAGTTGGGGCTTTTTCATCAATGTCTTTTCCGTCCAAGATTAGAGAGTCTATCCCATGATTTAGCATTTCGAAAAGGATCTCTAATGGGATGTGAATATTCATCAAACAGAGTCGCTGAAGCCACTGAAGGGCTTGCTGTTGCACATCAGCGCTGGTTTTGACAAATCGCTTGGATATGAAGTGATACATTTCTTTGGCATCAAACCCCAAAGGGCTCATGTCAGGATCAAAAATCTTGCAAAAGATGCTCTTAAGCTCAACAATTTCTTCCTTGGAAACCTCTTTGTTGATTACTTCCATCCAATGGGACATGAGTTTTTCCCACACTTCCAAGGTAATCACATCATAAGGAACCAAACAAAAGACACTGTTCAAGCCCTCTCTGATGTGGTCAATCTTGGGCATAACCACATCCCAATGACCTCCAATCTTCACATAATCGGGTGGATTCGGAAGTAAGCACGAGACAAACACGTCTGGGTAGCTTTTGTACACCTTTCGCAACCACTCTGGAATGTACTCCGACTTCAATTTTTCCAAAGTGGACCCGGTTTTATCGTTAGGCAAGTATGCTGTTGCATTGAACCATTGGAATAGCATGGACAACATGTGACCAAAAGTGGCCAGACATGTGTCCGTTGTAGGCGTTCCCAAGCCCACCAAGAGCCAAACCCCGTATCTTGACAGAAGTCGTCTTTCATTGAGAGCGGTCTCATCTTCAATATCCTCGCCACTGTCATCCAAAGCCTGCATTGTTCGACGATGGGCATCTTCAAACTCTTTGTTGGATCCGAAGGGTTTAGCCTCTTGCAGCAAGCTAATGACTGCCTTGATGAAGTAGTTTTGGATCTCTTGCTCCATATCCCAAGGAGACGAGATCTTGGAGTGAATGATATGATCCATGGTGAGACGAGATTGATGATTGATCTTATTACATTGGTTGCAATATCGAGTTGGTCTGTTGTTAGTGCAATGAAAACTGGAACAATCTTGAGAGAAGCAAATAGCCACCGCGGTCTTATCCATGGACTTGCATTTCTGATTGTCACATGTGACCGCCACTTGTTGTAATGGATGGTTGATCTCTTGAAACATGGGAGCGATATCTTTCCTGTCGACCAATCTTTGAATAGTAAGGAAACAATCCCGACAATAAAAAGCTGGCGGAGGTCGATCTGGATGATGAGAGAGACAAATGGTGTGATCCAGACAAATATTTACCGCCAAAGCTTGTCCTTTTCCAGCGCAATCGGGCGCACTGCAAAATGGCGGGGACCACGTTTCTGAGTTGTTAAACTTGTGAATGATGGCCTTGAGATCATAAAGCGTTGGATTTAGACTTGGCCAATAGTAAAACAGCAAATTGACTGCGTTCATCCGAGCCGAAGGTGTTCCATGAGCAATGACTAGAAACAAATCTTTGACTAGATCTTCTTTAACCGTCATCAATGCTTCCGTGATTTGCCGATGAAGAGCCGTGTTATCTTTGGCGTATTGAAAAACCATCAAAAGAATAGCGCCCGCAGATTTAGATGCATAATTCTCGAGATCAGCATCCATGTCATGCGTTAATGGAACATTGTCTTTGGGACGTTTCGTAGATATGGTGAATGGAATCAGATGATAGCAAACAACATTTACGATTTCTTGACTCAAAGACAAAGGTAAGACTGTGAACAGCCCAACTACTGTGTAAGGAAGGGTGTCGATGAGTTCCCTCTCCAAAAATGGAATCAGCACACAAATAGAGTTCAAGTAAGCCTTGCCAAAGTCATAGAGGCCTTGTGGAATGAACTCAATCAGGTCGATAAAGTTCAACAGGGACGCGTAGAGACCCTTGTAATCGAGACTTGGATACAGAGCCATTCGTTCTGGATCCGTCTCTTTGCTCTTCATCATGAGAAGCGGTTGTCCAGGAACATCTTTGAGAACATTCAGCAATGTTGTGGAAAACCATTTCAAAGTGGTGGCCAGTTCCAATCCCGTGGGTGCATTCAGATTTGGACCGCTGGGAGTCTGACTCTGAAGAAGGCGCATCTGAGCCTCTTGCAAGGCCTTGATTTTGGCCGTGAAAGCGGCAGCCCGTGTTCCCATCCTGGCCTGCTTACTAGTCTTCTTCAGCAAAGATATTGAGTAGAGGGAGCACCATCAATGTTCACTTTTGGATCACACTTGTCAACTACAACATTATGTATGTTTTTTCAAGACAGTAACTGTGGCCTTCTGTTTAAATGGAGAAAGTTTGCCTCTTAGCACCAGTGCGTTTGTGCTCCTTTCTCATGCTCAACATTGAGGCTCAGAGGCCTTCTTTGAAGGAAGGATCAGCATTGGCAGAGCTGCAAGGTTGGAAATGGAACTTGGAGTCTTGGCTATTTTTACTAAACCCTCGATTGGGAGGTTGCGTGGTCTAATTTTACCTAACATTCCGAATTTTGTCGGAATGTCGAACTCGTGGGCAAATTGTTTTCGTAAGCCTGTCATGAAGTGCACAAACTAGCCCCAGACTTCTCAGTTCTAGCTAAGCAGGCAGACTACGGCGACAGTTGTTTGATCCGTGACCTCTAGATGACTCAGGCTGTATTTTCGGGATTGACTCTGAGAATCAAACTTGAAAAGGGATATTTGCGTTACAAACAAGGTAGCGCCATCTATGACGTTCCTTATGAAACCATCATTTTTAACAATGTTGTTAGGTAATCCCTCATAGAGGGCGGTTTTGGCGACGTCAAAATTGAGATATCTCTATTTCATTTATCTATGTGAAGTGTGAACCCTACACAAAGTGCTGGTTTGCTCCGACAGCTTGTTTGCTACAGCTGCGCGTTCGGCTCACTATAACTCGAGAATGCAAAAGAATGAACCCGCCTTAGATACAGTGTATTGTTATGGGATTGGATATTCTATTAAAGAACAGTTGAAAGGTAATATAATAAAATAACCTTTCCACATCTAAGCCTAACCTAACCTTACCTTACCTAACCTAACCTAACTTAACGTAAAGTAATTTAATCCTAACGTAAACCAAATGTAATGTAATGATAGAAAATGAATGGTCAAACCTAAAATTTAAAAAAAGAATTATACCCTTGGTGAGCCGCGATCACTCAATCAATGGTACATGAGCCAGATTTTCTACCACAGCGCTATAACATTGCCTTGGATGGGAGGATGCAATTGGTAGTATTTAACTGTCTCATTTGTTGCAACAGCTGTTTCAAGCAAGCTGTCGGAGCAAACCAGCACTTTGTGTAGGGTTCACACTTCATGACAGGCTTACGAAAACAATTTGCCCACGAGTTCGACATTCCGACAAATTTCGGAATGTTAGGTAAAATTAGACCACGCAACCTCCCAATCGAGGGTTTAGTAAAAATAGCCAAGAAACTTGGAGGTGCTTTCTTTTTCCTGCAAGGACGAGTCAGAAAGAGGGCGAGGGAACAGAACACAGCCGACATCATAAAGCATCGAAGCATTCCAGCTCTACTTTTAGGCCTTACCCATAGTAAGGTTAAAAGAATGGTAACTCGACAGTCAACGTGGAACAAACATGAGTTGCTAATGACATGAAGTAATGAAATCAAAATACAAACAAAAAATGCTCGACTTTAATAGAATTGACGAAATCAATAGAAAATTAAGTAGCCGTCACTAGATGGAGATAAAACAGTGGTAAAGTCTCTTCGTGGAAAATTAAGATAGCTACAATGAAAGTGGCACGTACCTCAAGAGGAAGTTCTTAGGATGTCAATACCCTAGACTTGGCAGTGTCGATTGCTTCATGTTCCAAAGTAGTGGTTCTCTGAGTCAGAATGTTCCTTTATCAGCCGTTGATAGGCCCACAATTTTCTATAAAAAGTTTGTTTTTATGCAATCAAATTCTTAGTTACTGGATTATTGGAAATCAGGGGCTCTTAAACTTTTTTTTGAGCCAGGACCCCTTTAGAGCCTCTTGAGAAGCCCGGGGCCCCGTTACCTTCCCTCCCAACCAACCATACACGTATCCACAACAAAAAATTCTTCATATTGGCATTTTCCAAGTAACAGTTTAAAGATTCTTTAATAAATCAACTAAAAACAAAGTTGTTTTTCAAAATGAAACATAAAAATTTGGAAGCAACTTTCACCAATCACAATTCTCAATCCAATTTAAAAGTCTTTGTTGAAATTCGCTTTTCAAATTACCGTACCGAACAACTTCGTAGTTTAAAGCACTATTGCGGGTATAAACCAGGAACCACTGTACTTCAGGACGGATTTAAAAAATACAAACTGGGTCCAATCATTGTATTAAAATGTGAGGTTTTTGCAACAAATTTATTATACTGTTGAATTTCCATTGTACTAATCCAAGGATGGCTCAAGCCAGGATTACTTTCAAAATACACACTGGGTCCGATTAGTACAATGAAAATTAAACGGAACAATATATTTGCTGCAAAAACCTCACATTTTAGTACAATGATCGGACCCAATGTGTATTTTTGAAATTCGTCCTGACGTACAGTGATCCCTGACTAATCGGACCTAGTGTGTATTTTGAAAGTAATCCTGGCTTGAGCCATCCTTGTATAAACTGACAATTGTTGATACCACTGATACTTTGAAACATTGCTTTTCTAGCCAAATTAATTGAATTTAACATCAATAGTTTCCTTTGCCTGTTAGCCTCAATGTCGACTGACAAAGTATTATTTTGATAACTTCGACCTTTTTCGTGCTTGTCAAAAATTCAAGTCCCCCCTGGAAGATACCCGGGCCGCCAATTCAAGAACTGCTACTCTAGGTATCCTGCTCTAGGTGAAAAACAACCAGGAGAGAGGTTTTGATACTAAGCTTCGACTTGTTGCGTGGAATTATGATGGTATCGTAAGTAGTGTAAAAGCTGTCAGGTTCCGGATCGGCCATGATCTGGTTCCGGATTGAATTTGTATTGAGGTTGGCTTGTCGAAAATCGAATCCAAAAATCAAGATTCGTTCCAGAGTTACATCGGAAGATCTCGGAACCATTCCGATAAAGACTTCCATCCATTTCCAACATTGTGCGAATGTAGCAAAGAACTTCAGCCATCATAAAGTTGTTCACGCTCTTTTCTATATTGCCTTCAATGCTATTTAAATATTTTATGGAAGAATGTATTTTCTTTTTCAAAATGACAACTTCTCAGGAAATTGATACTTGTAGGAATGTTTTGAGATATTTTTGTAAGAGTTCTGATGTGATTGCAATCATTAAATTTTGATTCCGGGTCAGGATCAATCCCATCAGATTCGTAAAAAAAAATCCCCGTCGAAAAAAAAACCGACCTTGCTTCAAAACTGACAAAACCTGGCCCAACCACTGGCTAATTCAATACGCCATGTTAATAGAATGTTACACTGTGTGTTCTTTCTTACTCAGGCATTCATTTTTCTGTTCACTGTGTACTTTATAACTGGTTCTTTTATCATATTACACGCACACAAAATCCCACAAATCAAAATGTTATCTGGAGTGTGGTTCTCTTTCCATGGTTAATTTATATGTCTAATTTGATCATCTCGACATTGCTCATTTATGCACCAATTTCCCTCCAAACTGAATAGGTAAAAGGTTGAGTGTTTTCCAAATGAGTACGAACTGTAGAGGCCTCCTGGAAATGCTGAGTAACCTACGCATTCATGATTTTCTTTTTACTTTAAAAGCATGCGCCGGAAGAAGAACGACAAATCATGAACCATGTTTGGAAGACCTCATCTCAAATGGTTCTATTTGGATCGCACTCTAATTGTTCGAGTTGCTCTTATTCTGGTTTTCATCAGCTTCTTTTTTGCAATCTTTTCTAATCCTTCGAGTTCTGGTGAAAATTCCAAAGCTGCTTTACCAAATGAAATTCAACCAAAGAGTGATATTCTTGATCTATCCATTTTGAAGAATCGCATCGAGAACTCGAATCACGTGGATCAAGACATTGGAGTGAACATTGATGAATTTTTGGAACACGTTCGTGAAGAGGATCAACGTTGGAATTCCCCAGCTTCTCTCAAAGGTTTTGAATCATTCAATTAAATTTGATTATTTAGTATTCAATGAATTGTATTGGCATTAAAGAAAACAACGATCAAGGACCATTGAAGTATATCTTGTACTGGAACGAGGCTTATGGAAGCACTGAATATGGTTTCTGTTGCGGCCAAGAACCGCTTCATAAGATCCAATGTCCTAATACGAATTGTTACTTCACCAACAATCGTTCTCTCTTTGGAGAGGATCAGAGTCAATTCGATGCTATTCTGTTCCATCAACGATCCCTGATGGAAACGGATCTTCCCAAAAAGCGATTACCTCATCAGCGTTACATCATGTTCATGTTAGAATCCGCTCAATATAACATGGGATTCGAAAGGTAAAACTCTCGGTGAACTTGAAGTCCTGCGTAGATGCTAATCCCTCGGACTTTCTCTTTAGTCTCAAGTGGAATAGTTTCTTCAATTGGACCATGACCTATCGTCGAGATTCAGATATTCCATTTCCATACGGAGAGATTGCGATCAATCCCAAAAATCCCTTGCCTTACCCTGAGGGATCTCCGGAATTAGATTCTTGGATTCAGACCTTTGGAGCGTCCCATTCACATTTAGCTCGAGGACGAACCAAAAAAGTCGCCTGGTTCGTGTCCAATTGCGATAGTCAAAGTAATCGGGAAAAATTTGTCACAGCTTTGGCCACTCATATTCAGGTATGATTATGTTTACAAAATGAGTAGCTCATTAAAACCAGCGTTGATTAATGAGCAAGATGGAACAGGGTTGGAAATGAGAGAGGTCATGATTTTAGCATCCAAATGGATTGCATTTCCACATTTGATTATATCTGGAAATGTGACGGGGGAAAACCGAGCAAAGTTATTTCATTAAACTCAGGTCATCCTCGAGGCAAAGTTGGAACAAGAGTTTTTTGCTCCCTGCCTTTGTGGCACTTTGGTAAAGCTGAAACCAAATTACAGTCAATCCCCATGAGAAAACTTTGAACTTGAAAGAAGAAACCAACCTTTCCTTCATCATTTTGATTCATGCCAGTAGAAGATGGCGATTACCTCGACGCAAGATACCAAGTTTAGTTTGTTTGCACTTGTTCTGATCCTTAAGTCACCTCACGATAATTTAGAAACGATGTTGAACGGTGATTTAATTTTTGAAAATATTTTCAAGCACATTTGGTACCTTTTAACCTAGTTCTTTCATCAATACGGAAGTGCATAGCAATTGAACTCTACGTCTAGTTGAATGTACAAATTTAGAGTTGGTTGTTTATTTACAAATTAGAAATAAATCCATACTTGAATCTGTTAATGAACTCGTATTAAGCCTGGATCTCACTTCAGTTTTTTTTTTCAATACCATTTCCATCTAGCTGCATTTTTGTATTATATTTTTGAGTTGTTTAAACGATTTTTGTAAATTTTTGATGCGAGCTTTACTTTGAATTTTTTTCTTTTAAATCCAGGATTAATGATTTCATTCGGAAATACTTTGGAATGGCATTCAAATATCGGGCGATTTCCAAATTCTCTTCCAGTCAAATTCCAAATAGGTGTAAATTTGGCCTAAAAGTGAAGCAAAGAGACGTATTTCTTGGTCTTAAATCAAAAAAGAACCGTGGAAGTTTGATGAGTTTGATGGGTTTGATGATATACATATAAAATTCCTCCTTTTATGCTGCATTGAAAATCCACAAGTATGCTCTAAAAGGCTAGTTCAGATTCAAATTAGATTTTATATTTAGTGATGATTAGAGCGGCCGAAAATATTTAATTAAATAAAAAAATATTTAATTTAAATATTTTGGGTTTTTGAGCAAGTTTTAAATATTTGGGCTTTTTCTTCTAAAATTAAAGGAAATTTCCCGTTTTTAATCGAAATATTTCAACAATCTCCACGATTTCAGGATACGTTTTACGTTTTGATATTTTGACAAAAATCTGACCTTTCCAAAAACTACATTGTCAAAAATTTTCAAATTTTCAAAAGAAAAATCGACTCTTTTTGGGAATAGATAATAGGCGAACTAAAATGAAAAATATAAGTGGGAAATAATTATTTGCAGCTTGGCCTCAAAAATTACATTAACAGATTTTAATCTAAAATAGAAAACCGCAACACCAACATGAAAAATATTGTCAAAAATCTGGTTTAAAAATTCAACCAAACCTTAGGCAGTAAAATATTAGTTTAATGTAGGGTACAAATAAGGACTGTCAAAAATAACCATTTTCATTGCCCCCTATGCTTTTTTAGCACTAAAGATTTGTTTGCTTGTATTCTGACATTGCCAATTTTTCATCATATATTTGGATTTTTAAATCAAAATTTTCCAAAATACCAATTTATTGCTCCAAATTCCTTCCAAATTTAAATATTATCTTAAATATTTTGACGTTTTTTTCTTAAATATTATTTAAATATTTGGTCTTTAAAATTAAATATTTTCGGCCGCTCTAGTGATGATTTACTTTCGCAACTCTAAACAGAGGTGCTCGTGTGAAATGCAAACAAGCATTGTTCTACGGGTCTGGAAAAGACGACTATCCGTGTTAAAATAACAGAAATGTCTAAGATCTTAATGGATCCATGTCAACCACATTCCTCTTGTTTTCAGGTTGACATTTTTGGTCAATGTGGTCCCAAAAAGTGTCCTCGGTCTTCCAACGACGATTGTTGGAAAATGGTCGAAAAGGACTACAAGTTCTATTTGGCCTTCGAAAACTCAATCTGTGTGGACTATGTAACCGAAAAATTCTTCAATTCCATCAGTCATCAAGTCATCCCAATTGTGTTGGGAGGAGCCGATTACTCTGGAATGGCCCCCAAAAAATCCTACATCAGTGTCCATGATTTGGACAACGATCCAGCTCGATTGGCTAGGTATCTCAAGAAGTTGGACGAGAACGACGAATTGTTTGCGGAATATTTCTGGTGGAAGGACTTCTATCAAGTCAAAATGGCCGACGAAGACCGAATTCAAGCCTTTTGCAATATTTGTCAGAAGCTCCATGATCCAAATCAAGGAGAAAGCGTTTATTCGGATCTTAATGAATGGTGGGACCACAAATCTAAATGCAGACGAGCCCGTGTAAAACTATGAGGCCCGATGGTATGGCCCGGTGGACCATTCATTCGATTTGAATGGTACAATGTGATCAATCTCTTTATAGATTATGGGGCCACGTTCACCCCCTGAATAAGCATCAGTTGTTTGATCCATATCAATTAGCCATGCTAATCCCAGCCCAAAATACGGAACAGGCTCCCTCTTTATCGTGTTTTGTGCCGAGTGTAAACGGTTACGGCTTTCGTGAGAGTGATAGTAGTAAGTGAACCCTCCCATTCCGAGACAATGTTCACGTCATTTGTTGCAAAAAAGCAGAAACCAATGATAATAAAAACTTCCTTGCTACTTAATGCTTCTATTTGATGCCTGGAGAGGTTAAGTAGAAAAATATTCGTACCAAGCTCTCTCAAAATAAGATAGGACCCATAGGACCCTTCATTTGTTTGTTTAAAAAGTGATTGTAGAAATGAGCTAAAATCAGTGAATGAATTCTTCTTGTGCCATCCATGGACCTTCCAAATCCTTCGACCTTTCCTGTTGTCAGTAGGATGGATTTTCCTCTCTCGTGCTTTCTTAAGCGTCAAAATGCCCATTGGATGAATCCACGAGTGCGCCAAAGAGAGTCGAGCATTGGACACGATCATGACGGAAGCAAGCATCCGCCAGAGTCGCTGTTTTGGTATAAAAAGCCTCGACATCCACCATTTGTCCGTTCAATTGCATTTGAGAACCAGCTAGCCCACGCTTGAAGACCAATCCAATTCCCATCTCAGCCATGATTAAGTCCAACATCACCTCAAGCTTCTTCGTGACCTTAATGTTGGCCATGGTCGTGGGACAGTGTGTATCTCAAACCTTCCACTACAGTCATGGTTGGACCAACGGGAAAAGGAATGGACCACCACCTTCGTTGGGACCCAACTCATACAGGCCTGAAAGCATTTATAAACCCGAGGTAGGCCAAGATAACTGAGTTATTGGTGAAATTGAAAATTTTGATTTTACGCCATAGGAGCTCCTTCAAATGCTAAATGAAGTGGAACAGCCTCTGAAGCCAATCAACATTCAAAGTCCATTGATCCTTTTCCCGGTGTCTAATGGAGGTCGGATGACCTCGTACAAACTCTACACAGTAAGTGATTCTAGTGTCTATTTGGTTTGGAAATTGCACAAACTGCACAAATTTTCTATTTGGAGTTCGAGAAAAGAACCGCAAAAAAGGATGTTCCACTTGTTCCATCCAATGCATTGTCAATGTATTGTCGAGTAAACGACCATTTTAGAGGGGATGGTTGCTGTCGCTACCTCTGAATAGACTTGATTAAAGTTGATGGGCTGAAATTACGAAATCCTTCATTGAGATTCCTGCACAAATTGGAACCACTTTCAATCGATGAATTGGAAATCAATTCATTTCAAGCCTTAACACCTAATACCTACGTTTCACCTTGAATTGGCCAGGACCTTTGACACGTTTTGCCTAACGTGCTATGTTCAAACCTAAAATGAGAAGTTTTTCAATTGTTTAATAATATTCAGAGGCTGAATATTACAAATATGAATTTTTCTTTCTTGCATTTTAGATGGACTCGAGCAAGTTAGTGTCCGAAAACGATAATTAGATGATCCATTCGAACCTGGCATGACACCATTATCCGACCAACTGGTGAACGATTGATTGATTGACTGCTTGATTGATTGTTGATTTTTCGTTCCAAGCAATAATGATGTTCCATGTTCCAAAGTGTTGCTTACAAGTACTCTAGGATGGCTCATTGGCACAATTGCAAGAACAC
Organism: Tigriopus japonicus; assembly: GCA_010645155.1. Classification (NCBI taxonomy): domain Eukaryota; kingdom Metazoa; phylum Arthropoda; class Copepoda; order Harpacticoida; family Harpacticidae; genus Tigriopus; species Tigriopus japonicus. The sequence continues at coordinate 8,789,258 of CM021314.1, forward strand.
ATGATAATAGATATCCAAAGAATGACTTCACCAATTATGAGGACACCAATTCAGCACTCAGGAGGGCCTCACTTCGTGTCAAACATCACATGGACCATCCACATTTCCCATTGGCCAAAGTCAAATCAACCCTAAACCATTTTATTCCACTCCTTTCGTCCGAGGAACTTTGGTGGTCACTATCAACATGCGCTTAACATCATCAACTGCAAGAACAATTGACTTACCATGATTTAGTTCTGTCCAAAAACTACTTGGTTGCTCCGGTTTTGATTTGAGTTTGCATTTTCGTCAAGCTCTCCGTAAACTTTGGCTTGGTGAAGAAGCAGCACAGAAAATTGGTTGATCGACATGGGTTGTGTCTCTATGTTTGGCATAATTTGTTTCAATTACGTTTGCATTATTTAACTAACCTCTAACCTCCTTTCTATTCATGCTACTTAATGTCCCTTTGTGACACGTGTTTTTGATATCGGAAGTTTGGGGAAATAAACTCCTTTTATGTTCATTTTCGGCTTACATGATTTCCGGGAACTACTCTCATTACAGGAAGATTAAACGAGCAATAAGTGAGTTCAATCCAAAAACTGACTTTTATAAATACTAGTGTTTTCTCACTAAATTCACCCAATTAAAGCCTTGGCTAGAGTACAAGTTGTCAAGCATTAGCGTACAAAAGTTGAGCGATTTAGACGCATTACATTTAAAGTGATAAAGTATGTAAAAGTTCTTGGTGTACGAAGCTTGAAAATCTCCTAAAAGGCTCCACGATTCTTTGACCATGGCGAGTATAAAAGATATATCTTTTATCAAGAATTCAACCATTCACATAGCTTTTGTTGCCAAATCTATCTTGGCGGTTGCTTCAAGTTTACCTCAAGCATTGGATGTACAAAAATGACTTGCGTCAGAACCAATTTCATTTCCTTTCCCCCCATCATTGTCCTATCCTCGAGAACAAACATAAGATGTGAACAAATATCCTCGCAACGGACAACACCGGATCAGAATCGTTTCGGATATCAAAGAAAGTAAGATTTATTTTCAAGTGTCACATTGGTCCCATTTTACAAAGATTCGCCTTTTTTGTTCCATTCATTTGCTTCCGGTGGAATAAGTCCGACGAGACACACTGTATTTCTTGGGATGAAATTTCTTCTCAGCCACATTCGTTGAAGAAGCCGTTCCTTGATAAGTTTTGGCTCCCAAATGATTGTTCAACTTAGAGAAGGGCAAAGGGTAAAACTCTCCGGAACGGTCTTCAGCGGCGGGGGAAACAGCCTGTTGAGCTTCCACATTAGTCGGATTGGTTTGGATTTGGGTGGGGATTCCAAATTGGTTGATCTGTTGGTTAGATTTGGGAAGCATGAAAGGAAAGTACCCTTGGGCAAACTGTTGTTCTTGGTTGTTCTGATATTGGGACGATTGTTGGTTGTACATGAATGCTGGATGATGATAAGAGAATTGTTTTGAATACGGAGGAGTACCATAGAAATGATTGGAAACCACAGGGTACACTGCAATATTAGCTCGGTTGGGCACTTGGATCTGATAATTGGCCGACTCATTGTTTTGGAAACCTCCTCCCGAACCAGCCATAGGTCTAATACCAGCAATAGCCAAGGTATTTCCGCCTGAAATAGCTATTCCATCGTCTTGAACTTGGCTGTTGGCGTTACCGGATCCCAAAGCAACTCCGCCATTCCCCGAAATAGCCTCGGCCATGGGCAAAGCAATGGCGATTCCACCCATTCCAGCAATGGCAGTGGCTCCAGGTGTGGCTTGGGCCAACCCAAAATCACCAGTAATGGACGAGGCTTGGGGTAAAGCTTGGGCTAGAGACTGGCCGGGTTGAATGGGAATCGGAATGAATGGACCGAAATCCGCGGGGTCAAGGGACTCTGAGGCGTTGGATTCCTCGCTTTCGGTTGCGTTGGGCCCATCTGCATCCACAACAATGGCCTCATTCTCAATGGGAACGCCATCCGAGTCCAAACCCTGGTTCTGATCGTTTCCTCTAATGTCATAAGTTGTTCCTGAAGGTTGGCGAGCAAAAATAGATGGTAAGAAATATTAAGATAAGGAAAATTTCGGTAGACAGTATTAATTTCAAAACTTGAAGACCTGGCGCAAAAGGAGTTATTCCTCTGCATTTTATGAAACAAAGTGAACCACACACTTCATTCTTTATTCGTTTTTTTTGTCAGTCCTGTGGAAGAGCCTCGTACTTTTTTATTACATCGAAAAAAATATTTCCACTGAGTTAACTTTCCAAGACATAGCAACAAAAAGTCCAAGAAAAATGAACTAAAGTCAGAATAAAACTGGCTCTGAAATACTGAAAAAAAGCCCAAAACAAATCGAATGGTAAATCCCTTCAGAAATATGATATTTAAATTGATAGTTGTCCAAAAAGCCCATCTTTATTTATTTTCTAGTGAAACTTTGATGATATTAATCAATTAATCCGAACGTGCTTCCCACCTCCTCTGACATTATCGGCTTCACAATCTTTGATGAAAAAAGTAAAATCTCACCCGATGGGGATCCTTCAATCACTACCATATCTCCGTCCACCTTGTCTTTTTGTTGGGTCCTGGGATGAGCTTGACCAGGGTGATACAAGCTATATGGAAATGCGGGTAGCTGAAGACCCATCTGATTCACAGGGATGGCGCGATATCCATTGGCATCGCTCGCATATGCTATAGTTTGTGGCGAACCATCCGGCTTCAACCAACTATAAACGCCCTTGACCACACCCGAAGGTTGTCTCATTTCAGATCGATACGAATTTCCCGTATTGACTCCAAATCTGAAATTTCGACACATCATACAAACATTCATCCCCATTCTTATGTCGTCCAAAAGCCATCTGACTATGGGATCGAAAAGTCAAGCCATCGTCAGTTTGACGAATGACAAACCCTCTGAGCTCCATCACTTACTTGACTTGACCATCATCTTGCCGGAGGATCATTTGATTTCCAGTGGCCACATGATAGTTGGCATCTTTTAATATGCCTCCACTGACACCTGTAGGGATCGAGCTTAAGGAAGCCAATGCCAGTAAGAAAACGACAGATGGGGACAAGGATTGCTTAATCATATTGAGGATTGTGTTTATCCTCTGCTCGCCACTCGTCCCGGAATCAGACACAACCACGATCTGCTGAAACAATGAAATTTCCAATGATTGAATCTTGACTTGGAAATGTGATGAAGAAAGAGAAGAGGGAACCGAAAAAGTAGCCAACCTGTGTCCGCTGGATGTCAGGTTTAAAGTGGCAACCAACTCGGGCCAAACCTCTGACGATTACCCCACGTAACTAATACGAGCTCGCTGTAGGGAGAAAAACTGGGAAACAAGACATTCCTCTTCTTCATCCACCAATCTTTCTCAGCAGACCATGATCTCATTTAGTCTGAGCACGACGGAGGGAGGAACAGTTTGAAAGTCGTTAAAAAAGTGTATCTTTACATAATGCGACCACACTCTATCTTTGTCGAGTATTCATGAAACAGAGGCAATGAGGTATATGTATTCTATATTTATATTAATATTTCTTGTTACAACAGCATCGCGATACCATTCTACAATCGTTTTAGATAGGTTGGTTGGGACAGCAACGGTGCTAATGACCTGGGCCTGTTGGCCTGTTCACTGGCCTACAGAGCATCTTCAGACGTCCATCGACGGAGGTTCTAACTACATACTTCTGTGTGCTGGTTGGAGGGTATCTTCTGGTTTCTCCACTGCTTTCAGCATTGAATTGTTGCTCAAAGCCAGCTAGAACGAGAGCATCGTCGGATGGTATCGTTGTATCTGCGAGGTCAGGACTACTAGCTCGGGCATGGACAGAAAACCAATGAGGAGACATCGTTTATGTAGCAGAGAGGAAAAGATGAGGATGTGTTCTGAAGCTCATTCACAATCAATGTATCACATCAACTTATAGATAGCTTATAAGTTTTTTGAAGCGTCTGAACTACCTTGCAAAATGACATTCCGAGTGATTAATACTTTGGTTGATGGATTGAAAGACTGAAGAAATCTAAACTGACTCTAGTTGACCAAAAAATGTCATTCATATCAAATATCATTCACATAAAAAGTTCAAGCCGAGGGTTAAAGAAAGCTTTTTTGTCCTCAAATAAGTATGCTTCAAAAGTTTTTGGAAAAAAAGCTTGGTTTTTTTTGCACAAACTTTATTCTTTATAGCGCATCTCTGTGCTTGTGGTTGTAGTAAGCATGAACCAAAACCAAAATTGAAGTCACACAGACTTTCGTTCTCCATCTTTTTTCTATAATCATATATAATTCATAGACACTTTCATATGCACACAAAAAAACACGCCAAGATAGATTCTTCTTTCAAAGCCCTTGTCCAGTGAAGTATAAGATGTTTGTATCAATGATCCTGCCAACTACCAACAGTACAAAGCCCGATGAAGTCCATCTCTAACCAAACTCTGCTACTTTTGTGTTGAGTTGATTGCTTGTGAACCAAGTTCTCTCTTTTTCTTTCTTTGTAGTAGATTGTTCTGCTATAATAGAACGGAAACACGAGGAGGAGAAGAAGAAGGCACGCTACATACAGTAGGCGTCTTCTTTTCCCTCGAAGACGAACCCAGGCCTATTTTCTCGGCTGAGGTGGGTGCACTTCAATTCACACCAAATTTCAACCATGAACATGGCATCCACTAAACAGAGATTTGGAACGTTTTGTCCGTTCAAACGTAGGAGAACAACCCATTTCAGCAGCCCTTGGAGATAAGAGATTGGCTTGCTACCTGTTGTTTCTCGTTGGGAAGATTCCAGATTTGATTGGCACTTCTAAATAGGGTTTCAATGATGAGATAGGCCCACCTTCTCATCATTATCAGATCTAACGGTGTTCTTGTCGTAACCTAGCAATGTTCTCTAAAATCAAATGCAACTCTGAAGGCTAGAAATGACGTCTCGGTGATCTTACGAAATTCATGATTTATTCGGGTCTAAAAGATAAGTTCTAGAATATGGCAGCACTAAAATCCCTAAACATATGCGATATATAAACCTACGGACTCCTAATGGAATAAGTGGCTGATCGGTGGTCTTAAACTTGATGATGATGATGGCGACGAGGAGAAAGATGAGGAGGAGTCTCTTTTTGATCGTTTGACATGGGTCTGTTTGCTAGCAGTAGAAGATTAGAACAAGATCCTCGTTCTTCCCACGTCATAAAGTCTCAGGTTCCCTATTCCGATCATACAAATTTAATGTGGGTAATGTGGGACGTGAGCTCCCTCGGCGTGGAATCCCTTTTCGGGATGAGCCTCGTAGTTGACCACTTGAAGTTTCCCATACTTATCGAAAAAACCGTATCTGCCCTTTACGTAACCGGCCCCATCACGTTCTTCATAACGGAATTGGCGATTGTACCTAAAAAAATGAACATATCGATGAGCTCAATTTTTTTTTTTGGATTTTTTTTTCACTTAAAGAATTGATCAGAGGAGTTGAACGAGCAACAGTGTGAAAAGGAATTATGTATTTTTTGTGATGCTTTACTCTGTGTAGAGGTTGATCCCAGGTCAAGAAAACATAAAACTATCTGGAGCTCTGTGTTTTTAATAATTCTTTGTGCTTCAATGAGCCAGGACTGCAATTCAGAAAACGAATCCAAACAAAAGAATGAAGTCAGTAGAGTTTAGAAGTGAAAACAGCCGAATAACTTTTTTTCTTAGGTGCTGAAATCCCTGCGTTTTAATGTGAATTTTTTTGCTTGCGAAAGGAGATAAAAGAACCAAAAATGGTGGATCAGTGGTGGAAAAGACTGGATTTTCGACAACCAGTTGTTGACACGTCCTATCAGATAGTTATGACTTCTTTATCGATTCGAGCCCCGAATT
>CM021314.1:8818291-8844214 GCA_010645155.1 Tigriopus japonicus
TTCCAAAATTCCCCTCGATATTTAAACTATGTACTTGGATAAATTTGTAGTATCCCATCAGGGCCCTAAATGAAGTCATTCGAACCCTCTAGATTCCACTAATCTTTTTTAGGATGAGTTATGTGGTGGCTGGAGGCGGTTTGGGTGGTTTGGCCACAGCCCATTATCTCTCCAAATTACCAGGAACTCGGAAAATTGTGATACTCGAAGCCTCCTCTCGAATTGGGGGTTGGGTACAGACCTCTACCATGGATGATGGGGTGTATTTTGAGCACGGTCCCCGAACTGTTAGACCCGTGGGTCCTACTGGACACAATACCCTCAATTTGATTCAAGAACTGGGCTTGCACGATGATATTCTCCCAATATCCCGACCTCATCCCATCATCACCAAACGTCTCATTTATGCCGAGGGTCAGTTGTGTGAGCTTCCATCCAATCTAAGAAGTGTCTTGAAAACCATTCCACCCTTCAAACGACCCATTGCCACTTGTTTATGGAACGACCTTCGGAATCCGGCCAAAATTTGTGAGGACGACACCTTGTTCGAATTCGTGTCTCGACGATTGGGTGCGGATATCGCCCAAAACTTGATCGATCCAATGACCCGTGGAATTTGTGCGGGTGATGCAAAACAAATCAGTGCTGCGGCTTTTGTAGCTGGACCATTGTTCCAAATGGAACAGGAATCTGGTGGAATCGTCAAACATCTGATCAAAACATGGTTTTTGAAGAAAAAAAGCCCATCGGAAGGAACCCAAGAATCGGATCTTGTTCGGAGAGCTAAAAGTGAGAAATGGGGTGTTTGGAGCTTGAAAGGTGGACTCGAGACCTTCACTCAGAAATGGAGTCAAATACTTCAAGATCAAGGGATTGAGATCAAGAAAGACACCCAGGTATCGGAAGTTCATTCGAAAGCGAAAAAAGCTCAAGTTATCACCGAGAAGCATGAAATATTGGACTGTGATCACCTGTTCCTAACCATTCCGGCATTTGTTTCGGCCGATGTGTTGAGTAAAATAGATCCGAAACTAGCCAATACTCTCAAGACCATTCCTTATGTGGATGTGGGTGTGGTGAATCTGGAATTTGAAGGTCGTGTGACTGATGTCGAAGCCTTTGGCTTCCTCGTTCCTTCCAATCAACCGGTTCGGATCTTAGGCACAACCTTCGACACATGCGCCTTTCCTCAGGGAAACAAGACCATTTTTACCGTTATGATGGGCGGGAAATGGTTCCAAGAACTATTTGGAGAAAATCCAAGTCCGGATTCCCTCGGAGAAATTGCATTGAGCGAGTTGAAGCGCATCATGAATATCCAAGAGCAACCCAGTCGTGTGGTGGTGAATATTCACCGAAAGTGTATCGCTCAATACGTCGTGGGACACAAGCAACGGGTCCAAACGGCTCGAGCACATGTGAAGAAACAGAGATATCCTTTGAGTTTAGTGGGGAGTAGTTACGATGGAGCGGGAGTCAATGACGTGATCATGAGTGGCAAACATCAAGTGACTGCCATGTCTCATCATGCATGAGAAAGAACGAATGCATATTTTTGTAATGGTTTAAATCTTTAGAAGTCTAAGAAAAATATATTTTTGTATTCCTTGCTAAAAAATCGATGAACTGGCACGTGAAAAGGGACTGTTGGAACCTTCACGAGAAAAATTACCTTCACCGGGATATTGAATTGAGAGCAAAATGCCTTCATCAGACTTAGGAAACAATGAGGAAAACGTTTCGTTTGTCACAAATTTTAAACTTAAGTCTGAATTAGAACACTATAATGATTTATTTTATTCTAGTGCTCTAGTCTGAATAAAAAGCCTCAGAAAGCTCGAAATGTCCCATCACTCACCCCATCAGTAAATCTGACTAAGAACAAGGCAATACCAAATCAGAGCTCACGCTTATAGACTCAAAAGCATAAAAAAGTAATTTCAAATGTTTCCCGGCAGAATGATTTCATATTTTTAACCTAAATTCTCAATCACCTTTGAGTGTAAATTTATGAAAGGCACTTTTGATTTTGATTTCCCTGGCAGGAATGATATCAAGCTTCAAAAAGCTCGAAATGTCTCATTTTTTAGGCTCACTTTTTGCTACTGATGGGGCCGATACCAGCAATGTCTCATACAGTATGAGACCGGACCAATACAATGAAAGTCTCAAAAAAAAAGTTTTTGCCTAAGAGGACTTTTCAGCGTCTGGACACCCTGAGTGCCTGTGACGTCACCCCTTTGAATCAAAACAAACAAACCAATGAACAGTGAACATTCATTGAGTGTCCAACGTTCTCCCGCATCTTCATCAAAACCCTTTCCGAAAACACGATTTCTCTGAACACCCCTGGCTTGATCCTTTTGGGTTACTTGACCGCTAGTTAATCCGTCAAGATGTCTTTAGCCGACGAGTTATTAGCCGATTTGGAGGAGGAATCCTATCCCACCGATGACGTCCCCAACGAATCCGGTCATGATGAGGCCGCCCTGATGGACGTGGGACCCGCCCAAAGCGGCTCACCCTCGAATTTCGACGGAAGTCGGAGCACATCGGACGACCCTTCGATGGGCGGGGCCAAGTTAACGCTGAATTCGATCGCGCGTTTGGTGAGCACCCAAGAATACGCGGATATCATGAGCCATATTCGAGCTTGCCAAGACCGAGAATTGACGGCCCATTTGTTCGCCGGACCCGTGGAAGCCAATCCAGAGTATCAGTTCATCGTGCGAGCCAACGATATCGCCGCCAGAATTGATGACGAGATCGGTGAGGAGTGAAACACTATTATTTTAGATCGATATAGGCGACACTAATTTGATGACCTTCTTTGCGCTATGTGATGAACGACTTTTTAAAAATGAAATACCCTTTTAAAATGAGTAACGCAGTTACCTAAAGTTACTAAAACAATTTTTTTTTTTTTAAATATGGATAAATGAGTTTATTATCAAATTGACTTCAAGGTCTTTTATCGTGGTTTGAAATCCTCATTGGCTTTTTTTCAGGGGAAATCTACAAATTCGCCAAAGACATCTACTCCAAGCGATTCCCGGAACTGGAGACATTGGTCGGACCTCCCTTAGATTATTTGGTGACGGCGAAAGAGCTCCAGAACAACATTCTCAAAGCCAAGAATGTCAAATATTTGGAACAGATCCTCAACCCCGCTACGATCATGGTTGTGTCCGTCACAGCTTCCACCACTCAAGGGTAAGCTAACAACCTCCATAAAAGCCATCGTCAAGCCTCGTTTCATTTTACCCTCATGTTTTCGTTATAGCAAAGACCTGGAGGAATCCGAATTGAAGGAGCTCGATGCCGCTTGCGATATGGCCCTTCAGTTAAGCGAGGCTAAGACTAGCATCTTATCTTTTGTTGAAAGTTGCATGACTTTCATCGCACCCAATCTTTCGGTGATCGTGGGCGCTTCCATCGCGGCAAAACTAATGGGTGCGGCCGGAGGATTAACCCCCCTCTCGAAAATGCCCTCGGGATACATTGCCCTTTTAGGTCAGCAAAAGAAAAGTCTCAATGGATTCTCCCATCGTACGACCCTCCCGCACACCGGATTCATCTTCTCCTCACAATTGGTCCAAAACGTCCCACCGGTAAGTAATGAGAGCATGAGCCATATTTTTGTTCCGTATTTTCATGGAAGAATACTTTTGCTCATTACAGGATGTGCGCCGCAAGGTAGCTCGTGTGGTGGCGGATAAATGTACTTTGGCTGCGAGAGTGGATGCTTGCCATGAATCACCCGAGGGCAAAATTGGCCACAATTTCTTGCTGGAGATCGAGCGCAAGATCGACAAGTTCCTCGAACCACCGCCAGTGAAGGCCATCAAGGCTTTGCCCACACCCATTGAAGCGCCCAAGAAGAAACGAGGAGGCCGTCGGGTTCGCAATCAAAAGGAGCGATATGCAGTCACCGAGTTGAGGAAGCAAGCCAATCGAATGAACTTTGGAGAACTGGAAGAAGATGTTTATCAAGATGATTTGGGTTATTCGCGTGGAAATATTGGCAAAGGAAGTGTGGGTGCGGGTCTTCGGATGGCTCAGATTGATGAGCGGACCAAGGTTCGAATCTCGCAAACCCTAAAACGGAACCTTCAAAAGCAACAAGCCACTTGGGGCGGAACCACGTCGATTAAGAAACAAATCTCGGGTACGGCCTCTAGTGTGGCGTTTACGCCTCTACAAGGACTCGAGATTGTGAATCCAAGTGCGGCCGAGAACAAGGATGACTCGAACCAAAAGTATTTTTCCACCTCGGCCGCCTTTGTCAAAGTTCAAACTCCTGCCCCCAAAACCACGTGAACATCTATGGTATCATGGCTACATAATCATTAAAATCGAAAACAATTTTGATTGGTTTGATTGACAGAAGCTTCTTTAGTTTTAATTGTTTTTCTTTTTTTTTAAGTTTTTCTTTAATTTTAATTAACTATTGAGCTGTAATTTTGATTCGAAACAAGGCACCGACTGTGCACCGTTTATTTTTCGGTTCTTAGTTGGTACATAGCGCATGTTTTTGGATGGTACGAAAAAAATAAGAAACGAATAGAAAAAGACGTCAAAAATTGAAACTTAGATAGTTAACAATGTGTATCACAACAACATAATGGAATCCACAAGTCTTATAGTTCTGTATGCTTCGATTCGTGCGAGGTGCTTGAGCTACTACTACTTCCGCTACTACTCGATTTGTTGGCCTTCTGTTCGCGCTGAATTTCCTCGGTCAGTTTGGTCATCTCGTCGTCATAATCAGTCCATTCAGTGACGATTCGCCGAGCAGCATCCAATTTGGACTCCTTGGTCAACGGATTGTTGCAGAGATCGATACTCTTAGCCTTGACTTTGGACGTTTGATCGCACCAGGTCTCGCACCAGAGCCATTCTTGAGGCAGCGAGAATATGGGCACCTGATGGATCATGTTGTTGGGCAGATCCTGGTCCAAATTGGACAAGGAATTCGGATCTTGACTGAGAGCCTGATATTGACCTCTCAAGCGATCACCAGCCGCAATTTTGCGGAATTTGACCAAATCTACCACATACAGAGCACTGATGTGGTAAGGTCGTCCAGCCAAATGGTTCTTCCAATAGCCAGACTTCCAGAATCGGAAGCCTTCCATGTCCTTGTTGGAATCACAGAATGGTGTATAGCCGTAGGGTGCGCCCTTAAGGTCCATATCTCGGAGCTCGGTCAAATCAGCTCTGACAATTTGATCCGTGTCCACGAACAGGATCTTCTTCACGTCCAAGGGGAACATGACGTCCAGGAAGAGGATCTTGTAGCCCCAGATGATCCTCTGCTTCTCTTTCTGTTGATTCAGCCAACGAGGCCACTTGTATTGGACGTACTCGTATTGGAAGCCGTAGCGCTTGGCATACTCGGGCAAGAACTCCTTGATGGAAGGTGAGAGATAGCTCTTTAACACCCAGAACTTGACCGGAGCCTTGGTGTGTTGAATAGTGGACAGCATCATGATCTTGAGCAACCGTTCGTAAAGATGACCGGAGGCAAGACAGAATATATTCAACACCTCTTCCTCTCCTTCTTCGGATTTAGCAACGGTGTTTCCACCACCAGAGAATGTGTTTGAGATCGAATTCCACAAGCCACCTTGACCTTCGTCGCTGCCAGCATCGGCTTCTAAAAGCTCCTCGTTGCGTTTGTCGGCCTTCTTCTGGACACGCAACTTGACAATTTTACTTTGGAATGAGTCTATGAGAACCTGAATGGGTCCATCGTTGCCAATGGCCGTTTCTGTACCTTCGTGAGAGACGATATCGTACAATTCAGAGGATCGACCTTCGCGCAAGTTCAACAACCACCGACCGGGACTGCTCTTCAATTGGAGATAGCCCAGATTAGCCATGACAATAGTATCCATGACCACGGGCTCATTATCCGTTCCTAAAACGAGTTGAAGGCCCCGTGGGGGATTTCCCGTGTAGGCTTCAAAGCAATGACCCTCAAGGAGAAGGTATTCCAATTCGTATTCGGAATGAATGTTGCCCTCTGCGTTGGCCAGTTTGATGTTGTCCATGTCATAGACAGCCTTCACAGGCTCGATGAGCCAATTGTCGGGAATATGGTAGTGCATGGTGAGGACGGGTTCTTCTGGTAGATTGGCAAATCGAGCCATGGGGCCGGCTAAAAGTTTGCCATCGGCTCCAAACTGAACCTCAGACTCTAAAACCATCCGGAAGTAGCTCTTTTGGGGCATCTCACTATGCTTTTCCACGCAGTTCAAAAACACTGTGATTTTTGCATTCAGAACATCTTTTAAAGCTAAAAGAATTGGGGTGATCTTCTGCGATCCTATGGACAAGGGATCGAAAATGGCGGTAATATCGAATGCCGGAAGGTCGGGCATTTTGGGCTCAATTTGAATCGTGGTGTGTTTGTCGCCGGCAAAAGAAATTGTGGTTCTAGATTTGCTTTGAGACCGAGTCATGAGCAGTCCAATGATCTTCATGGCTTGATCACTGACTTTAGGTGCTTTTGTGTCCATGAAACTGTAATAATTGTTCACCATTTTCTCGCCGTATTGACTCATGGCAAATTTCTCCATCAAGTTGAAGTCGTCTTCGGCGAAAACCTCACCTTTCTCTAATGGACCAATTAGTTTACCATTGCTCACGACCAGATTTTGTCCGGGCTCTAAATCGAGGGCACGCTCACAAAATACTTGATGAACCTGAAAATCCGAATCCTTGACATTTTCCACAGCCTTCGTCAAAGCACTCATGTCAGCTCCAGGAATATCGTAGTCCTTGAGTTGCTTTTTCCCTTCGGTCAATTTCCGCACAGTATCTTCTTTGATGACCTTCGATATTAAATGCTTGGCAGCTTTATTGTCCAAGGTCTCCATGGCTGCTTTCAATATCTTGGAAATCAATCCTGGCTTTTTGGTGTTGTGAATCAATCCGATTCTCATCAGAGACGAGGATTTCAGGTGAGCAACTGCTCCACGAACGATTTCACGGCCTTGCGGAGTCTCAAAATCTCCTACCACCCAACTGGTAAGGATATGAAGCTTCTTGGCATCATCTTTAGGGGTGAGATAAGTCAAGTGATCCCCTAAAGTGGCTGCCATGCCTGCTTTGGACAAAGGAAGGAACGATTCCATTTCCAACTGGTTCAAGATATCCCCCGTCATCTCAATGTAATTGGAGCTCTCCTTGAGGACACGATCATTCAATCGGGGCATGATGTTGGGTTGCATCATGAGGTAATCTAGACAATCATCTGAATCCTTCAATTGATTGCGATATACTGCTCGTTGAAGCTCGTTGGTCGTTTTCATAATGGACATCATTAGGCCTTCTTCGAATTCTTCACCACTCATGTACTTGGATTCCATAGGAACGCCGTTCATGAGAACCTGAGGTAAATCTTTGAATCCTGAGCGGTCCACAAAATCCTTGGCCAATTGACGACCCACATCGTATTCACTATCTTCGTCGAAAACATCGTCTAACTTGACATCGGAGCCGTAGTTTTCCAAGAACTGATCGTGAATCAGTTTCACGTCGAGCTCTTCGGCTTCACCCATTTTGTTAAACACATCCGTCATAAAGGCCAAAGCATCGTAAGGTTCCTTGGTCGACGAAATGTAATTGAAAGCACTCAAGAGTGCCACACCTGCGTCAGTTTTGCCTGTAGCTGAGGGATCGTCAGTCACAGCAAATACAATACCAATGCGAGTAGGTGCCCGATGAACGTAGAATGACTCAAGGAGCTTCAATAATCCACGAGCCTCTTTGCTCGTCGGATCACACATGATAACTACGTTGAAGAAGTTCTTACGGATGCTTCTGAGCATTCCTGGGAAAGTGGGTCGTAGCAATTCACTGACACTATCCGACCATCCCTTGTACATTTTATCCTTTTCAATATCATTGATCCAGTTGACGGCAGAATCTCGAACGTCGATTCCGTAACTCTGTTTCGTGGCCGTGAAATCTTGAGAAATCATTTTTCGGGCTTGCTCGTCAGTAAGTCCTAATCGACCCAAACCGTCTAAAACGCGGCTTTCTGACTTCAACGTGTCCAATATGGAGAAGATGTCCACGTATTCCATGTCGAAATACATGCCATTTATGAACAAAGCCGCATCGGAAGGCTGCAAAAGCAATATTTAGATTAGTTAGATTTGATGAAAATAAGATAATTTAAAGGTTTCTTTCGCAAATTTGATATAACGTGACACATTCTCTTTGACTATGCAAGTGGAAATTGCAGGTAATATATGTAGTTGTCATTTCAGAACAAAATTGTATGTTTCTAAGCACTCGCATGATTACAATGGACGTGTGAATTCAAATTAATTATCCCTTACCGCCACATTCATGTTCATCATGAACAGTTCTTGGTTTTTCTTGTTCTCCTTCTTCAATTCCTTGGACACAGAAGTCTTGGAAAGAGACCGAGCTTGAGAGGGAAAGTTTTGCGCCAAATCCATTAAAGTCTTCAACTGCTTGTCTTTAGGGGAGTTCAAAACCCGTTCAGCAGCTTGGAGGCTCAAATCCTGCGTTAAATAGGTTATGTGTAGGTTTGACTTCATTGGAAACAACTCGGTCAACTGGTATGGAATACTTACTTGCAACTGCCAAACTTTCATGGGTGCCATGTCACTTTTCTCATCGATCAAATGCTGTTTAAATTCGGCCAATTTTTCCTTGTCGTCGGGATGCCGATCGTTCAAAGTTTGGAAGTTGATTCCATCCAACGAATCCATCCTGTCTTCCTCAGAGTCTGAGTTTTCGCCCTCCCCATCGGATTGGTATTTTCTGTCGTCATGGGCCTTGTATTCGGTTGACTTGATTTGCAATTCAACGCCATATCCTGAATTATGGCAAAATAGACGTTCAAACCTCTGAACCTAAATTCAAACTCAATTTGTCTTAGTCTTGTCTTACCTGACAATCGCAAGGATTGAGCGGATCGTTCATGAATGAATGGTCGATACACATAATCAATTTGGCCCTTCTCTGCTAAAGCTTTTAGGGCGTTATGAGGAGTAGCAAAAGCCTCATTTCGTGGGTTGCCGTACAGAATAACGGCGGGAAGTTTATTTTGAGACTTCCCATAGTGATGATCAACGCTGAACAATCGGGGATTTAAGTCCGAATTTAGGTTTTTGACGTCCAGATCGTCAATTTGACAGGCCAGTTTTCCGTTGAATTCCAAAACGTAGGGACAGTTTAGTTTAGGCACTCCGCGATCAGCTGCAATTTGCTGAAACATCTCCACTTTGGGCGAGCTTGTCCTCAAGGAAAGGGAGAACTTGAGCAAGTTTAATTGAGTCCGGGACAAAAATCTAAAATAGAATGAATTCACGATATCGATGATGATTTTTATTTTTCATCTATACGGTCCTTTAACGAGCAGCTGACTGGGAGGTCACAGTACATAAGACTGGGAGGTCACCTTAATAATAGAGCTCCTGAATTTGCACCTTGTCACAAAAGTTTGACCTATTTTCGAACTTCTCAATGTTCATTGGAGATATAAGAACTGAAATTTTGTTTCATAACGCTCAAAGGTTGCACGTCATTTTTATTTTAGTGGTTGCGCTTAAAGGACTCTATAGCTAATAGAGTTTCCATGCTAATAACATTTTCAAACGTACATCGTTAATTTTGAATTGATTTCAAAATAAAACTCAGTTGTCATCACACCACCTTTTATTTACAGATGACAAAAGAGCTATCACCACTCTGCATACTTGATCGTTTCGGAAACACGCCACTCGTGATCAAAATCTAAAGACTGAAATGGGCGTAATTCGTAAAGTCGACATAATTCCATGTAACATATTAACATACTAGTTTTATGAATCCGGAAACCTTTTACGTCCTTGGCCATTGTTTTTAGACACTTCACGAGAGCATGCATGCTTATAAGGCGGAAAATATTGAATAGTTGCCATAAAAAGGCAAGAAATTTGCACATCTGTGGTTCAAGCACTTTTTGGCCGGTTTGTATATTGTTAACAGTTGGATTGATTGTAACATTTGCAAACGGCCAGTGTTTAAAAGGCAAGCAATAAACTACTTGAAATAAAAGAGTTCATTCTCAAAACAAAATTTAAGGCCAATTTCGTAAAGAAAATTTCAAAAAATGATTTGCCACATTTGGCTCAGTAATTGAGGTTGTTGAGGTTTTGGGGCTTCCCATTTTTATCCAAACCTCATTGCAATGTGATCTTAGGGATCTTACGTGATATCGGTATCCTTTGATTCACGGATTTTTTAATCTATTTCGATCATTCATCTTTTTAACCCTTAATTTTACACACTTAAAAAAGGTCTTTATCAAGAAAACGCCCTCTGGCGCGCAGAAACGATCGAAAAATTAATTTGGGCGTTTCCAACAGCATGGCATGTAAGTATCGTCTTTACCCGTAGTCAATATGTCTGCACAAGTCGGATTCGATAGATGGACTCAGACCGTAACTTCAACCACCAAACTTCAAGTACCTTTATCAACGATATAAAAAAAATCCATTCGGGCACTTTGATTTTCTTCCCGTTCAACTGAAAAGACGCGCCCAAACCTAAAAACGCGAGAATCGATGGGCGGTTCTTACCGACTAGCAAAGGCCAGCGATCCTTCATAGGCCGTCTGATCGGTCATCCGCTCCAAATCGGCTCGTTCGTCCACCCAAAAGTCGATCAAAGGCCAAAATCCCTGAGCATAATGCGGCTCACTGGCCAAGAACTCGGCCAATTCCATATCCAAGGGCGTCTGAGACCAGCGGGCGTTCAACAACGTGCTCACCACCTTGTGCTTCTTGGCCGAAGTATTCGAACCCCCTTCAGCCTGGCAAATCTCGGCCAGACCGCACAAAACCAGGCTCAATAGCCACACCCATTGTGGCTTCCGCCAGCCCATCTTGAGGGTCGGATTAGCCCACAACACGGGTCAACGAATCGATGACGAACGGGGAATCGACGGCCGGAAACCACAAGCCGGAATTCGTGACTTCGTGTCAAGTGCACGGTTTGTGAATTGTAAGCTTGTGAGCGAGTGAGTGAGTGAGTGAATGACTGGGATTTGTTGATATACGCCATCGACCAATCACGGACGAGTCAGGGTGGTGGGGAAATGGGATGAAATATTGGGAAGTCCGCGATTTCGGAAGGAAAATTAGGGAAGGTCCTTGAAACTGTGATCGAATTGAAAACTTACGATGGCAATAGGGGATAGCGGGCAAGGGGTCATCAAGATTTGAGAGCTAGTTTTGTATGCGACTAAAAATGATGATTTGAGAATCTATTCTAGCGAGTAAACGGCTAATTTTGATATCTTACTTTTGTTTGATATCTAATTAGCTCGTTTTGTCACGTAATTTTAGTAAAAGGTAACCATAACTTCACCCACTCTTCGAAATTATATGAGATTCAATGAATTTAATAACTTTGAAACGAATCATCCGTTGTGAGTGTCATCGTTCAATCGCCAATGATAATTTGCATAATCACCCTGAATTTATTGGGCCAATCAGAGTTGGACAGACCTCCGGGTTCTGGAGGCCATTCTGTCATCAGAAAGAAAAAGAGCCAAAAAGAGCGGGATTTTCAAACCTACTGGAACCATTCTTGGGGATGGTCGGGTCTTGAAAGGAGAGAACGAGGACGAGTTGGAGCAACCATGGGCGCGCTAAGTGCCAGAAGCCGAGAGAGCTAGAGAGGGGAAATGACAGTCGAGGTGAAAAGTTGAGGCTAGCTCGAGGACACACGAAGCTTTCCCTCTCGAAGGAGGTCGACGAGGATCGCGCAATTTCAGAAAGTTGCCTGAGAAGAGTTTTACACGTACGAAGTAGGCATGGACACTTGGCCAACACGGTGGCCTGGACCTGGAATGGATGGTTTGGGCATTTGTGCGCCGAGTTTGTGAGGTTTTCGGTGATCCAGTTTGAAGCAGTCTTGTCTGAGAGGAAGGCTGGAAAAGATAGGGCGATAATAAACGATTTCCCTCATTGTGCGTGTGTCACAACAATAGCACATTGGAGTACGTGATTGAGTAGGTGTTATTCAAAATTCTCTCTAAGAAGCACGACTATACAGAGAGTGGTAAGTTTGGTGCTTTTGGTGCAATTGTGATAGTTAAAAAATCAATGCATGAAGAAATGTGGATTGAGGAATCAACATTGTGGCGCCCTCTGTCCTAGAACCGGTGGACCCTCTCAGCATTATCAGTCGGTTTAGATTCCTAGGTAGGTTGGTCATTTGAATGGTTTGACATCTTTTATTCACGCAAATTTCGCCTTTTGCTTTTCCAACCATACTGTGAGATTTTTTTCATGAAATAGTCAAATATTCAACGATTTGTCTGTGTCAGTTTGAAACTCACTGCAGACACAGCGATTGACTGAGCTCTTAAAAATGAAGAACTTATCCCTATTTTTTTTTATTGTAGAACTTAAGGTGGAAATTAAACTGAGCTATGTCACATACCCAATATTGATGTTGCAAACTTTAATGAGCATAAGATAAACCATTTTTCTCAAAAGTCTTGATTAAAACTTAATTTCTCGTATGATTGGTTGCACAGTTCAAAATAACATTTTTCCACCAACAATCAAGGAAATGTTGTCTTCACGTTTTTGAGCGTTTCCGCATAAAAGAGAATGCAAAGCATAGTAACAGTCATTTATATTCATAGACAATATGTCACAAGGTCAAGGTATTCTATTAAATTTTCCTAAAATAGCCTTAATTTTGATTGTTTTGGATTTTTCCCTTCAAATCCTCAACAACAAAAAATAGGCCTTACAACTTTAAAATCTCGTGTTATTTACTGTCCTGGTTTTAATCATCAAAGTTTTCCAAACGTGAACAAAAAACTAAAGACCATACCCAAAAATATTTTAAGATTGAAGTTTTAAAATCCCTGGAAAATTCACCATAATATTGAAGAAGCTATTCCTTGTTAATCAAGTGTTTCCTAAAACATTTTTGTCATACCTTCGGGGATCATTTCTTCTCGGTAATAAATAAATCTTCAAAAGATTTAGTCACGTTTTAAAAGGTACCATTCTTTTGTAAAAACAAGGATCTATCGTGTTTAATATGCAAATAATCTCCAAATGTTTTAGTTTTTGTGCAATTTGAAACATGAGTCTGGACTAAGATTATGCGAGACAGAACCAGACCAATTTCAAACGGTTTTTACACGAACTTGGTGTACTCGGTCTTCAATTTGAAATGTACCAAGAATAACCTAAAGGTTTTTCTCCATGATTATTTTGCTCAGATTATGACCATCCCGCATTTAGTGTTGCCTTCATGAAATTCATGAAACAAATTGCTTTTAGAAATGGCTTCAGTTTTTATATTTTCAAAGATCTTTTTTACAAACAATTTATTTCGGGTATCCAAAAAAAAGTAAGAAAAGGTCATTGTTAGCATCAGGAAACGGAACACAAATTTGTCTTAATAGCGTCTACATGAATGGTGGTGCATTATTGTGATGTCTATGACTTGGCATTCACCAAAACATATGTTAAATAATAATAAAACCGAGACTCTCAACAAATGGATGAATGATCGATATCTTGAAAGAAGTACTGCAGGCTCATTTTTCCCGTTCGGTTATCCTTTGGGATCCTCTGACAAATAACTGAAATACCCTCATTACCACTGATCAAATTTTAACCCCCCCCCCTTCTCCCTGTTACGAAAGCATTTCAAGAGTCGTTAACAAATTGCCCAATTAATGCTCTTCTTTGAGCCGAGTTTGACTGGACCACGTTTTCACATAAATTCCAACAAGTGTTCCAATAATGAGTTTCAAACTTCATTGCTTCTCAATGCTCGTCTCTTTAAGGAACGTCGTTGAATCCACGTTCATGTTTGAAGACATAGACCATTTGAGGGTCGTTGTGTCGAACGGAACCTTACCAACCAAGGTTGCTCCTTCAACTCATATCAGCTGGATCAAGTTAATCGGAATCAATGCCGTGGTCGCAGGATTGGAAATCGCCGCATCCGTGGCCTTCACCTTCATTCCACCATTGCTCCTCAAGATCGGCTATGGCGAAACCCAAATGTCCATCATCTTCGGCATTGGTGAGAACCGAATTCACAAAGCCTGTTCAAATTGTTTTAATCAAACTGAAGGGTTTTTTGGTTGATTGACTTTTAGCTCCACTTTTGGCCTTGCTCACAGTTCCTTCGCTTGGAAAATTCTCAGATACATGCCAATCCGCTTGGGGACGAAGAAGGCCATTGATTTTTGGCATGTCCACTCTTTTGGTGGTGGGTCTCATTTCGTTGGCAACCGCTCAATCTCTACTCTTCCAATCGACAACCAAGTTTTTAGGGTAAGAAAAGAAGATAGTTTAGAAAAGCTAAATTGTCATTTTTGAGGCGTTATGTGATAGATTATCGTTATTAATGGATGGTTGAAGAATGATTTCAGTCGTGAGTAATATTAATGTTTTATTAATTTGATTGAACTTGAGCTTTCAAAATCGTTACAATCTGTCACAAAGCACCACTTGTGTCTCTAAAAGAAAATAATCTGTGAAAACGACGGCGTTTAAGTGCATTAGGAGGTTTGGAATTGACACACTTATCATTTGAAACAATTTTGAAGTGGTTCATTAAAAATATTAGTCAACTTGATGAGATAGAACATCTGTAAAGTTAATTTTGCCTGCAAAATTGTTACCTCGATGACGTTCTAATACCTCTCTCGAGAGAGCCTTAACTGAATCGATTTCCACTTCGACTGATTGATGAGCAGCAATATTTCGTTGTTTCGTCTCCTAATTAATCTCCCACCTTTTCTCTTTTATCATCAATTCTGATGTTTGAGTGGTCCACACAATAAAACAATGACCCATAATATCCGCGATCGATATGTCAAGTACTTTGGTTATGAAACCCTGATATCGCGTTTTTATCCGTATTTCCAGCATGGTGATCATCGCCTTGAACGTGATCGTCGTCGATTATGCCTCTCAAGCAGCAATCAACCCTTGTGAATCCCTCATGGCTGATTATTTACACTCTTCAGATGATCCGGATAAAGGTTACCTCGTGTACAGTAGCATGCTCAGTTTGGGCTCTTGCGTCGGTTATCTACTCTCAGCGCTAAATTGGGACGAAATCGGCCATTTCGTGGGCACAGTGGAACAAACGGCTATCGTCGTAGTGTTAATACTTTTCCTCATTTGCTTTGGGGTGACCATGATCATTGCCCAAGAGCAGCCTTATGTACCCATGACTATGATGAGCTTGTCTTCTGGAGCGGTGATCTCAGATTCGCTCTCGGATAATGGGTACAGCTCGGGAGATGAGGAGAGTGTGCATTTAATCATGGTACAGTCGCCTTTGGGAATCACGGTCAACGTTGAGGATGCGGCACTTTTCTCGGGAGAGGATTTCAGCCCCAGGGACTCGACCTCGTCACGGTTTTGCACTCTGTGTGTCATTTTGCACTCGCATATGTGTCGATTCGGTTTCTGGATTTGCCTTCCCCGGTCCATTGGGCACCTTTTCAAACGCGTAATGAACACAATGAGTTCTAAAATTAACTCTCAATGTCAATTTTTTCTCTTTAGATACCAAAAACACTTATTCATACTGGATCTAGAGGTCGGATTTTCTTTTTTTTTTTTTTTGCAAATTTTATTGTCAGGAGTTTGAAAAACTAGTAAGTGGTAAATAGGTCATGAGATAAATTAGTCACAATAAATTTGTCACTTCAAATTAGACATCCAAAAAAATCCAATCCAATATTAGAAATCCAATGTTAAGATTTATACCTCAGGCCTTCAATCTAATTCATTCGAGTAATTTTCTTCATATTGCTTAATATAGAAGCGTGTAATAATCCATGGATCCTTGAATAATCATAGTCCATGGTGCTCAAAAAAATGGAGTGAAAACTGAAATTAAATTGAAGTGTTGTAATTGATAGATGAAGACACTTCAATTAAGTGTCTTTTTTCCCTCTGGCCTTTTTACAAGGACCTTTTTGTTTCGACTTTTTTATGACCTGTTTACCGCTCCCTTAATGATTTTATTTGACCTTTTTTGAGTCGCCTGAGCAAAATTTGATGCCGTCAAAATGTCCTGGAGAACCATATTAATTGAGTGTTGGTTTCTTATGGTGGTGGTTCCTTTTTCAGTTTGCTTCAACGGGATAAATACTTTATTTAAATTGGTTGCAGGATCTAATTCATTTTCATTGTTGAATAGCGACTAAAAGAGAATTGTTATTTCCTTTCCACAGATTACGGATTGGCCTTTAAAGGTGATAGGGATGATTCGATCCTCTCCGGCTATTCTTCAACAAATCTTCTGGACAGATTTGTTTTCTTGGATGGCGGTGATGTCGCATGTCATGTTCTGCACGGATTTCGTGGCCACTGTCGTATATGGCGGTCGAGCCAATGCAGAATTGGGGACCAATGAAGCCCGACTTTTCGATGAAGGAGTCAGAATGGGATCTTTAGGACTTCTCCTTCACAGCGTAACCGGTAAGATCTTGGGTAATTTGAGATTGAAAGAATTAATATTTTGGAATAAAAGAAATATTAATTTGAGATTAAATTAATAATATTTTGAGATTAAATTGATATTATTTTGAGATTAAATTAATATTATGAAATTAAAGAGATAACATTTTGCGATTATGTGGGTGAGGCAAGGCGTAGAGCATGCTGCGTTGTTTTGTTGTGCACATGGCTGGGGTTCGAGGCTGATTGTCACCCTCTAAACTCAACTCTTTGTGGAGTCAAGATTTAGCGTTGAACCCGTTGAACCATCTTTCAATGCAAACAACTACCAATAAAAGTGGCAAGGAGCGGAAATATTCCTTCATGAAACGCCTTTGATCAGTTATGTACTGACTCCCTAACGACAAACATACGAACATTTTGAGATTAGATGAAAAAATCTTTTTAGAAATCCTGTTGAGATTAAAAGCTTAATTTAAAATTTAAGCAATAATAAGTTGTGATTTAAGAACAATCCTTGAGGTTATAAATAAAATGATTCAAATTGTAAAATATGATATTTAAAATGGTTAATGATTATCAAAACGATAATTTCATATTAAAAATCGCTTTGCAAGACTGCAGTTCTGCCGATCCTCAATATCTTCTATGCAACAATATTAGGTTTCCGGAGATTACATTTACTGAAGAATAACCCTAATAATAGTGTTTTCCAAATAAATCCATCATAAGCATGGCTACCTTTTTAAATCCCAAAGCACAATTATGACCCCCCATTAATTTAGATATTTTCTTCAATTTTAGCATTTCTATTTGCTGTGTTTTTGCAAAATCATCTCACCACCGTGATCGGCCTTCGCAACACGTACATTTTCGGCCTTTTGAGCTTCGCTTTCGCCATGCTCTTCACTGTACTCTTCCCGAATGTGGCCGTGTTAAACGTGTGCGCAGCCATCTCAGGCATTGGATTCACGGTCATTACTTCAGTGCCAAACACCCTCGTAACGTTCTATCATGCCCAAGCCAACGTCTACTTTAAATCTCGCTGTGATGGCGGGGGTTATGGGCAGGATATTGCCATTCTCGACACGGCTTACTACATGTCCCAGATCATCTTGTCCTTGGTGATGGGTCAATTAGTCGAAATGTCCGGATTACCCCATCTCTATATTGTCATGGCATCCGTGTGCGGATTCGTGGCTGCCTATAGTGCTACCAAAGTTGTTTTCAGCCCCAGTGATATGAAGTAATTGAATGTCTAAATTGCTCGAAAATTGTGATAGGTGAACGAAACATGGAGAAAGGTTGCCATAATATTCAAGTAGTGAGCTTCCTTCCACGCAATATTACGATGTACTGTATCCTACATCTTCAATTCAGCTATACGGAAAGTTCCAACCTAACTGAGTTCTACTTCTTTCTGCATAATAAACGATGCAAATGAATAACAAATATTTTTAAAAGCTTTATATTTAATTTTCTCGACTCAATGTCATGAGATAAGCGTTGTCAGGCTCCAACCTCGGGTAATAATGGGGAATATTTTTGTCGATTGTAAAACCTTTGCTCTGATAAAAATTGACAGCGTCTTCGTTGGCTGAATGAACATGGAGCTCAATATCACAGTTTGGATGAGATTCCAAAAGTCGATTTAAAAGTTGGGTGCCAATGCCTTGTCGTCTCTGGAGGACGAGCACACCAAAATTGAGCAATTCGCAAACCTCGTGAGATTTCATCCGCCAAGACATACAAGCAGACGGTTTTGGACATTCGCCCAAAAAGGCCATCACCGCGTGTATTTTTCCCTTAAGGATATCTCGCATGAATGACTTGGGATAAGGAACCGGAAAGAGACAGATAAGCAAATGCTCGAAATCCCGACAATTTCCTTCCGTGACGTCTTCAAACCGAACATTCGGCATCTGGAATGAATCAAGAGGAATGCCAAACTTGCCTTATTTATTGATCAGAGTTTTTCACTTTTGTTTTGGTTTAATCAAAAATCATACAAGAATATCAATGTCAAACATCAAGTTCAAGATCGTGAAGAAATCCTCTTGCATTTTGGGCATTTCGTATTGGTGGGAAAGCAATCTCGATGGAAGACGGTGGTGCATTTGTCGCAAGAAGCGGCTTTTCTATCAAATGGGAATAGCTTATCATCCAAATCACACAATTCGCACAGATAGCTCTTAGCCGTGCACAAGATGCAGCCCTTGATATGTGTGGTAAACTTGTCGATAACCGACTCCAAAGCGGGTTGTAACACCCCAGATTTAACCTCCAAAAGATCGTTCATGGAATAATGATCCGCGTCATCCACAAAATGTTGCCGATCAGCCAAGAGAAGAAGAAGCCGTTGTTCTCCAGCCAAACGACAAACGGTTAGGTACTTTTTCATCACGATAATGGTATCCCTGAGTTTCTGAACATCTCCCAATTCCGGAATAGCCGGTTGCAAGCACTTGTTGATGGCTGCCACATTTAGTACGGGCTTGTTTCGCATGAGAAACAGATACTGTTTCGAGGCTTGGCTCACTGGACGAGGTTCGAAGTCCCAATCCATGACCACACGAGCAGGTGTGATGGCCGTGTCGTTCCAATGGCAACTGGGACAGAACCACAATCCGGTATAATCGCAGAGGCGAGGTGTGCGAATCGGGTCGTTCCATGAGAGCTTCACGTCACATTCCATGCATCGGTATTTGATTCGGGGCATGCTCTTCTCGGGACAAATGTCCAGGATAAAATCTGGCTGTGCTTTCACCTTGATGGCTACACAGCCTCGCATGATGCGATCCATACACGTGGTATGTACCGAGAACCCACATTCGCGACAATGTTGCGAGGATTGCAAATATACCCATATGTTGCCGGCGCATTGCTGACAATAGATCTTGCGACTGCTTGCTATCCCCGGAATGTTAGCACTCTTATCATAGCTGACAAACACGTGTCCCTGGGTTTCAAAAGCCTCCACTGGAGAGGCCTCGCGGACTTGAAGATCATGGAGTCGAATTCGGAGTTTGATCAAGGTCTGCACCATGTCCTTTCGGCTGTCGGAACTTCCGGCGGTCTCCAAGATGGCCTTTTTGCAGTTTTCGATGGCCTCCAACACCTCTTTTTGGTTCCGCAAGGAATTGTTTTCAAAATGATCG
This sequence comes from Tigriopus japonicus, assembly GCA_010645155.1. Lineage (NCBI taxonomy): Eukaryota > Metazoa > Arthropoda > Copepoda > Harpacticoida > Harpacticidae > Tigriopus > Tigriopus japonicus. The sequence continues at coordinate 8,837,940 of CM021314.1, forward strand.
ATGGTCATTTCGAATCCTTCGCTGGAATCGGAATCCGACACGATCTTTTTGACTTCGTCCTCACTTTGCAATTTGGGAGATTCGGATGATTCCGGGGTCCCAGGTGTTTCTGGGCCTGTAGGCGTTTCCATGCTATTCGACTCAATTTGAGGATTAAGCATCATTATTGACCACTTAAAAGTTTCTGCACTTCTTTTCAAATTGGATTGGTTCGTTAGTCACTATTTTTTGTCGTCTGATTTGATGGCGAAACTGTCAATAGTTTGAGTGACCAAGATGAGAAGGTCCAAAAATGTGTTCACACTCACACGCATGGTTCGAGCCTCGGTACATTCAAAATTGACGGTCAAAATATTCTCGCTCACTTTTAAAGATTTGGTCATTCCACTTCGTTTGGGCTCGGCATCAACCCTCAAGGAATTGTAGACAATTTCCGCATGTCGAGCACACGAAAACGGTATTTCTAATTGGGTTTGCATATCTCTGGGTTATTGGCGAGGTCGAGCGAAGGATTTCAAGGACTTCACGTCTTCAAATTTATGCTTGGTTTCGGACAAGAGTTTTTGCAGAGTTTCAGTCCCCTCTTCAATTTCTGGCGTTTCTTTCTCCAATATCTCAAGGGCGTTCGTTAATCGAGTCTTCAAGGATTTGAGTCTTTCCAAATTCAAATTGTGGGCAATCACCTAAATTAGAAATGTCCATTAATTTCAGATGCCATATTAACCTTGAAGAAGAAGAGGAAGGTTCTACAAATTCAAAATGATAAAAGCTATTACATTACCAAAAAAATAAAGTGACATTACATGGTGCATTGCTTTTACTTTCAAACGAGTGGCTTTGTTGGAATACCCTTGAACTTAACAAAATTGAACCATGAAAGTAATCTATACTAGGAAAACGACATTTAAAGCTCCAAAGTGGTGGTGATATTCAAAGCGACTTTAGACTTCACATTAGAAATATATTTCAATAGGTCACCAAGATATCAAATTTCGACATCAACAGTCCAACGGTAATCGGTATCCGGGCAAATAGTAATCATATCACAATAAGAGTAATCATTTCGATGGAAATGTCATCGTCGCTCTCGTACGCGTAACATTTTATCTATCGAATGTATGGAAGAGAATGCTTTGGTTAGCAGAATGGACAACGGAGATAAAATTGGAAGAGAGCGAGTGTTCATCAGAATGTATCGGATTGGGTGGACTAGAAACTAGAAACGGCCATCATGACGAGAATGCCGAGTCCAATCCCGCTAAGGATTCTCACACTATCAATCACTGAGCTGGATTTCATCAAATCGGGCAAGACTCCGACCAAAGCAATGTGCAAAAATCCACCACTGGTAAATGGAATTATCCAGAATGTGTAGGCATCGATGGCTAAGAAAGAGTCGAGAAAGAGTGCAACCAAGGCTCCCATGATTCCCAATGAGGCCGTAGACATTTGAGCCTTGGCAGCATCCATCTTGGTAAAGCCGGCCTTCATTAGAATGGCAAAGTCGCCAATCTCGTGAGGAATCTCATGCATGAGAATACATGCCGTGGTAATGAATCCCGTCTTATTGTCCACGAGAAATGCTCCGCCCACGGCCAATCCATGAGCAAAGTTATCGATGCAATTAGCTGCCAGATTTAGGTAACCTTCCACCTTGATCCCACTGTCCGGATCTGGACCATCGTCCTTGCACAGCATTTCGATCACAGTGAACACGAGGATCCCGGCCAAGATCCACAAACCAGTGAGAGTGTGAGCAGCATGAATATCTTCGGCATGTCGAATACGCTCATAGGCCTCGGGAAGTAAGTGAAGGAACACATCGCCCAAGAGCCCCCCACAGGCGAAACTGAGCATGAATCGAAGTCTGTTCTCATTGGTCTTGCCCAAAGAGAGAAGGAACACAGGGAACAAGCCCGAGAGTCCCACGAGACACGAGCAAATCACTGCATAGAGCCAAGGGTTATGAACTAGCTGAACTGAGGGCACTAAAGCGTCCCGATTGATCAGACCCACCCAATAATGGGCAAAGTAAGTCTGATTGAGTAAGACTTGAGAAGCGGGAGAATCCTCACCACTCATTTTGGAGCTTCAATTGTCTTTGACAAAGAGCTGGCTCACCTTGTCATAGAGGGGTAGATCCACGTCGTTATCACTACCAGTCGTGTCCAACTAGAGGGAACGAACACAGAGAGAGAGATTGAAGAAAAAACAGACTAATGGGAAAAGATGAGACGTCCAAAGGTCGGCGTCATTTTGCACAAACTACCTGCTGGTTCTGGAATCGCAGGTGAAATTGCGTGGTGTCTGTCAAATTGTCCGGCACTTGGGTTACAAAGATGACATCGTGTCCAGAAGCGGCTTCGAGGTCCTCCTCGATCTGTTCAGATGTGGGAAAACTGGGAAGTGCGGGCAAAGCGCTGGAGGCGATCCTGATTTTCTTGCGGAACATGAGGGTACAACGTGTGTTTGATTGGCAAATTAGATCAACACGGACGTACAACAGATACCCACGCCAACGAGTCCAGAAGATCGCCGCCGCAGCCTTTATCTCTTAGTTACTCAGATTCTTCTTCTCGGGAAGTTCAAACACGAAGATGCTGAATTGGAAGAAATGTAATTGGGATGGACCTTTTGGGAAGTGTGCAAATAGCAGCAAAACCTCTGTAAGATGTTATTGACAAGCTCCACATAGAAACGCAAACACTGAGAAACGCTTGAACTGTGTCTGCTGAAGACGAGTTCGGTGGACATCGGGAGACATTGTCATCCCAACGTATATCTATCTGCCAGAGTCCTAAACTTGACTGTGAATCCTGGCTTTGCTCTTTTTTCTTCTAGGCCAAACAAATGTTCTTCACATAATGTTTCTGAATGTCGCCAGCTAGCACTGGGATAGTTGATACAACGAGAGTGAGGCAAGTGATTCAAGTCCAAACGCACTCTCACAATGACTTTTCATGAAATCAAACACCACGACCGATCAAGGCTGGTTAAGCTTGCACTAAACGACCTTGCTTGGATCAGACTAACAAAACCAATTCGCAAAAGCTTCAGGATGTATTTGTAGCACAATTGCCAAGTCGATCGTTCAAAGTCAGTTCCTGTTGAAACGGAAGATCCTCGTTCAAAGGTTGAACTGAACTGACTAGAAGCTACTGGAGAGGTCAACTGGTGAAGAGTTGCGTTTCAAGAGAAACGGGAGGGACGCAAAACCAAGCTTCGGCCTGAATTCTGGAGATAATTCCAGAAAGCCGAAGGTTTTCTTTTCTGTCCACGTAAACTCTCGAGAGTGGCCACTATCAAGAATAAAGGAACAACCAGACGCACTACCAACCAACCAACCAAACAACTAACCAACCTGGATGAAAGTGGTTCAGAAGGAAACTTGCATCGTAATATCGCATGACAGGCCCTACCTGTGTTAAAGGCATGATGATGTATGTATGTGTACATTGGTGGAAGTCGGTGGAAATTGAGATTGCTTAGCACTTGGTCACATGGATGGTCTACGTACGTACGTACACACTGTGCAATCCTTGATGTCCTTGTCAAGAGTCTGCATTCATGTGTGTGTATGACAATGAGCGGCAATTTGAGTCAATATTGGCCTATCTCAAAGTCTGAAAATGTCACCTACGTCCAATCAAGTTTACATTTTCCTCTCAAAATAAACCTTGTTATTCAGATTCAAGCGGAATTTAAAAAGAAATCGTAACAAAAGGGGATGCGATAAAAAAGGTACATATAAGGCAAGGAGATATGTTTCTATCACCTTTTTTAACACTTTTTGAAGCATCTGCAAGTTTATTTAGTACATGAAAAGTCAAGCAGTTTTGGCCGGTTAATTTGCATGAAAAGCTTTTCTACTAGGAACAAATAGTTTTGGGCAGCCAAGATTTCTTGTTAATATTAGCAAAATAGGGAATCATAAAGGAATAAAAATTTCTGGCAAGGAGATTCAACGGCATTTTACCACAGAGATTCCTAAAACATTCCAAAGGAAAAAACATTGCTTTGAAATGAAACGGCTTTAAACTCCGAAAATCAACATAGTACAATGAAGCTGAGTGGTGTAAAAAAAGACGCTTCATTAGTAGCATAGAATATTCGAAAAAATGTCTGAACATTATTTGCAAAACAGATCAGCCATGATCGTCTCATTTCATAATCATTTTCAGCAGCAAAATAATGTTGCAATTTTAAAGTAGTGAATACAAAAAGGGTTCCAAACTGTCTTTCCCTCTCAAATTTAAAAGACTTCTGTTCAAAGGTGTAAGAAAGATGAAATTCGATCAAATCAATTGACACATAAAAATCAGAATGAAGTGTTTTTGAAAAATTTGTGTAACTCCATCTCATCTTGAAATGTCAATTCATCATGAGCTCTGTTGTATAGTGGTTTTGCTTTCTTTCGTGACTTTACTTTTTGTTTGTCATTCTTTTTTATCCATACCCTGTACTCTGTCCTACGCTTTATGTGTTCTGAGTTGGAAGCAATAAACAATAATATTGAGCAATTTATCACTTCATTTTACTTAGGTCTACCGTAGATTTGGAAAGACGTGGTCAGAAAAATAAAAATTATATGCCTTTGTTTGGAGTTGAGTCCCTCAATAAAAGCGAGCGAAAAGTGCCTTTAGATCCAAGGGAAAATTCAAGGTTAATGCAATTCTTTCCCGATTCCAAAACATGGCAAAATCGTGGCTTTATGAAAGATTGCCTTTATCTTCTATAACTTTTTCCCAACCCGCAAAAAGAATTTGATTTGTCTAGCCCAGGGGTCGGCAACTTGTGGGCCAAAGGGTAGTTTTGGGTGGGCCCGTGAGCATCTGTTTGGTGGGCCCAAGACTGCACAAAGTCAAATGTGGTGGGCTTTGACCCAAAAGCGGTGATGACCTTGGCTAGCCCATTTCCGGCAACAATTCCGTTGTCCAGTCTCAGAAGTGTGCAAAAGGAAATGATTTATCACTGCGTATTACAGAATCTAAAATATTCGCACAAAATATTCGCACTTGCTACCGTGACGTTTGGAAGGAAATCTCAGCTAATAAATCTCGTCAAACCTACGAAAGCAAAATGTGTATGCAACATAAAAATCAAAGGGTTTTGTTGCGTTTCTCCAATAGCAATTCAGACTTTTGAAGATACCTTAGGTCGAATAACTCTGCTTGTAAATGTCAGTATTTTGAGCTGGTTCTGTCATACTTCGAGATTTTTCTTTGCCTACTTCCATTGGTTTTCCTGACTGGGTAATTTGTCCTTCTTAACTTGCAATATTTGACCATCCTACGAACAGAAGACGACATAACTAAGATTTCCACCAATCTTCAAACGAAGCAAACAATAACTTTAAAAAGGGGTGAGGTAGAAATACTAGAAGGCAGAGATTGGCATTCAAATCTATGATTGCCCGACCCGGCACGGACTGTCTGTGATGTCGTTCATCATGCGGGAAGCCGAAGTTCATGATCATTTTAAGTAGTGCCGCGCAAGTTTTTTCACGGGAGGTGGCAGGGTAGGGTTACCTCTTAGAGAATGGGTGCTTTGCTCTGGTATATGAGCAAACACGAATTTGAGGTTGATTTGGAACCCTGCTCAGAAGTCACGAAAATCAGGGATGCCTTTTGTCGCTTCTTAAAGAAAAAAAAAAACCTGTTTATGAAGGCTGGTAGACAGTGGGGAATATGATTTCACTTAAGAAAATTGGCAACCCCAGCACCAGGTCAGATCACTACAAAATCAACAAAGAAGAAGGACTCTGGTTTGTTGTTGAACTTCGTTAGAATTAGCTGAATGTTCAACTGAACGCTCTTGACCAATCACCAGCGTGAATCATCGGCACCGTGTGTTAGCCTACGAATTACTGATGTGTTTCGAGTTGGATTTTTGGCTGAGTTTTGCCACTTTGGATTTTAAGGTCAAAAAGTTGACCCCCAACTAATCTTCTCAACTAGAGACGCCATAAAATATGGCAGCACTGCCAACTCGAAATCCAAAAGTATAGCTACTGATGGAACTCGAAATCGAACTAGTTCGAGTGTTGCCAAATTGGTCCCTGTTTAGGTCTTTTTAAAAACGTTCAATACAACCTGCCCTAATCAACAATGACAAACTTCCGAGTAAAAAATGGCAGCACTCCCGGTTCGAAACCCATCACTACTCCGAATGCCAATATCTATCTTAGTGTATCTAGGGTGAGGCATGGCGTAGTGTGACTGCGTTGATTTATCGTGCGGAAGGTTGGGGTTCGATCCCGGCTGCCTGCCACCCTC
>CM021314.1:8844344-8862060 GCA_010645155.1 Tigriopus japonicus
CGAGTCCTAGTGGCCTGCGGTATTAAGTTACATGTAGTGGTCACGGCCCTTGACGGCTTAAATGGGCGAACCTGGGGTCATTCCCGAGGGTGAGGTAAAAATTAAAAATGCTTGTTAAATAGAGCGGCAATATCCTCACAGTGCGGACAGCCTCTATCAGATCGCAGCTGCGAAAGCTGTGCTCTGAATCCAGAAAAAACAAACAAAACAAGTAACTTTAAAAGCAATATAATGAAGCTTCTCCATTAACAAGGTGAGAGTGCACACAACATTCGTAAAATTAATCCAATCAAGCTTACCTAATGGATCACCAGAGCAAATCTAACAATATTCAGAGACACCAATTGTAACCATTGTTCACCAATCCAGCTTCTTGCAATAACTGATTCTAGTGCGGTGTGATCACGCCTTTATTATTGTTGTCATCGCGTCAGTCTCTTGTTTGAGCGTCATTTTGGACGCGTCGAGAAGTTATTTTAACAGAAGCTAAACAACCCCACTATGTTAACGTGATAGAATCACAAACCACGCTACTCCCTTTGGTTGATCAGTTACGATGGTCCTCAAAATGACCTATAGTAGTTATGGGGTGACTTTTGTTGAGAACCATGGAAACAGGAAACAATCACTACAAGTGAACCACAATCAACTTGTTAGTTTTTTTTGTCAATTTCTCATATCCATTGTGCATGAACTTTTCTGACCCAAATAATCTTCAAGCACAAAAATTATTCAATTTTGCCATGTCTCAAGTGAAATCATGCCTTGCTTGCCTCATGTGATGCCCTTGTCATCACTTAAGGCTTTTCCTTGAGAGATCAAATTTTACTTCATGATTTCCTGTTGAATTAATCCAAACAACCAAGTTTTATTACATGGAACATGCATTTTTGGGAAACTAAAAGTGAGTATAGGTGGATGAATGCCTGTTTTTACTGTAAATTAAATTTTGTTCCTGTTTAGCTTTATTGAGAAATTCTCTCAGCAACAGTACTTGAGGGTTTCACATGAGTTTGAGGACAGTACGTGTACAACAGATGTTGTTAAGTGTTACATATATAGTTTTTAGACCCAAAAATTTTTCAGGGCTCTGCAAAAAGCCAAATTTAAATTCAGTGTGCTTAAACTGGTGCCAGACATATTCTTCATTGTTGATACTTAAGACAAAAGTTGTCAGTTCCCAAGAACCATGGGAGATTTATGAACTATTGTAGCCACATTGTCTAATTTTGCTACTAGTTTTGATCACCTATTTTTCAGGGAGATCAAAAATTACTAAAACACATCGAAATTGGCTTTTTCGTTTTTCCCCTGATTTATTCCGTTTATCTCCTCATTAATCCCGTTATCCCGTTTATGGAAAAAGGGGATAAATAAAAAAAAGATGTCCCCCCGACCAACCCTACATATACTCCTTCCTTATTTTAGCAAAGGGGCTTTCGAATAGCAATTCCTATTGCAGCTATTGCTTTTGATCAATATATGATACATATTTTATATCTTTCGCATATATTTTCGTCAATGAATGACCCCGTTTGATTATGATGTCTTTCTTCTTAACCAATCCATTGTCCAAGTGGTGATTGGGTTTGAGACCGATTTCTAAATTAGATCTGAAAAGGTTGCTGCAAGCCCAAAAGAAGCTTTATTCAATACAAATAAATATAAAACCATTTTTAAAATTTTCATTTTGGCGGCTCCTGTTATGCAAATGGGTGTATAATCTAGGGAGAACTTGCTTGACCCTACACCTGAAGTCCACTAGCATCTCGACTTTTATCGAACTATTCCTTCAGAATCTTACTTTATCAAGTTTTACATAGACAAGAGTCAAGTCGAGCAGACACATTTCAATTGGAGTGGTCAATTTAGTACCAAATCATAAAAAGGGCTAAATTTAACTAAAAGAACGCTTGACAAAACATCACACAGAGGTAGCACGTTGGTTTGCAATTTTCTAACTCACGGAAACTTGTTTTCAGAGGGTAATTAAAAGTCTTCAAATTCTATCAGAAATGGCTCTCTTAGAGTAAAAACCTTTCCAGGCTGATTAAATAGGGCAAGACGACTGATGGGTCATTCATAACTTTTGAGATAAGAGCGGATCTTACCTTGGATCTATTTATTCGACTACCTTCAAATCTTTGGGTTGAGAGTTTGGGCACCAATACATCACCGAAGATTGATCATTTGCGTGGCCTTGATGAGGACAATGAATCAAGTGTCCTCTCGTTAAAGGCGTAAATTTTCAATTTCGTTTCTGACTGATAAACAATCTTAGCAGGACAATGTATTGGCCATGAGAAAATAAACAATGTCGTAATATGCTTGATGTCGATTATTCCCTATCATTCTTTTTAGTGAAGCCTATGAAAGTAATCACATATATTTTTTAATGATAACGTATTCAAATAGTTGGGAAAAAATTCTCATGGTTTTTAACTTCTTTTTCAAAATGTACTTTTTCGAAAACTCATACGAAATTTTGGACATGGCACTAATCAAAAATCACAGACTTGTCTTCTTTCTCCCTTGAATGGAAAAACGGCATCAATTCTAATCATAAGTCTATAATTTTGTTTTGGTTACCACTTAAAATGGTCAGCCTGAGAATGACATCATCCATCATAATCTAAAAGTAGTGATGTGACATAGCCAAGTAATGAGTCCATCACAGACATCGACACCCAAACACAAGTTGTTTACAGACAAGCATCACTTGGGCAATGCACCAATACACATGGCAAGCTCAAGGAATAATGGAAGATGCAGTTGCTCTCTATCTTAGAAATGTTGGGAAACTTGCAGTGTGACTTGGAAGTATAAACTGGCCAAGTTGTTACATTTTCAATGTTTGATGACATCTGAATATACTCAAGGACTATCAGTCTGATTTGAAATTGATAAACTTATTTTTGGCAAACATGTGTTGTGCATACACCTAAGTATCCTAATAACCAGCTCTTTTGGTAAAAACATTTTAACTAATGCTTTTAGCAAGACACAATATGTCTAAAATAAATTATAGGTAACCAGATATACATTCAATTTAAAAATGTAACTTCTGAAAAGACATTTGCCTTGAATGACATGAAGTGATTGCAGATGCAATTTGTATACTTGTAAAATTTACTTATTGGCAAGCGCACAAAAAATCCGCTCGTCAGCTACCCTCGTTGGAGGCTTGTCAACACATCTCACATGCTGTTCCTTCCTGTACTCAAGTGTTGCCGCTTAGTGCTGAAATTGCTTGTTTTGATCTAAAACAAGTAACTTATGTCAATAACAGAGCAATGGTCCTAGAAATTAAATGTTTGAGAAATAGTCATGATAAATAAGTTCCAGATTATGTTAATAATGTGGTTCCTAAAAACTATCTAAGTAATTTCCAGATCAAAAGTCGGAAGTTTGAATGTACCTGTTTAATGTTTAAATATGGTGGGAAGGGGGTTATTCTTTGGTGTTTTCTAGTTAGTTTACATCCTTCATGGTGCTGATATTCATCAAAGCCGTTATCCCTTTTACATTTTTGAGATTGAATCTTTTCAAAAGTTCAGATTTTTGCTCTTTGCTTTTATTCCTTGCCCAATTCATGACTCTTATATTATATCACATCATTATCTTACTTAGTCACAAGTTACAATGGCGTATTGCAAATTTCAAGTATCAAATGTGGTAAAAAAATCATTTCTGAAACAAAACAGAACTAGGTATAAGCTTTAATTTGTTTTCATTACATTTTGTTTGGTTTTATCTTTTGACAGCCTTCATCTGATCCAACATTACATCAGGCTGTTACTGTATGTTCATGTTATCATGGGCTTCAAAACAACTATGGCCTTTGAAGAGTGCCAATTAGCAAAAAGAAGTTGAGGCCAGAAATATTTCTACCTACATTGTTTTGATCTTGTGATTTTAGGGATGAAATACGGAAATTACGGAATACTTTTTAAATTTGATAGCATTTGAAAAACAAGTGAATTTTATAAATTTGGTCTTAAACAACACATTTGAGGCCAATCAAGAAGGAGGTTTATTGGGCACACTTGGTGCACAAGATCACTTACTCAGAGTTGCTATAAGAGAAAAATATAATGCCAAACCTCTTTTTGAAAACATTCTCGAAATTTTTTACAAGACTATTTGACACAGAATTCAAATATGTGATTTCTCAAAAAGTGCATACCTAACAAAGGCCTGGGTCCTGTTTTGCTTGATATGGTTGGTTTAGCGAAATTCTAATGTTGAAGATTTATTTTAATCCATGGTAAATTTGGCAAACCTGTTTGGTGGGAAAAGTACTTGTACCGACACACAAGTAATGGCAAATGACAAGCTTAGGCAAGCCCAAGCAGTTGCCGGACTACTTGGCCAAGTTGCTGTTTGCCCCCTATCACTATCTAAAAGGTCTCCAAGAGTCTACTTTCAGGGCTCCCATCCCATGCTCCCGAACGTAAATTCAAAATAAGTACTTTTTCTCAAGCTAGCAAAACTCAAAGTGCTCCAAGGTAACTTCTACTTCCATTTCAAATCCATTCAAAGCTCATTCACTATCAGTATACTGATGACATTTGCTATTTTCCACCTTCAAAAATCTTGGCATAAGGTCACCTTTGTCTACGTAATACAAATGATTACCCTCAGAGGGCGCCAGTGTCAACCAGTAGTATTCGTCGTGACACTTCATCCACAGAACACACTTCAATTATTTCATCCAAATCCTGACTTAAACCTCCGTGACCATAATTTAAGCAATCCTCCAATTTTATCATCATCTCCATATCCCTAACTCACATTTCTTACCCCGTAATCCCGCCCTCGGATCCACCCATCCGCCCAAAATGGTCAATTAAGTCTCTTGATTGCCTCTCTTATACACTTATTGGCCTTGTGAGTTCATTTTTTGATCGATTGAGCACATATTTGCAGCTCTTCCATCGTGAAAATGGCTCCTCGAGGAGCGGCCAACACTACAGCCGCATCACGGCTTCGTCAGGATTATATGCGGCTAAAAAGGGACCCTGTGCCGTATATTGTAGCTGAGCCGTTGCCCGCAAATATTCTGGAATGGCATTATGTGGTCACAGGCCCGGATGACTCCCTTTATGCGGGTGGATCATATCACGGCAAGTTGGTGTTCCCATCGGAGTTTCCTTTCAAGCCCCCGTCAATCTATATGATCACGCCCAATGGACGGTTTAAGACGAATACGCGCTTGTGTCTGTCCATTTCGGATTATCATCCGGACACTTGGAATCCGGCTTGGTCAGTCGCCACCATATTGACGGGTTTGCTGTCGTTCATGTTAGAAAAAAATCCCACTTTGGGCTCGATCGAGACATCAGACGCCGAGAAACGGTCTTTGGCCACGAAAAGCCATGAATTTAATCTGGCCAACAAGACTTGGGTGGAATTGTTTCCTGAACAAGCCCAATCTTCGCGGGATTTGTTGGAACGTCGTCGATTGGAACGCTTGGAGCGCAAACGATTGGCACTGACACAAGGTCAAAGCAGTCACAATGGAACCAGTTTTGGAGACACAAATCAACGCCATGGGAATGGTATGTACAGCGCCGTGGCCAATTTCTTGGTGATTGGGGGCTTTGCTGCGTTTGCCTTGATCGTACAATACGTACTTCAAACGATATCCGTTACTGCGGATTAGGTTGAACCTTTGGAAGACCATCCCAACCACATCGAGTCTAGCTGTCAATGCAAACCCAAGAAAGATTCAGGACATGGCTATGAAAGAAGAATATGCTTATATCGAAGCATCTGTGATATGGTATCCCTTTTGTGTTCTAAATTGTGCTCTGATTGAGTCAGAACGAACTCTCTTGGCTGAAAAAGCTTAAACACTAAAAACCATCCGCTGTCCTCACGTCATCACGAACACGCGATTTCTTTTCCCCTAAATCTGTCACTGACAAATTGCATTATGATAGAATATAAAAAATCGTCCTTCTGATGCTCTTAATGCAGGTTTTGGTGTTCTAGCTCTTGAAAGAAGCGATTGTCTACCTTTAGAACATTATAGGTTCCTTTCTGTAAGGGTTCGTCTTTTGACACGTGAACAACATACCTATACCCAACATAGGTAGATGTTCTGATAGACCTGATGGTTACTAATAGATAGTAGGTAAAAAGGTCAGAAACAAAGTGGTCACGAGGAAAAGAGGTCACAGGGTAAAATGGTCATGGTTAGAATGTCACAAGGTAAAATGGTCATGGTAAAAAGGTCACGGCAAGACACCTTTTCCTTGAGTATTAGTATGGTCCACTCGGAATATCTTAGGAGCCTATGGTACAAAGAAGGGTGTAAATTTGACTCTAGAGGGGCAAGGACACCCTCCACAGTCCAAGAGATCTGAGGTGGGCTCAGACCATTATTCTAAAATCTTTTGGGAGTTACATCATGTCAATTAGCTTATGAGACCTCATGAGGATTGGGATAATTGTGTTACACTCAGTTAATATTGGGTCCCATGGGACAATATTGAGCCATGACACATACCAGGGCCCTTGGGGTCACCTCCTTGGCTATCTTTGGAGCTGGGCGGGTTTGTGACCTTTTTACTGTGACCATTTTTACGGTGACCGTTTTACCTTGTGACCTTTTACCGTGACAGTTCTACGGTGACCTGTTTACTGTGACCTTTTTACAGTGTGATCTATTTAACGCGCTCCACTAATAAGCCCAGTTTATATGTACTGATTAGTGATGTGAAACAAGCTGACCGGCTTGATGGCATCGAGGCCAATCTTTATGCAGTGCAGCCTCGGAAAGCATCGAGCCTGCTTGATTCATTTTCATCTGATTCAGCGCCGCCAATTTTACTTTCATATTTCTATGGCTTTGATATCGCAAAATCCTATTGCTAATCTTAAAAACCTAATTGTTTTATAATTAGTGATGGATTTAAGACGTAAGTAGTGCCATCAAAATCAATATCCATGCAAAAATGTAGTGAAAGGACTGATACCATCCTAGAATAAATTAGCATGAGACATTTTCAAAAGAAACAAGGACTTAAATATAAGGCTTGATGTCAAGGTGAAAATTTCCAGTGCTGCCATTATTACTCGAAATAGTATTTCCAAACCAATGGGAGTGATTACCGTATCATTTTACGGACCTGCTGCCGTCTCTTACTGCCGTTAGCAGTGTAGGCTTGCCAAAAAATCTCAGTTTTCAAGGGTCAGATTTTCGAAAAATGTTGCATTCATGGGCAATGGCATGGTTAATGTATGTTGAGAAGTATTGCAAAGTAATTTGAAAACAAATGGAGAAATTGGAAGCCTTCAATTAAACAAATTATTTGTTTTTAGTTTTAGTTGCCCAAGGAACCGATCTCCTCTGGCCATCTTGTTATTCAAAGTCGGGCATTCCTAATTTCAAAGTTCGGAAGAACCCTCTCAACTTATGTAGCGAAATTTTAGATAAAAGCAACAAAACATACTTTTTTGCAAAAACAATGTCAAGAATTGCTATTTCAACTTCAATTTGTGCAGATAAGAAAGGCATTGTTGCAATCACCAGGCCTAAACCTTTGTTTTAGTTACCTCGCATGCTCATCAGAAACACAGGTCTTCTGAACTTTTTTCCCGCCAAAAATGATGACGTCACTAGTAATTGCTGTAATTGCATGAAGTCATAGGCAGATAGCAAAGTACCTCCCTCCATCAGCCAGCAACTTAAATTTGTAAGATATGCTATTTTTTTTTTCTTGGGGGGGGGCGGATTTTTTAATACCGCTTCAAGGAATGGGATTCCCTGTAAAGAGAGTAAATGATTAAAATAGTTTATATAATTATCGTTTATATGAAATTTGATCTACCAATGAGTTACTGTTGGCAGATCTGTACAACCCTTGAATAGTGGGTTGGTCAGGAATAATATTTAAAAATTTGTCTAATCCTGCCTTAAATGCTGTTAGAGGATCAGCTCCTACATATTCCCGACGAAGATTAATGGGCAACAAATTTGAACAATGAAGGAGCCCGATAAAGAAGAGAGGAGGACTTCATTGATCAAACTAGCCTGGATTCCTTGGGATTTGGAGGCGCTCTTAAAACGCAAGAAAACCTATACAATCGCTATAACTGATCTCAAAGCCTGGGTTAGGACAGAGCCCATAAATGCTCTTGAAGACATACAGTACAAGATACCTTTCATACCTTCTCTGAGTACTGAACAGCCCTAACATCTGGAGCCTCTCCCAATACGAGAGCTCTCTCTAGACTTGAAAGTGCGATAGATCCAGCCACATGTTTGAAATGCCTTCCCCACTTTCAAAACTTGACTCTTAAGATTGAATGCTGACTTAAAATGTTGGCTTCCAACTTCCAAAATCTGGTGGCCTCTACAGGAGATTACTCAGGGGGTCAAAGTCCCAAAATGAGTGTCTAATGTATTCCCAGTTTTGTCAGAGAATTGAACTGACTACCTTCTTTGATGCTTAATCCAAACATTAATCAAACCATCATCTGAACAAATGTATGTGATTAAAGGAATTATTCTGTCTACCAGTACTATGTTGAATGCGGTTTGGTCGACAGGAAAAATGTTTATTTGATTCCACAAACGGATCATCCTACATAGGGTAAATTTCTGCCTTAATCATGTATTCCTCATAGTACCTTTTATGGATAGAAGGTCGAGCACTAATTTAACTGTTTGTTCAAGGATCCTACTTAAGTATCACGTAACATCAATGAGGTATTGTGACGTATGAAATGGCACATACGTGCAAAAACTTATCAACACTTCTCATCAGATCAGGTGAGAGCCACGAGAAATGTCAGAATCTTTCAACCTTATTTTGCTGAAAAATAGACAAGTTTCAAACTTATTGGAACAATATCATTGCTAGTGGTTTGTTGTTCTATAATTCCAGTCAAATGGAAATGCTCTCCCATTTCATTTCCGCAAATTCCATGGTTTGAATTACGTGATCCCACTTGGGTACAATGCAAATACATGTAAAAAAAACCAGACTGATTATTTCTCAAGACCGAGGAACGAAAATTTTCCTTCATGTCTCTCTCCAGAGCAGAGTTCTAATAAGGACTGGACCGCTTTGAAAGAGGTGCTTTTTCCCCAGTGTGATGAACTTTATTCGAATAGTGTTGCGTCGTCATATTTTAGAATGTAAAAAACGATTATTTCTTACATTTTTTCAAAAGATCTATTTCTTGGTTCCCTTTGCATGATATGAATCGATAAAACATCTTGATTCTGGACTTCAAGAAATGATTTATATGGTGTTTGAGTTTTTGAAAATCATTGATTGCGTCATGCTGACAGTACATAAAAAACTGAGGTCATTTTTACTTCAATGAAACAGTGAAACTTCCTAGGAAATGAGTTCTGCCGAAAGCAGTCCTCCAATCGTGATTGATTTGGAATCTACAATAATTAACTTGAACTCATGAGAAAAAAATGATCATATGTATCAATCATGAACGTTTGAATTTGAACTTCAAAATGAAGCAATCACCAAACCTCGGACTTATCTCATAATTTCGATCCGACCGCAATTTCTTCCATGGGCCCAACGTGACCATTTCCACATTTTTTTTTATTGCAAAGGTGTCAGAATATTATTTCTGCTGAGACTTTTGTGTTGGCTCTGATTCATTTCACATTCGGTGTTCCAAATTAGATCCAAGTTTTGTTGTTATAGGGTGTTTATTGCTTTGTAACGCAATTAAAAAATCTTGATGAAACATCACAGACTTTGTTGTTCCATCACTCTGAAATAAGTATGAAATATCTGTAGCTGCCACTCCGGTTTTAGGCAAACACTTGATGTCATCAGATCGAGGGCTAATTAGAAGGTGTCGAGGTTTTACGAGTGTCATTTTTCTCCTTGCGTGCAGTTGCAAATTACCATTGCTCTAGGCTTTGTCATTCTCCAGTATTAAATTTTAAGCTAATAATTGCTCAAAAATAAATGGAAATATGTACACAAATAAAATTACTAGAGGCAACAGAGGTACATGCCACTTTTTGCATTCATAAGTAAAAAACATTCCTTGATGAATTAAAACTGAGAAGCACAAAATTGGATTCCAAAAGGAGCATGTAATAAGAATGTGATATTATGATAGCACATTCTTTTCAATTTTTGCCATAACATCAGGCATGTGCATTTAGTGCATAACCCATAACTATTTCTTTATTACAATCCATTAAGTTGGATTTCACCTCCATTAAGTGAACTTTGTAAGATGATCAAAAAAGAGATCAAGTTATTGAAAGTTGCTAAAAGGGCAATGTGTGGCTTTGTTGTGCCTTTTCATGGAGTGAGAGCATCGACAAGTGTGACGACCAACTTGCACTGTGCATGCACTTGCATAGAGACATAATTTTGCATAATTCAAGAAATTGTGCAAAATATGTGGCATTGACTTGTTCTAGCAATGTAATGATAGTTTAGCTACATCAAATTGGAAATTATGTTACAAGTTTGGCACATTTGCTTGAGAAATGATGAATTTTGTCTCTTTTCAAGTGCGTCTACAGTGCGAGCCAGCCGTGGCAAATGTCGACGCTCTCGCTTCATGAAAAGGCACAACAAAGCCACACTTCAATTACCCTATGTATATGAAAATTTGTGCCATATTGTTGTTCTAGCTCACCATGCACATTTGCACATTCCTTCTGGGGGCTCTGAGCTCTGAACTAACTTCCTCGTCCTGTCCAGGGCTGCCAGGTAATTGAATACCAAAAACGCCAGATCAACCTGTCAAAAACGCCAGAACTCGAAATTCATCGCCAGATTTTTTCCAAAAAACGCCAGAATAACGCTAGATTACCGTTCCATTATTATGCATTTATTCTAAAGCAGATATATTTTGTACCAACCTCTCATATTGGCCCTAACTATCTTCCGATCTGGGAGGCGACTCATTTGCAGCACTACATGAACTGCAAATACCCCTCTCTCTGACAACAGTTCGTGATAGCTCAGAGCCAGCACTTGTGCTTCCCGATGTGTGAGCTGGGGTTTGCGCCTCTATGAGGATTTTTATTTCAAACGTTTTTCAGTAAATGCTGGTTGTTTTTCTGTATTTTTAGGAATGTTTAGGTTAGGTTAGGTTAAGTTTAGTTCAGATAATCTATGCTCTTCCTGTCAATATTTTGTCCATATCTAAGACGATTTGACTCATCTCCCAGATCGGAGGACGTTCAGGGCCATACAACCTCTCGTAACTAAAAATAGCTTGGTTGAACTTATCAAGCATCCTTTGGGTTGACAAAGTTTAAAAAAATACTTTTTTGCACTCATTTAGAACGAGACTTTAAAATTGACTAAACAAACTTTTAGTGTGACCAAATCAAAAACAAAAACAAAAAATAACCAAACCACCATCACATTCAAGCTATTAATCAGGAGCGTGGAAATTTCAGGTACGGTTTTGTACACCAAAAAGTGTGCTTTCATAAAAACTATAAAATTATGCCAATTTTTGCATTATTTGGCCTTTTCCCCATATATTTGCCAAGTTTGATTTGTTTGCCATTTCTTCCACTTCATTAGCCATTTTTTTAGCCACCAAAAACACACACAATCCAATCTTTTGAGTTTTTTCGTATTTTTTTTAAAGTTTTCAGTTTCCTTGCCATTTGGGTTTGTCAATCGATAAATTCATTTGCCGTTCCCAACACATTTTTTTGGTATTCGAACAGATTTTAATCCTAAAGATTGAATCCTTGATTGTGGATTTGATTTGTTTGAAATGTATCAAATCTTGGGCTTCAAGAAGGTCAGGACCACGCAGGACTGGGGCTTAGGGTCCTTGAGGACCAGAGGATCATGTCTTATGATTGCAGGGATAGGCTTAGGTTCGATTGATTTTCTCAGATCCCCTTGTCCAACAATTAACAATCAGATTGAATGAAAAAATCCCCACAATTCAATCTTGATGGGAGCATTTCATTCTGAAGACTTTGAGAGGGTCCATGTAATCCGGGTTAGACTGTCAGATCACCAATTTGGGCTGACTTACTCGAAAAGCAGATCAAAATATTTAGCCCATCATTGTTAGTAGGTCCAGTGGACAGTGAACAGTGGATAGGTTTCAAAGTCATCTTAATTTGTTCTTCATTTGATCGAATTCTTGACACCGAGGACTTTTTCTTTTTTTGTTCTACCTATATTCACCTTAATCCGAACGCAAATTCCTCTTGAAAAGGGATTAACGTTGTGTCAGCGTCGGACAACGCTTTCCTTCTCACACATTCACACACTCTAACACTCGCCGATCGAGAACACGAGAGACCCGGAAGACACTAGTGACCCCCAGAGCGACCCGGAGAGCACGAGCGACCCGTAGAGCATGAGTGACCCCAGTCCAAAAAAGGTATGTCTTCATTATGCTTGATTTTATTATAATCAACACTTTTCCCACAATATTGTCTGAAAAACTGACCTTTTTTCATACTCACATTGCATCATCTAATTTTTTTTTTTGAGGTAGGAAAAGATGCTAAAATAACTATATTTTGTCACAATATAACTGCTTCTTTTCTTATTTTGATTTTGACATATATTTTGTAGATCATTCTCAATGAAAAAAGCAATTTTTCGAATTTTTCCAATTTTTCCAATTTCTATATGGTCCTTAACTCATGCTCTACGGGTCGCTCGTGCTCTCCAGGTCGCTCGTGCTCTACGGGTCGCTCGTGCTCTCCGGGTCGCTCGTGCTCTCCGGGTCACTAGTATCTTCCGGGTCTCTAGTGTTCTCGATCGGCGAGTGTTAGTGTGTGAATGTGTGAGAAGGAAAGCGTTGTCAGACGTCTTACATGAAATTCTAGATTTAAAGCGTCGCGCATCAGCTTTCAAGCGTTGGTGCCCTTAATTGGCAAAACTATTGAGGGTGAATCTTAGAGGAGAGGCAATTCTTGTCATTTTGTCTGTCTTACTTATTGCTGAAACTGGCCAGAAGTTGCGTGAAAAGGCGAATATTTCCGAAGAATATCATGAAATACTTGCCAAAACAAGTGGAAGATCATAGTACAAATAGAAGTGCACAAGACATATTTTCAATGCCAAATCCTATAATTGCGTGAACCTATGTGTGTGAATCAAATTATCATCTTCATTGAGCACCTTAGTGTAATTTGGGAGACGCAAAGCGTAGACAGGAGGCCACATGGCCAAAAAACTAATGCTTTTCAAAAATGTGCCTTCTACAAATTAGTGATGTGACTTGGGCAAGTAATGAGTCATAACAGACACCCAAGAACAAGTTGTTGACAAGCATTACTTGGGCAATACACCAATACACTTGGCAAGCTCAAGGAACATTGGAAGATGCAGTTGCCGGCAGTTGCTCTTTGAAGAGTTAAGATACTTGCAGTGTGACTTAGAAGAAATAATGTCAAGTAGCATTTTCGATGATCTTTTGACCTTAAAAATTTAACATTAAATAGTGGAAGTGATACAAAAAAATATTTCAATTTGGATAGCATTTGCAAAACCATTTTTATTTGTTTCGGTTCTAGGCCACACATGAATGCACTTTTGAGGCTAATCAAGACCGAGATTTAGAAGTCACACTTCCAGAACAATCTCGTTTACTCAGAGTTGCCGGCATGAAAAAGTAAAATGCCAAATCTTTTTTTGGTATTCTCAAAATATTTTGCATTTCTCCATGTGAGAGAATTGAAGTGTGTAATTTTCTTAAAAATACATCCTTTCAAAGGTATGAGCCCTATTTAGCTGAATCAGCCTTGTTTAGTGAAATTCGGATGGCAAGTTTATTCTTCGTTCATAGCAAATTTGGCAAACCTGTTAGGTGGGAAAAGTACTTGTACAAACACCCAAGCTATGCCAAGCTTCAGCAAGCCCAAGCACTGTGCCAGTACAGCTTGCCCAATCTCTTGTTTGCCCCCCATCACTACTACAAATACATTTGTTATACTTATTTTTTATTTTGTTTTTTATACTACTAGAATTAGATACCGCTTTGGATGGTGTGGCCCGCGAGTGCCAATGGTCTGCCAACTTGGCCCACTACTAAATAAGTTTGCACACCCCTGACCTAAAGCATCTGTAACATTACCAAGGTTTCCAAACATATATTTCTTTTCGAAAAAGCAAATATCCTCTCTGATATACATCAGAATGGTATAAGCCAGTAGTTATGAAGTCTTTTTTACCAACTTTGTTTGACAGACCTGATATTGACCACCAGATGAGAGTGTAATTTGCCAAGCCATTCCACCTTCTCAGGAATAGTATTCATTTTCTTCATGTGTTTTAGGTACGCCTTTTGAGGAATTCTTTCCTGCGATAATACGAGTGAAAGGTAGTATATAAAGGCGGCTTTGGGAGCAATTCACCCTGTTTAACGGGTGGAGGCCTAGGTAAAATAACCAAAACACCAATATCATTTTCCATTTTGAATAAATTCAGTTTCATAAAATTATAATTCTTATACTTATGAAAGATGGTGGGTTTCTGTAGCAAGCCAACCTTTACTATGGATGGGGTCTGGTTAAAAATGCACGCTACGCGCGCTAACATCAGCAAATTCTCAAAACAACACAACTCCATTATTTCAAATGTTGTGCGAACAAGGAGACAAACGATGATTTATTTTTTGAAAAGCTTCACGTAGTCTTGAACGGTTGCAAACGTGTCTCCGCTGAACCGGTCGAACCACTCAGTACGCCATTCATCCTTTGTCTCCTCGACCTACTTTTTGGCCGTCATCCGCAACTCTGAAATCGAGGCGACGAGATCCATGGGGTCTTCGTAAGTTTGATCCACATTTTTCAGGTCGCTGAAGGCTTCGAGCTGCTCGTCGAAGTCGCTCTGTTTGGCCAGGTCATCCTTCAACTTGCCGATTTCCTCGTCCAGTCGCGCCCTTTTTGCCTCCATCGCGGCGATCTCACAGGCCAGCTTGCTTGTGTTACGACCCTTGCCTTGGCTAGTCATGATGATCTGGAAAACCGATGTACAGAAAGAATTAACATTGAATGTTAATGTTATAATGCTCGTGTTTTGCGGGTCACTCGTATCCGGGTCTCTCGTGTTCTCGATCGGCGAGTGTTTAGAGTGTGTGAATGGGTGAGACGGAAAGCTTATAAACGGCTGTCAGAGAATCTGTGGTCACGGCAGCTTTTGTGCGTAAGGAGAGAGGGATAGCTAGAGGCATCTCTACCTCAATCACCTTTGGAGCCACTAAGGGCTAACCCCGAGCTCGCTCCTTGGGCTATGGGAGTAGACAAGAGAACTACTTAGGTGGCTTGAGAGAAACACTTTGAAGTCTCAGCTCAGGGCAAGCCAGCTTTTGTTGCGTCCAAGCCTGCCATCTCTTTAGTTGCACACTCTCTCTTAGTCTTGAGTCCTTAGCTGCTGCTGGCGCTTCCCCTCGCACTTCTTTCTTGTTCTTCTGTCAACCATTCTCTACATTGTTTGACGCCGTTCAGGGCAACCATGCCCTTGCCGTTTCTCCTCGCACTTCTTTCTTGTTCTTCTATGTCAACCGTTCTCTACGTCGTTTGACGCCGTTCAGGGCAACCATGCGCTTGCCGCTTCTCCTCGTACTTCTCCTCTCGTGCACCTTAGGCTTACCAGACATCTAAGTACTTCTTCTACCTCCAGTCCACCATTCTCTACCTTGTTTGACAACGTTTGGATGAGCTCACAGATCGGTGGATGGGCTTGCCCATTAGGCTATGTGTTGACGAAGCTGTCACTGAAGCTGCCGAGACCTCAGATTCTCTTACAGCCGTTTATACGGAAAGCGTTGTCCGACTTCTTGCAAGAAATTCTAGATTTAAAGCGTCAGCGCATCAGCTGACATGACACTTTTACCAGTGGTGCCAAAGTGAACATACATATGCCAATTTTTTAAGCGTTGATGCCCTTTATTAGCAAAACTCGAGCACTGTAATTATCGAGGATAAAGCATAGGGGTCCTAGAGTGGACTGGAGATACTAGAGCAGGCTGGTCATGATGACATTTCATTGTGGGCAGCAAAGGCCGTTTATCATCAGCAACTAGTTTAAATCAAGGGGAGCACATTGATTTAAGGCTTGCTTAAGCAGTCAGCCGGCTGTCTACTCAGCAGAATTAATAACAGGCGTTCAGCTGATTTTTTGGTGCGTCGTTGCCTGCGTCACACTCACATACGACAATTTTAGTACGCTGCGCCCTCTGGTGACATGTAATGGTGCTTGATTGGGTAATGGTGACGATGTGAGGTCCGGTCAAAAGAACAACAATGGGGTATTGCATATCTTTCAAAATCAGTACTTTCAAGTTAACCAATGGCAAATGCCAATTTACCGAAAACACATATCTTTTGTTTGAAGGATGTTCTAATTAACCTAACTATACCTAACCTTACCTAACCTAACCTAACCTTACCTTACCTTACCTTACCTTACCTTACCTAACCTTACCTTACCTTATCTAACCTAACCTAACCTATTTGCTAAAATGCCAAAGCTTGATTGACAATTTGCTTCCATCTAGGCAAGTCTGGCCCTCTTTGTGATAATTTTTGGCATGATTAGTTCATAAAGTTCTGGTAACACTGGTTTGCTCTTTCGACCGGACCTCACATCGTCACCATTACCCTTGATTGTTGGTCACTCGTGTGTAAAATGTACTTGAGTGCAAGGGCCTCAATACATTTAATAATGATTATTGCAAGTAATGTCTTTGATACTTTTTTGTTAATGGCGATTATGACCAAATAAAACAAAATTACAAGTTTGAACCTTAAGTTCCACTCATTTGAGCTTAGAGGCCCTCAATCCTTGGCGTAAAACTGCGTTGAAATCCGGCATTACTGACTAAAGATCTCTAGTGTTATAAGAGTCCTTCAAGCGCAACCAGTGAAATGGAAAACACGTGCAACCTTTGAGCTTTAATACACAAAATTTTTGTTCATACGTGTCCAATATACATTAAGAAGTTCGAAAATAGGTTTAATGTTTGTGTCAGGGTGCAATTTTTGGAGCTGTATTACTAAGGTGACCTCCCAGTCTTATGTACTGTGACCTCCCAGTCAGCTGCTCGTTAAAGGACCCAATACAGCGTCTCTATTAATGACGAGGCCTGAATTGAGCTCAAAATTTACCGAGCAAGCCCGAGCAACCCGAGTTCTCTGTAAAACCGAACTAAACTCTCGAGTTTCGAGTTTTTCGCAACTCGGAACACATCAGTACTTCTCATTCCCACGATTCTGAGCCCAACCAATCAAGCATACAACCACCGACAGACAAGACGGACCAGGAATTGATGATCATGATGATGCACACCGTACGAGATCAACTTGTTAGTCGAATCTGAAAAACCAGTGGGTGACATCAGGGTCAGGGTTGCTTCAATCCCGCCCGGTTGACATTAAAGCCGAAAAACCCGCCCGGGCGGGTTTTTGGGTTTTTTGGTTTTTTTCTCTTTTTGGCCCAAATTTTGCCCCTAAAAATTGTGCTCACCTCCATGCGACTTAAATGTAATGCTTGTGTACAGGGTTGTCACGCATTAGAGTCCCATACCAAATCAAAGATCAATTGTGACACATATTATTTGTGATTACATCATAGTAATACCATTTGAAGAAAGTGGTTTTAGGTATACTCAGGCAAGGTTTTAATGGAATTCTTTGACCCGTTGAAAAACAAAGATTTTGTATTCAAGAACGGCTCCATCACTCAAGGTACGCACTAGAGCTGTGCATCGGATCCGA
>CM021314.1:8862399-8971592 GCA_010645155.1 Tigriopus japonicus
ACTTGACACCAAACTGACTTAAAGATAGAAATGTTTTTACCCTATTTAATTACGCAGTTTTTTCTGCATTTGACTGCTGGTATGCTTGTGATTTTTTGAATTAATATCCTTTTGTAAACATTTTAACACATTTGGTTCATTTTGGGAAATTCTATTGTGCAAAGAGCATTCATTAATTTGCTCTAATTGTCCTGAAATATTTTGCATAAAAAACAAGAAAATGCTTATTTTTTCCTGAAAAATGCCAAAATGTTAAAAAAATTAAGACTTAATGTGGAAATATTAATAAAATATATTATATCAAAAGATTGTGTTCTGGGCACTTCTAGTTGAAGTAGTGTTGTGATTTCCAATTTATGCCAAAATAACAAAATAATCAGATATAAATCGGAATGAGGAAAAAATTTTGAATTAATGTCTGATTGAGCTAAAAAATTTCGGATTTTTTCGGATTATCGCCAAATTTTCGGATTTTTTTCAGATTTTGCTCCAAATTTTCGGATTCGGATTCGTTCGGATTGGGCAGAAGATTTTCGGATTCGGATTCGTTTGGATTAGGCAAAAATTTTCGGATTCGGATTCGTTCGGATTGAGTAGCAAATTTTCGGATTCGGATTCGTTCGGATTGAATGGAAGCAGTCGGATTCGGATTCGGATTCGGATTTAAGAAATTAAGTTCGGATTGGATTTTGGGGACCTTTCGGATCCGATGCACAGCTCTAGTACGCACGCATTATTGTCAATAAACATCCTGACTTTGAGCGAGAAGCACTAATATTGCCAAAATTTATAAGACAACAAATACTAAGAGTTGGGTATATACTTGCATTTTTAAACTCGTTTTGACCTTAAGTTAACAAAATCGTCTCCTTTTGTCGCAATTTGTCATCAAAGTTTTGGGTACTCTAAATTAAAACAACCCTGTATGTTGCATTTCCTGGATCTCTTGAAGATGATATGAATTATGAGGATATGTTATAGATAGGGCACGGATAATGTTGCTCATTTTTGCTAAAAGTTGCACTCAATGAGATGAAAGTTGTTAATAAGCTGCCATTTTCTGATTTTAAAATATTACTTGTTGACATGGAAATGTCAAATTCGGCCAAACATATATGTCTCAATTCTGGGCAAATTTTTTTATCGAAAATTTGTCTTTTTTTACCATAGGACTTCCTTGAGAAATTGAGACAAAAAATGCCAGCACTTGTTGTTTCTTGCGAAAAATCGATTTATTATTGTGTCTTGTATCGTGAAAAACTCAGTTGTGATATGCTAATGTGGTCCAATATGAAGAAGATAACATGAAGAGTTAAGAATATGAATAAAAATATCGAAGAAATCAAAAATGTCAAAAAAAACGAAAAACCCGAAAAACCCAGAAACGAAAAACCCGAAAAACCCAGAAACGAAAAACCCGAATAACCCGCCCGAAAAACCCGGGCGGGGTTTTCTCCGATGCAACCCTGATCAGGATTGCCAGGTTCTAGGGAAGCCTCTCGTCCACTTTTGCTTTGAAATTCGGCCACTCTCGGCCACAAAATGAAATACAATTTCTTAGTGAAAATGGCGTTTTCGCCTGAAAGTTACCAAAAAAATCCAATTTTCTTGGATTATTTCTCAAAATAATTGCCAAAAATAATACATTGTTTGGCAATATTTTTTGCCTAATATTAAATGGTTACACCAAATAATACTGGTCCATTTTTGATCAGTTTAGCAATGAATGACAATTTGAGGAACCAATGAATCCAAAAGTTTCTTCAGAAAGAGGGTTTAACATTGAACAGAAGTCACATCAAACAAAAATTTCTTCTGAGGGCGTTTCATATTCTAAAATTTACTTTGTTTACAAAGTATAAAATCTTGCAAGTGACCAGTTTTTAGATACAAACTAAATGCTTCAAGTTTATGTATACCTAAATGTCCATGCTCTGGTTGGCAGAACATGGCATATTCAGTTCAAATGTAGTAATATTTCTGACCAATGCAGGATTCATTTTACAAAATTCATATTTCGATTACGTTATTGATATTTTGGGCCACTTTTGGCCACTTTGGATATGTCCAAGCAAATATTATTTTTCGCGGCTACCAGATCGCAAATTCACTTTTGGAAGTGGCCGAGAGAATTTTTTTTCTTTCGGCCACCAGGTTTCAAATTCGGCCACTTTTGCCAAAAGTGGCCGAGAATTCGGCCACCTGGCAATCCTGACCGTGACATGACTCACCCAATTCAGCAGCCTTTTATGAACGATTAAAGAGAGTGCAGCACAGGTGGAGTGCAGCCTGAATTTGACCGTGAATTGTTAGGCACACTTAATAATAATAATAATTTATTGTTTGTAAGTTGCTTTGAGCACTTTTGATTATAAAATTGGTAGAGAGGAAAGAAGCGGAGAGATAGCCGAGCGAAACCTTCCCAAAGTTGGGGCTGAATGAGCGTCAGAAGGCAAGCCGTTCCACAGCCGAGAGGCAGTCTGAACAAATTTTGAGTCCGAGGCAGTGAAGTGGAGTTTCTTGGATTCCTCTCCCCTGGTGCTCACCCGGCAAATTCCCACTGGTTTTGACGCCTTGACACTTTTGAACAAGCTTGAGGTGCCAATGTCAGGCACGTTCACTGCTTTCCAGACTTCCACCAACGCCATTTGGGTGGCCTTTTGATTGAGAGATAGGAAGCCAGATTTTTGATGGAGTTCGATGTTTGTGACTCGGTCCACAGTTTTTATGCCAAGAAGTTCTCTAAGTATTTTGTTAAAGTCTTTTTGCAATTGTTGCTGCATTCCCATACCCTCCGGTCTAGTCGCATGGTCGTCGAATGGGGTAAAGAAGAGCGGGAGGCAATAACACAACTTTGAAAAAATGAGGGAATGTACCACAGGCTTCAGATGCTTTCGATTGATCTTCGACGAGAGCAAGCGCATTAACCCAAGCCCCTTTCTCAGATCCGTTCCCAATTTCCGAAAATGGGTATTCCACCGCAGGTTGTTGTGGAAGTAGACACCAATAATTTTGCATTTTGGTTTGCTCAGTATTGTACACCCATGGAGCTGAATGGGGACTTCCCGATTGGATATAGTTCCTTTGTTTAACACCATAATAGTTGTTTTTCCGCATTCGCTTTGAGGTTGTTGGCTGACATAAAATCCAGGACTCGTATAGCACCAGCCTCCATTCGTTTCAACAGCTCCTCCATTGTGTCAGCCCCAACCAAAAGGGTCGAATCGTCGGCGAAGCTGACGAGCGTCTCTCTATCATTGCCACCGAGCTAGAGTGGTAAATCCGCGACATATAAGAGGAACAAGAGTGGTGATAGTACTGAACCCTGCGGGGAGCCACAAGGTGGTTGAGTGCTGCGAGATGATATTCCCCCTACTTCGACGCTTTGTGAGCGGCCAACCAAAAATGACCTTACCCAAGCCACAGATCTCCGGTCGAAGCCATACATCTTCAGCTTATCAGTAAGGATGTCCCAGTCAATAGTATCAAAAGCTGCTGAAAGATCAAATTGTAGAAGGCCAGTAAACCCCCTCTCAATGTACCCGTGAGCCTTGTTATGGATGTGCGCTAAGGCACTCATGGTGGAGTGGCCCTTACGAAATCCGTGTTGACTTCTTGGAATAATGCCCATTTGTTCCATGTACTCCTCGATTTGTTTTTGGGCTACCTTCTCCAAGACCTTTGACAAGGTTGGAAGGATTGCATCTGGTCTGTAATTGTTTGGTAGTTCGCTATTTCCACTCTTCAGTATAGGAACGATTTTAGCCCTCTTCCACTTGGTAGGAAATTTCCCCGACACAAGCGATTGGTTAATCAAGCAGGTGAATGGGTTAGCCAAGACAGTCTTGGCAATTTTGATAGTTTTGCCACTTATGCCGTCCACCCCGGAGCTCGAGTTGTTCTTGAGAGAATTTATCGCATCTAAAACCTCTCGTCTTCGGACTGGCCGGAAGGAAAAACCATCAATGATTGCGCCTCTCCTAGCCAACTTAGCCATCGGGGATATCTTTGAGGGAGATGATGGGCTAAAAAATTGATAAACTCTATTTTGTCGTTCAATTTTCAATGGCTATTTTCGAACACAATTATCGAAGGACATTTTCAGACTTTGGTTAAACAAAACTAGACCAAAGGTTCAATAGATTTCGTCAATATTTCAGGTACAGACAACCAAGACACCGCCTTAGGAATGGACAAAAAGAAAAATTCAGAAAATTGGTTTTAAGTCTGTTTTAAGTGACATTATATCAATTTTTGGCCCATGACCAAATTAACAGAACTCGATTACACATGCGGCATTGTCTTTTAATCTCAAAACTGGTCTCAAATATCTTTGGAACTCAAAAATGACTTCTCCAGCCAAATTAAACGCCGTGAACCAACTTTTCCCCACATACTTTTTGCTTTATATAAGGCCATCACTTCTAAAGATTGTAGCAGGTAACCTGGTCATCAAATTTCATTTGATCACTTGATCGTCATCTTGAAGAAAAGACACCTTGCGGGTTCATTCGCACTTGTGACCAATGAATTTGCCCTCTATGATGTGAACATTTTTTTACTCTTTCATTCACTCGTTCATGGCTGAACTTGTCTTCAAAACACCAAAATCGAACTGATTTTGGGCCGTGGGGTTGACCTTTACCAAGGCTAGGACTTGGCTGGACCTGCTTGAAACACAGGGAACACCGATTGGCGCACTATCTTTGTGGTCGATTTCCGTTTGATATTCGGCTCCCAACATGGCCGTTTGTACTTATTGTTTACGAACTCTCGGCCTCATACCGGAGGTTGCGTGGCGGAGAAATTCCGCGAATTCGTATCCAGTATTTATACTATAATATAGGTTATCCCTGAGTTTGCCAAATATGATATCCCTTTGCTCAAAGTGTTGCCGATTTTTTCAAGCTGACACTGCCAAATACCATCTGAAAACCAGTCACCTTTTTCTAAGTCCCGTAATTTGGAAAGTTAATTGAATACTGCCACATTTTTGCACTTTTAATGACAATTTTTTCAATCTTGTTTTTGCCTGTAAATCAAGATTCACGAGTAAGATTTTTTTCCTTCCTTCAATGTCATTTGCTTTGGATGGAAAGTCTTTTACATAATGCCAGTTTATGGACATAGACAATATCTACTGTCATTTTCAGTCCTTTTCTTCTTTCCCAACCATTTTAAGACCTCTAGTCTCCATTGGAATTTGGTTTTGTCGAATTGGCTTTTGGCGAACATTGGCAATCAAAACTGCCATCTGGGAACGCTGTTACCTTGTAAAATCCTTGGAACTAGTGATGGGGGGCAAACAAGAGATTGGGCAAGCTGTATTGGCACAATGCTTGGGCTTGCCGAAGCTTGGCATAGCTTGGGTGTCTGTACAAGTGCTTTTCCCAGCTAACAGGTTAGCCAAATTTGCTATGAACAACGAAAAAACTTGCCATCCGAATTCCACTAAACCAGGCTGATTCAGCTAAATAGGGCCCATACCTTTGAAAAAATGTATTGTTAGGAAAATTGCACACTTCAATTCTCTAACATGGGGAAATACAAAAGATTTCGAGAATACTAAAAAAAGATTTGGCATCTTACTTGTTCATGGCGGCAACTCTGAGTAAACGAGCTTGTTCTGGAAGTGTGACTTCTAAATCTCGGTCTTGATTAGCCTCAAAAGTACATTCATGTGTGGCCTAGAACCGAAACTAAAAAAAACATGGTTTTGCAAATGCTATCCAAATCAAAATATTTTTTGGGTTCACTTCCACTGTTTATCGCTAAATTATTAAGGTCAAAAGATCATTGAAAATGCAACTTGACTCCCAATGTTACTTGAGCTTGCCAAGTGTATTGGTGTATTGCCCAAGAATTGCTTGTCAACAACTTACGCCTGGGTGTCTGTGATGACTCATTACTTGCCCAAGTCACATCACTACTTGGAACCTGTCAGTTGACGAATTTGGGACGTGACTAGTTCACAACACTGCCAAAAAAATTTCAATGAATTTTGGCGTCGCACATTTCTGTGGATCCTTGCAATCTTTCAAAAATGATTTTCAATTTTAGTGATTCTAATGCAAAAAGTGGGAGGATCGTTCTTTTGTCTTAGAATCCACAAATTTGAAGTTTATTACTTAACAATATTAGTTTCGTGATTGGACACTCTGCTTGCATCTATGTGTTTTTCGATTGTCCTCGAGAAAAAGTTAGCCAAAGGACAAATAATTTTTCAATATATTCAAAGTCAGAAATATTTGACAAACAGCAAATAATATTTGCCATCAAGCTAATTTTGTCTTGGATTTGACCAAATATTTGCCGTTTTGTTTCACGTGTAGACCAGCCTTAACTGATAAAGTAAATTTGATCAAGTTGAAACTGAGTCTTCAAGCTTTGAAATTGGGGGCGAACCAATGGGTAAAATTTAGATTTTTCTCTGGTCAGCACAGAAATGAAAACACGGCATTTGCCGTGTTTTCATTTTCATTGCCTTCTTGGCCGTTTTTTTAAGAAATTACGAAAATAACAGTAAAAAGTAAATTTTTCCCAGTCTTCAAGGACACTACCAAACAAGAAAGGTCCAAAAATATGATGAACTTAGTATTTTTGGCGTTTTTAAACTTAGCTCTTTTTAGCTCTTTTTCAAAAAATATTTAACTCTTTTAACTCCAAAAATAGCCTTGAAACAGAGGTTTTTAGCTCTTCTTGATCTTAAACAGTTGGTCAAGCTGGCTTGTATTGAACTTAACGAATTTGGCAACACTCAAACTAGTTCGATTTCGAGTTCCAGCAGTAGCTACAGATATCGAGTTGGCTATGCTGCCATACGTTATGGCAGATTAGGTCGATTTTCCTGTTGAGAAGTTTAGTAGTGGTCAGCTTTTTGACCCTGAAAATCAAACGGCAAAACTCGGCCAAAAATCCAACTCGAAACACATCAGTATCAAGGAGGTGTACTTATTCAGGGTAACCAGTGCATGGCGCTTTCATGTTTGATTAAGTGAAACCAGTTCGGCTTTCAATTTTCTTATCTAGGTATGTGCAATTTCCAAACCAAGCGGTGATAGCTTTTTCTATTTTTTGACGAATTTCCCTTTCATGACGAAGACAAGGATCCCCCAAACAGTGCAAAAGTCTTGTATTGTTACTTGCTTCAAAATTTTCTCCTTACCCATCCACGGATCACTAGAAGAAGTGGATGTTGAACGAATTTTCGCCATGACCCAAAGTGGGCCGACAATGAAATCATAAAAGGCATTGAGCTTAACCTTAGAAACAGAGCCTTCATTATCTAAAAGTAGATGGATTTTCATGTTGTATATTCTAACCAATATGTGAGGCCTATTTTCTAGATCCCGTGTTGATTTGATAAGTAGGACTTGTTAGTTTTTGCATGAAACTGCACATTGAGTGGCTTCAAGTTTGAGCCTACATTTTACAAGGATTTGTTTCATCAGTGATCAGTCAGAGCTTGCTAAGTAATACTGTTCGTTTTTGTTATTTTATAACTGTTTCCCCTTTTATTTATATGCATTATATATTACTTTTTATTTCATTTCAGTGAGGTTTTAGTAAAAACTCAAAAATCACCATTACTTTTCCCCTATTCCACTTAGTTTGACACATTTCACGTTAATTTTTTGGGTGCTTCATTGATAATCAAAAAGTAACAATGGCATCATGAATTGCAACCTTGTGTTGTGCAAAAGTTATACTTTAACCATAAAACATAACACAATGTGGGGCCCATGAGCGCACATGCATGAACAATTCTGCCAAGAAAAAAACACTTGGTTGGCTCTAAGTGGGTTGCACATTTTTAATTGCTTTTACTAACATTTTAGGCAAAATGAACAAAATACAACACCAGAAAAAGTATTTCCTTAAGTTAATAATCATCTTCAGTACTTAATCATGGGGCAGAAATGACAAAACTAACAACTAAATGAAATGCCCCAATAATTATCAGATCAAATTTTGATGTAGCAACAAGCTCATAAAATGAGTTTCATGTTGAAATATGAGGGGAATGTCAGTTATAACGAGAATGACGCTGTAGTGTTGAAACCTTAAGGTTTCAATGATGTTTATTTTTATATTTTTTGAACATAATTTCCATTTAGTTCGATGCATTTTTTACATCTTTCTAATCAACCCTGAAATGTATGTAAAAGGCCAAATTTTGACAATGCTCTAAGGACCCCCTACACGGCTATTTCAAGCTCATTCTCAGTGACAAAGGTCTTCCCAGGCAATTATTTTTTCAATGATGGAAAAGACAAGAAGTCAATTGGTGCCAAATCAGGTGAATAAGGGGAATGTCCAAGGAACTTGATCTTTTTCTTCTCACAGAAAGCCGTTGTTTCCTGGCTGGTGTGAGGGCGGACATTGCCATGAAGGATAATCCAGTCCTTGCCAGTCTTGTTTGGCCTTTTCCTTCAAAAATGGCGTAAAAATCTCTCAAAGGCTTTACAGTAGTAAGATGAATTTACAGTGCTTCCTTTGGAGACATAATGTTGGTAGATGGGACTACCTGAATCAAAAAAGAGGACCAGAATGGCTTTCTTGGAGCTGCCAACTGTCTTCAGCTTGAGTGGGGGCATTTCAACCTCAACAATCCATTGCTTACTTTGTATTTTGGTTTCTGGTGTGTACAATTGACCCACGATTCATCACAAGTGAGTGATTCCTCCATTGAGGAATGCTTGTCCTTCTTGAATATGATGCTTGATGAAGTCTCTTGAAAACTCCAAATGAGCCATCTTGTGTTCTTCTGTGAACAATAGAGGGATCCATCTTGCACTCAGCTTGGACATGTGCAGATCTTCAACCAGGATTCAAAACACAGTTTTTTTTCTGAGAGGTCAGATGCTAATGCAATACTAGCAACAGTCAGACGAGCATCTTTTTTTATAAAGTTCCTCACAACTTCCATATTTTCATGAGTTCAGATTGAGTGTTTTTGATGCTTTACTTGCTTGGAATGAAGCAATTCTCTTCCATCTCGGAATTACTTGTGCCAAGCAAAAACACGTCCTTTGGACCTTGTCCCCATAAGAATTCTTGAGAAAATTGAAGGTTTCTTTGGCAGTTTTCCTTGCTTTTGCAAACGAAAGAATGGGAGCCTGTTGATGTTACATTTTGTGTTTGTTCAATTTTGGCAGGGGTGAGCAAAATGACATGCAAGGATTCAGATTTTTCGGTATTTTGTGTTTTCAATTGAACATTTACAATAAAATAACGATTGAAGCCTAAAGAAAAAGCAATCAATTGGGATTCATTTAATCTTTCAAACGCAACTCAAAAAAGAGTTAGAGCCTCATTCTTGTGACATCTAAGTGACATTCCCCTCGTAGTTCCAAATTTAAATTCAAATTGTTGAAGTTAAAACTGAACAAAAACTCAGTGCAAATTTGTGTTAGAAAATTCATATTCATTTTCCAGAAACAATTAAAACACATTTTTAGGCTTACACTCCGTCTAGTATTAATAGAAGTCAATGGGTTTTATACGCTACACATCAACATGCCGAATCAGCATTACCAGGTGGCTTCAGGCCAACATTGGCAAAAGTTGTTTGAAATACTGCCAATTACAGGCGCTCAATGCCATTTTTGGAGTCATATACCGCCACATTCTGCCACCTTTGAGCGAAAATTTTCTTGTTTGCAATCATTTCGTTTTGTTTTTAAGGCGCAAATTTTCGATCTCTTTTTTTTAAGTCGAAAATATCCGATCTCCTTTTTTGGGTCAACAATATTTGATCTCGTTTTTTTGGTCGAATTTTTTGCCTGCCCTTCCACTTTCTGCCATATTCTGCCATTTTACAAATTTCACTGCCACAAACTTTTCTGCACTGCCATTTTCTGCCACTTTCCCCCCACTGCCAAATAAAATTTTCAGTGCCTCTGGCTCTGCTCAAGTGCTTTTACTCTTCCAACAAGTAAACTGCCGTAGAGCAATAAATAAAAGGCTAAATTTGGTCTGAAAATCCTTTGAAAAAGGTGTAATCTATTCAACCTAAAAAAACCTAAAGCGTAATTTTGGGCAACCTAATATTTTGCCCAAAAAGTTAACCTAAAATATTCAGCCCTGGTTTTTACATAAAAATTATTTGACAACTTTGTCCTGAAATCAACTTAGAAACCAAGGTGTGTTTAAACTCTGCCTTTTTATCTTCAGTCTCATTGGTTAAAAATTTGAGATAAGATGAAAATATGAATGAGACATGGGCAATACAAACAGAAAAATGAAGAAAGAGTAAGAGCTTGGGGAAAGTGGGATTGAGCTCTAAAGAAGAAATGGATCTCGTTGTTATTGTCTCTAAAACTTTTAAATATGAGTAGGGCCCGGAAAAATGTTTGCCAAAAAGTGACAAAATATCCAATATGCACTAGTTTCTTCAAAAGAACAAAGTATTTGAAAAGAAGCCGGATATTTCAGAAGTGTTTTTTTTACAACGCCATTATTTGGTATTTTTGTGTGTCCACCAATTTTCCAAATTTGGTTTTGGTGAATTTGATGGATTTGGCCGTTTTTGGAGGCACACTTGACATGAAATGAATTCAACAATGCATTTTTCAATTTGCCTCAATAGATGTTGCAGTTTTTTTGTACATGACAGGAGTTTTGGTTGTGAATATCTAATCGCAGTACAAATGCCATTTTTGAGACATTTGGTATTTTGGATGCATTTTGGGTAAGCCGCATTGGTCATTCATTTATTTTCCTAATTTTTGCCTGAAATTTATTTTCTGACTTGAATTCGAGAAAACTTTCATTCTTTCCTTGAAACAGCCAAAATATTTAATAAATCGATGAAAAACGGAGAAGTATAAAAATCTAGATGTTAAAGACTCTATTACTGGGGCCTATATTCAACCTTTCTTTAAAGCATTTGTCATTTGTTAAGGGTACAATTGGAGCAAGAAGATGAAATTATAAAACTAACTTAATTATAAAACTATAAAACGCAAACATTATAAAACTTTGCAATGGAGTATGTGACAACTCCATCGTAAAATCAACTTGGAATGTTCTTTCTTGTCTTGTTTCAAGTATCACATCCATAGTGGGCCTTAGTATTACTTACTGTTAACATTGGCACTAAAGCCAATTCAACTTCCAAAGTACAACTATCCTTTACTTTGGGTCTCACATATTTCTGCTCATTTTTCATACATACTCACTTGAAAGATGCTTTTTCAACCCATGACAATGAAATCAAATTATGGAAACACCTTCAATATTGTTTAGCCTTTTTTGGAAGACATTTGTTGGAGCTTTTACTTTTCTTAAATCACTTCACATCACAAAACTAACAGAAGAAAATGTGCCACTGGCAACTTCACACTGACATACAATTTCGGGGAGGGTAAGTTTGATGAAAAAGACATTGAAATCACTGTCTTTCCCGATGAGCTTGGCTTGATTTTGAACACATTTGAGATTAGTATTTCGGGCTTTTTGAACGAGGCGAAAAAAGCCTTGGATCCCTTGAATTGAACTGTTTTTATGATGATAAGGGTGACCATTCTAGATATTGATGACTGAATTTGGAACCAGAGTGGCATAATGTTTGCAAATGAATTTGAACCTTAAATGACGTAAATGGCCATTGGTTACTTTTATAATTTCAATCCATGAATAGACATGAAATCATCATAGGACATTAAATTGAAAAGAAAATGGCTAACACCTCTTTCTCAAAATATCTCCAGTTTTTTCCGAACTCATTCTACTCACGACTTACAGTTTGAGAGGCAACGAAGCAGACCAAAAGGGCGCGAAATTTTGAATTGGACTTCCACTCTAAATCATTAACTAAATTTTGAAATCTAATTTGCCAGAAATTAAATCGAGGTTTGCGTACTTTTTTCACATCAACATCAGTAAGTGGTTCTAAACCTTGATACATATTATCTTTTACATTTCATTTGATTCACTCTTAACAATTACGCATGTTAAAAGCAAATTAAGACTAAGAAATGTTATAATTTAAACCAAATAATTGTTAGTAAAAGAAAATTAAGATCCAAAGGTGTAAGGTGAAACCGTAATTGAAGAACTAGATTATATTGATGCAAATATTAATGCTTATTTTATCTTTTGAAGCTATAATGTGTTAATTTGCTCATCGGCCCACTCGGGGTCACCAAAAGCCAAAAACAAATTTCGTTCAACATCCATTTCTTCTAGTGGTCCGTGACCCATCTCACGTTTGAATGCTTCAATGTTGGATTTTCATCCTTTGATTGAAAATTCTGCGACCCAAATAGGTCTGATTACTTATGGATTCAGTTTTAAAGTTTTTTGTCTTCATTCGGCTTGAACCTTTAACATTTGTCTTCGTTGTTGTACAAGGGGCCAACTAATTTTTTCACCATGGATGAAAAAAAGCACTCACTCGCTCTCACTCTCTCTCTCCAACCTCACCAAATCAGTGGATCATTCATTAATGAATGGCTTTTCGCTCGATCCAATATTTAAGACATGGTCAATACTTGTGCAATAAATGTTCTGGGTGGCAAATGTAAAAATAGGGATTCAATGATAAAATAGCATTGATAAGAGTGTACAACATACATGGATCATATTTTCTTTGACACTAACAACCACATGATTGAAAGAATATCATGTAACTTAATACTTCCAACGCAATAAAAAAATTCTGAACCTGAATGCTCTGAAGTGACTTAACGGGCGGGGACACAGAGTTATTGCCATGCAAAAAAATGATCATTTCGATGATAAAAGGGAAGCCTATTCTCAGTCTTGAGCCCAATGTGGAACAGGTAAAGAGTTATATAAAATTGTTCCGCATGGCAAACGAGTAAACAAGGCCTGTACATGTCCCCGTGCCACGTGGTTAGAAGTTCGGTCAATAGAGGCCGCCAGGGCTTACAATGGGACCGTTCTTGCCTCGAGAACAAGAAACGTGAATGAACAACCGACGCATGGCTTGACCGAGGAACGAACATGAGGTCCAGGAAAGAATGTAAAGCCACCTCGGATTTCGGTGTGTTGGCCACGCGTTGTTGAAGAAAGAAAGACAACCTCGGACTGCAAAGTCGTATTGAAAGAAGCCAAAAAGTTCTTGAACGTATTTTTCACACTCGGCTTCCTTTAGCTCATACTAGTCTTACTTGTGGCTTCGACATTGACGGGTGAAGAGTATCAGCTTCTTCTCCATTCTCCGCTTCCTCCCCGTCCTTTAATCGATTAGCTTCTTGAAACCAATCTTCCATACATATGGGCTCCTTTTTGATTGAACCCTTTCATTTCTTTAGTGCTCATCGACCATCGACGGGCCTCTATAACGTTTTAAGTGATCCCTACGGGCTCGTAATTTGTGGCACGAACTGAAGTCTCCTGAGAAATCTAGAAATAAACTTGGAAGCTGCCAACACATTTGTGCTTTTCAACGTCTGCTCCGAAGTCAAAAGCTAGTCTCTCTTGTTGCCATCCTTTTTGACTCCTTTCGTTCCGACCTTTGTGAGAGCTGTCAACGGGAGCAACATACTGCCGTTAATCTCATTTGCATACTGTGTACGGTTAAGGTCTAGTAAGTCCAAGACCCGACCGATATTTGGTGGCCTTTTCACTATTTCCCGACCGACCGACCAACTTCTCTTGCTACCTCATCGCCATTCCCTCATTTTCTCGGCTTTATCCCTTCTGGCTTGCATTCCAAGTTGTGATATCCTGTTCATTTGCGATACATGTACATAACAAGTAGGGACACAAGAGCTGTGTATGTACACTGGCTGATCAGAGAGTCTTTTTATCCCTCAAGGCTGGAAAAAGTGCAGCTGGGAATTGCCACATGTGCAATTCGTGACAAGATCATCATCCATCTTTGAGCCAGTCGATTAAAAGCTATTCCTTTCGAGCTTCCGCCGTGGGAAGATCATTTGGAACGAGACAACAATACGAAAACCCCTTGGAAAGAAATTTCGTCCAAACGACCTCCATTGATTGAACTTATTTGTCAGATCTTTCTCGTATTCGAGGCTGTCAGTTAGGCCTTCATCTTGTCCTCTAGCGCGCACTTCATACCTTCCACACATTGGGTGCTTAAGAAATCAAGTTTGGCCGAGGACCACTAAAACAGACCCGCAAGTCTTCAAACAAGATTTCCATGGACACATGACTTTAAAACAGTAAACAAAGCAGCTCATCTTGCTCTCTTGCTCTCTCTCTGTGAAGTGCTCAGCTGACAAAAACACGCTCAACCTCAAAAGCCCTATCACAGAAGTACTAATTTAAACTGACCTTTGCTTGGAACCGAAAACGCCATAAAACGATTGATTGATCCAAACAGAGGAGTCTCCCAAGATCGATAATGAGCTACTACTCCAATGGGGCGCCATTTTCCGCTTCTCATGGGATCAAGGGAAATCGCGTGAAACGAATGGAGCGACATCAAAATGGAAGTAGAGTGATTCACCTAACCACTTCCACAGCCGTTTCCTCAAGCAAACAACAAGTGATGGCCCCAAAGCCTTGGAGGCTCTCTCCTTTCATGAAGGTAGGCTTAGTAAAAAAGATGTCACGATCCCTAAACCCACTTCGATGAAAGGTGATTTCTTTTGAAATACTACTAGTTTTGTAAATTTACGTAAGGAATAGAAAGTGCACACACTCTTGCGATCACAATTATGACGTACGAAAGAAAGTAAAAACAATGTCAAGAATAGCAAAAACCTTAGACATCTGCAAGCAAAGAAAGTAAACTATCGCCGGATAATTACTCAAGAGTCGCAAAAACTTTGTGACTGTGACAAAAACGGGCGGCTGATTGCAATTAACCGCATCAGACATGAAGCTTATACTGTTTTCCTTCTTCTTGAATCAGATGTTGACTTTTCAATTAACCTGAAAAATAAACACGACAAAACAAATCAGGATGCATAGCAGGCACATTTGATGGGACATTCGTCTCAAGCCTGACTCGATCGACATATTTGGTCAGACTCTTCAGTACTTTGTGTAGCTACCGCACTTCTCGTCTCAAAGCAGCCTTCCCTCGTGTTCCATGTTGTCCTTCTTGTCCATGAGGGTATCCATGCTTCAAGACATGAGCGTTTAGAAGTACGTATGACTCATGTAACCCACTTCAAAGGCAGAACAGAAGCAGATCTTCTCCAAATTGAAAGTTCATTCTCCTTGCCGAGATGAGCTGTTCCTCTTGGCGGACAAGTTGAGATTAGTGCCGCTCAGGGTGTAAGGAATTCTTTTGGATGATCCAACATTCTCCTAAAACCTCGCTGCCTCTTACTTCTTCTTCACTATAGGGCGTCATGAAGTGAAATCGAGTTCAATTCAATGGAACATCATGGCCCTCGCCAGCCTTCAACGCACTCCCCCAAATAGAGTTGGGTCTCAATCGGCATTAGACCGCCTAGAAACGGGGAAACTGGCTCAAGAAGCTCGACTTATGATGCAAGCAAAGGCAGAAGTCTTTTGGGCAAATGTCAAATTATCTGAAGAATGCTGAAGTTCTGAGTCAGGGCAAGGCCAGGCGAAGGCCACAGGATTCGCTGTTTTCTTACTGCAGGTCCAATCGAAAGCATTTCACGGGCTGACTAAGTCTTCACATTTGGGTGAAGCATAAAACCGGCGGTCACACTCCCGATTTTACTGTTGAAATCGTCGCCATTGATGAGAGAAGCAAATGTGAATGCATTTCATTAAAAGCAAAATAGTGGTATTGCCTGAAATTTGGTTGACTTGTCGCAAAAGATTTAATCTCGCATTGAGAGCCAAGCAATCTTTGGCATGTTAGATATAAAAAAAAGTTTTTTTTGTCTGAATTTGTTTGAGGATATTAACAGAAGATATTAAAACGTTCCCTGAAAGATAACATGCAATATTTCACAAGTGTTATTCGATTTTTGAGGTGTATGTTCTCATCTTTTCTCGTTGAAAATTGATGTAGAAATTAACGCTAGCTATAGAAGTTGATGGAGCAAAATTCTTGTCCAACGGGGTTAATAATGGTATTAGTTTAAGGCAAACGAGGCTCACCTATAATCTCAAAATGGCTTTATCATAAAAGCTTGCTAGTAATCAAAAAGGAAATTATGTTCGCAAAATGTTTTGAATCAAAAAGTCATCTGCAAATGTTCTTCATGTAGTCATATTACAAGCGGTGATTGAGTCCAGTAATGAAAAAAAACCTACAACAAACAGTAAAATCAGGTATTTTCATTTGCATTGTTAACTTTTTACGTTTTTATTTATTTATATTTGTGTTAAATTTGCCGTCCTTATCGTTGGATGGATATATTAACTTTAAGTAGTGGTTTTTGTGCCAATCTCAAGCTTGTCAAATTTTTGTAGCTGCTTGAATTATGTTTCACGTTTGTTACTGGACATTTCTTTAGCAATGGAGCCATTGCCGTTGAGAGAGACCGTAAGAACACTGATAAAAAGATAGCTCCTTACATGTTTATACTTTGGCTTCTTTATTGTCGTAATTTTGAACTATTAAAAAAATATCACATTTGACAAAATCAACTTTACGGGTCCATAATTGTTCCAGTAAGTCAACGTCTATTTGGTCCCATAATTCTTTTTCTGGAATTAATTGTTATTGCTCTTTCTTATGAAATAGCAAAGTATTGCATTTGAATGTTTATAAGCGATTTTTAATGAAGCAGTGTTTAAATTAGTGATGGACTAAAAGCGGTAATCGAGACAATGTGAGGCCCGAATGAAAGAACCACAAAGCAGTGTTACCGGATATTTTCAAATCAATAGCTTCAAATCAAATACTGGCAAATGCAAATTTACAGAAAAAATTCCCTCTTGTTTGAAACCTGTTCGAATTTCAAACAGAATCAAAAACATCTTCAAATATTGCCTATAGAGTCCTTCAAGCACAACCAGTGAAATGGAAAACACGTGCAACCTTTGAGCTTTAATACGCAAATTTTGTGTTCATACGTGTCCAATATACATGAAGAAGTTCGAAAATAGGTATAATGTTTGTGTCAGGGTGCAATTTTTGGAGCTGTATTACTAAGGTGACCTCCCAGTCTTATGTACTGTGACCTCCCAGTCAGCTGCTCGTTAAACGACCCAATAGGCAAATTAATGAATTCCAGATTGTTCAAATGAACACATTTCATTTGGAAATTCATTCTTGAGGGTACAGTTTTCAATCAAAAACTATTACTGTTTTGGTTTCCAAATCTCCTAACTGAAGTCTTAGTCTTCACATTACATGGCAATAACACAATTTGTTTTTATCTATCCAAATCTGACAGTTCGTAAATATTTTTTGCCATTAGCGAAAAGTTCTGGCAACACTAATTCACTCTTCCGTCCGGACTCGACCGACAGTGCTATCGGCCGAAATTTCGGTTTCGGTTATGAATACCGAATCCGAAAGCAGACAAGCACTATAAAATGAAGTTTGTGGGCAAAACCAATGGTTTCTTTTATTCCTTTAAAAGCCATTTAATAAATTTTCTCCGACTTGTTTTTTACCAAATTGCGATTTCCCTTCTTCAAACGTATGGGCAGTTAGAACGTTATGATTAATTATGCTCGCATAAAATTCTGCAGTGAGGTGATTTCCGTATCGCTTTTGGTACGTCCTCTTTCGGTATAATTTTTTTTCTTTTGAATGGTAAATAGTAATGGCCCTTCTGCTCCATCACTATTTTACAATTCAATCCCCAACAACAAAGAAACTTCGAAAAGACCGTTTCTTCTCCGAGATCGCATATGCTTGTTAGGGCCCAACGGGTAAAACGACTTAATTTTTATAGCCAGGGCACTGAGTACAGACGAACGTCTCCTTTCGCCGCAAAACATTCAGAAACCAATAACAAGCAAAAAGTAGCAAAATATCATCAATTACAAAAGATTCTGATCTTGTGTGTTTTAAAATATGTAATAATTGGATTTTTTATGTTAACTTTCTATTTACATTCTAATTTTCAAATATACAAATTCTTCAAATTGAATTGCACATTATGAGTTCCCGGAACCTTTCTCACCTTTTTTGTAACAGTTGTTCCTTAAGTTTAGGTTCATGGCTGAAACGTTGTTAAAATCTCGGTATCTAAAAACGAATTCAGTATACTTAATTTAATGCCAAGGATTTCGTTATAATTTTCAACAATGACATTTCTGCCAGTTCTCTTCGGTCTTCACATGTTCAGGAACCACTGTACTTCAGGACGAATTTCAAAAATACACACTGGGTCCAATCATTGTACTAAAATGTGAGTTTTTTGCTACAAATATATTGTTCCGTTTAATTTTCATTGTAGTAATCGGACCCAGTGTGTATTTTGAAAGTAATCCTGGCTTGAGCCATCCTTGACATATTTCAAACGGTCATCATTTTTGCATAGTTGCTTCCTTTTGGTAATAAAGCAGTCCCAAAAAACTGAAGTATTTTTTGAATATATTATCTCCCATGCGAGAGCATTTCAATAAACGATTCAATCTCATTTGAAAACAAACTTCAGAGAAGCCTAAATTGTTAAGCATTTGAGTTCACCCAAAGAAAACAAATCGCCATCACGTACATTTTTTCATCCACCTGTAAATTAATGCCCGTCCCCAAATTAATAGAAACTAAGCAGACGGCATCTGTCTGACTTTGTGAAGCAAGTGTTTCTGAGATGCCTTGCCACATATCTTCTATTTGTTTCCTCTTCCTTTCTCTGTCGACGGTCTGGGCTCTTATCGCCCTGGAGCAAAGGGCCCATAGCTTTCAGAGAACTGCGTGAGTGCAACGGGTCCTGAAACGTTTTCTGGATTTCGGGAAGAACTTGTGACGTCATTGGAAGGCGCCATACTCGACAGATCTCATAAGCAGTGACGTTATCAAATGGAAGGAAGCTCTCCTCTGGGATAGCAAGTTGCGCCATACCTTCCATCCAAAACAACCAATGGATCGTTCCAGATTGGTCGGAAGTGTCCCTTCTTGGAGTAGGTCATGTCGCACAAAAAGGAGCATTCATGATAGTTTTTGCTCGAGCCACTTGGAACAAAGAATGGTTCTCTCTTTTTTGGTTTCCAACGTCAGTACAGATACAACAGGTCATTGAACATGGGACCACGTGATCCAGTTTCTTAACCATTTTTAAACCTGTGGATCATTGAAACAATAACAAAGAAATATGAACTGTGTGTCCGTATCATGCCAAACCCAAATGTTACGAGTGATAGAGTAGATAAGGTGGCTTGAAATTTCGCAATTAGCATGTCGAACAACCTGTTGGCCATTTTCCTTATTGTTCGTTTGATGAGCTAACGTGCAGATGCTGTGGAATGTCGACGGACGAGCAACAAATATCATGTCATACGAGTATCACCTATGATGAGGTGGAGTTTCAGTTGATCAGTGGAAAGGTATGATCTTTCGGCGGTGTGCCGATCTAGGCCTAATTGTCATCTCTGTTCAGCTGGGCCCTCGTTTTCTTACCCCTCTTGGCAGTTGACGACTTGAAATCACTGTCTGACGGTGGTGATGGTGATACACTCCCCTTCCGAGCTTCTGCCTCTCTCTCGGTTAAGCTCTGAGGCTTATGTAGTGAATTGAGTGTACGTAGGTTGCCACGGACATGTCAAACCGATGAACAGCAAATGTACTAGACGGGTAGAGACGAGAGTGAGAGAGAAGAGCTAGAGAGATCTAGAGAATTCTCCAGACTTCTCAGCACAAGCTGTGCTGGATGGAAGAGACGACGCCATTATTGCGGCTGTGCGCGCCCGTAGATCTTCGCTTTGACGGCATGGATGGGTTGAACACTGACTGGCCTGGAGTTAAGGTCGATGTTTATATATATTCGATGGTGCCTTCAGACATTTCCAGTTGTTTCCATTCTTTTTAGCTTAAATCGGGTCTAGTTATGTTGCGTACCACGGGTGCTATACCA
Source organism: Tigriopus japonicus (assembly GCA_010645155.1). Lineage (NCBI taxonomy): Eukaryota > Metazoa > Arthropoda > Copepoda > Harpacticoida > Harpacticidae > Tigriopus > Tigriopus japonicus. Next base: position 8,882,298 of record CM021314.1, read on the forward strand.
TATAAAAAGGCATGAAAATGAATGATCGGAGCTACATCTTCTTTCATAACATGCCCCAGAGTTAATGCCAATAAATGTCGGGTAAGAGACGGAGTGAGTTAGAGTGAGTGGCCCTGGCCTCCAATAGCGCTGTTCTTGGAAGAAGGGAGAGGGAGGGAGAGAGAAGGCCCTTCTTCTCAATCTTCGTCTTCTCCTCCCTTGACTGAACTTGAGTTGACCGCAGGCACCATGGAGGAGGGGCGCAATCCAATAAAGGCATTGCTCCCACTCACTTTGAGGAGAGCCATGCCTGAATCCGAGCCAGCACAGCGCTGGAAAAGCGGATCTTCGAGTCGGTGATCCCACTCCTGTTTCCAATGCGGATTTATCCAGTATGAGCGCTAGAGACGCCACCGGCCGTTTGCCGTCCAGGCCCTCTCGATAAGCGCATTTCTAAGCCCAAGACTTCTCAACAAGAACAGCAAGCACCTTGTCCAATTCCAGCGCCCGGCGTCCTCTGCGTCCTCCTTTTGCTCCTTTTGGTTCCTCTTCTCTTCCCTGAACTCACTGTTGAGCCGGCCGTTTTTCAGCGCGATCCTCGTTCGTTCGTTGGTGCCGTCGAGGTAAAGAGTGAGAAGTGGCCTTAGAAGTTCGAAGTAGCTCTGGCCGTGTACGGCTCGATTTGGAAGGGGGATTGCGGGGGCCGACGGCTCGCTCGCATTTTCAAGTGAGGGAGTCCCAAAAGTTTTAGTGCAGTGTCGAATAGCGAAGCGTGAACAGGCCGAACATTTCGTTACTCACTTAGTGCGTGAAAGAGGAAAAAGTACATATACACATACTAGGGAGTGAGAGCACCGTAACAGAAGGGAGAAACGTTTCCCCCTCAGTGCTGGAAATAGTCAAGAATAAGCATTGAAAAAGCCATACTTCACTCAAAGTCAGAGTTGGCTGTGAACTTCTAAATAATCTTCAGTCGCCACAAGAACAAAAAAAGAGGTGAGTGTACAAATTCACGTGGAAAGCTCCATCCAGATTGGTAGTGTACGATATGGACGCTTCAAGCCAGATATGGCCTTGCTTGGTCTTGGCTTGGGCTCGCCAAGAAAGGCATGGCAAGAGCGAGAGAGAAAATACCGTCTCCAAAATTTGTGAGATGTGCATAATCCCAAAGCAAGACACGCAGTCAGCTTCATTTACCAAGGTGCTGCTTTTTCGATTTGAAAAAAGCTGCTTGATTGGCAAATTCTGCCATACGGTCGTCGGAAACATAATGTTTACTAGATTAACAGACCACTTTGAGATTATTGATGGACTGGCTAGTGTGCACTTGAAGCAGTGCTAGAGAAAAATCCTTCCACTTTCCCTTGGAGTGTCATTTGTAACGGCCACGACCACCACAAACTGGCCTTCAAGTGGACAGATTCAAACGTGTTGTATTTCTCAATCAATAGAAGCAAGCTTTACCATGACCTCTATCAGAAAGGAGGCCATGGCTTGTGATTTGTCTCCGATGAAGCGATTTTGATGTTGCAGGGGGCTTGTTGCTAATCAGATACATTGCAAAGCAGAAGATCCAACATTAACTACGTGAATGAGACGAGTTAGAGCAGATATACAGTAGTTTCTGCCCTTTCCATCTTCTTGGATTTACTTTTACATCCTCCACCGAAGTTGCTGGGTGTTTCCACTGTTCTATAAGAGCATTTGTTTCACCCGATTTCATTTTTCAACATGATCGGGCACAAATATTGACTTAGAGCGTGCATGTTTGCCAACTTACCCTCTCTCATTGCATTGAGTCCAACATTTGAGGGTTGTTGTCCTTGTGTTCGAAAAAGAACGCTGTACCCACAACGGTAGAATTTGTCAAATATACGGAATATAACGAGAGAAAAGCTAGGGGGGGTTAAGCAAATTCGATCCCTTGTCTTGGTAGTGTGTAAGTAAAAAATTACATAAAACCTCCGACAGCTGGTTTTGGGAATTTGCTGGATTTTTCTCATGCTTTTTCCGAATGAATCTCCTTGCATTACCCACCAACAAACGTGATAATCGCATTAGCTTGATCTACACAACTTAAAGGATTTAGTAAACAGGTTTTATTGTAAAGGTTGTTGCGTTTTCGAGTGAGTTGAACTAAAACATCGTTTATCACTTTTTTTTTCGTTGACAAACTACTGAGCAATGAAATTCGAAAATTCTTATCACATACCATGTTGTAAGCGAGAACGTGAAAACAAGAGTGTTCTTAAAACTACAAAACAACGTCCTTTTACTATTTATGAAACACGAAAGGAATTGAATTGGGTCCATGTTTTTGGGAAAAAATCGATCTATATGGCTATACGTCTACTTCTTGCACGCACTAATATACTAATACATTTTTGTGAACGTAGACTTGACCACGAGTATTGAGAGCACTCGAGCTCACACCTTCATATTTTTGAAAATAACCCAATGACGATAGAGAGCCAAGGCTGACTGGGTCCTTATTGACGAAAAGATTGGTCGTCGGGCTTGTTCATTTGGTGGCTTGGAATGAATGTGAGGTCTTTCTTTCCTTGTTCCTCCCTTTCTCCATACATTGAAAGCCATAATGTAGGTTCAAAGGCCTGTGGTAGGTCCGATTGCAGGAAAGACGCAGGGCCTTAAGTGAGTAGCAAGGCCGACTATCTTTGGGCTTACTTAAGAGAAAGGAATTAGATTAGAGCTTATTGATATTTACACTAATGTTTGTGTACTTATCATACAAGGCCAACAGGCTCGCTTTCAGCTAGTGATAGGCAAAGGAAGGCCATGGCATGGCGAAATAGTTGCCTACGAAATCGTCCTCGTCAAATGTTTATATCGAGCTGTGACATGTTTAAATTTGTCATTTCAGCGGGGAACTTTGGAGTTGTCAGAACAAGTCTACAAGGCCATCCCAGCCTTAACCATGATCGACAACATGCCCCAAATCGAGATTCCGGATGAGAAGGACCAACGGTTCTGTGTGCTCTCCTACGAGCAAGTCAAACGACTCAACGACTTGATGAGTGCGGACATCTCTATCTATGGTCGTGGAAATTTCCCTACCATTGAAGTGAGGCTTTGTGAATTGGTTAGCGTGGTACGCAAGCGCCTCGAAAGCGATGGCGTAAAAGTCAAGGAAATCCGATTGAATGGCTCTGGCGCCTCCTCGGTATTGGCCGAGGACTCAGCCCAAATCTCATACAACGATCTCGACCTCATCTTCTCTGTGGACCTGAGCACAGGCAAGGCTTACGACCGGGTCAAGTGTGCTGTGCTGGACTCTCTCATGGACCTGTTGCCCAAGGAGGTGTCCAGGAAAAGGATGTCTAGTTGTTCCATGAAGGAGGCTTACGTTTCCAAGATGGTCAAAGTGAACGATAGTGATAGGTGGTCCCTTATTACTCTGGGCAACAACAGGACGAACTCTGTCGAGCTAAAGTTTGTTCACCATATGCGCCGCCAATACGAGTTCTCGGTGGATTCCTTCCACATTCTCTTGGACACGCTGTTCCTCTACTACGATTGCGCTCAGATGGAGATTAGTGAGAACTTCTATCCCACCGTCGTGGGTGAGAGCATGTTTGGCAATTTTCACGAGGCCCTCTGCCATCTCCACAACAAGCAGATCGCCACCCGCAATCCCGAGGAGATCCGAGGAGGAGGTCTTCTCAAGTACTGCAACCTCTTGTGCAAAGGCTACAAACCCGCTCAACCTGAGCAAGTCAAGAACATGGAACGCTACATGTGCTCCAGGTTCTTCATCGATTTCCCCGACATCCATCAACAGCAAGCCAAGTTGGAAAATTACCTCTATTGCCACTTCCAGAGCTCGGAGGACCGTCTGAAGCACGACTATCTCATGATCCTTCACCAAGTGGTGAATGAGTCTACCGTCTGTCTCATGGGACATGAGCGCAGACTCACCCTGTCGCTCATCGAGGACATGGCCTACCAACATTCCTTCACCTCTTCAGAGCATCAGCAGTACCATCATCACCATCAATACCCACAATATGTGACAATGGAGCCTCATCTCCACCACCACCATCATAACAACAATCACCACCACAACAACCACAACAGTAGTAGTAACCACCACAGCAACAGTAACCCAAGCAGTTCGGCGTCTTCAGTCATTGACGACCCCAACCTGTTGAGCCCCATGTCGATGAGTGATGCTTCCTCAACCATATCGTCCGCTTCTTCCACGGGATCTAGTAGTGGTTACACCACCCCACAAAAGCCAGACACTCCTGGACCTCTTCCCAACACGTCCCAACCACCTCCACCCACAAACATGATCCCCACTTACGAGATCGTCACCTCCTGTCAGCCGGCCGTGGTGTACTCCAATGGCTACTATTACACCTCCTTCATGTCGCCCCCACAAGGACACCCAGGTCAGACCCATACAACCACAGTGACAAGCACCACCAGTCCTTGCATTGCTTGTGCCACTTGCAACCAATGGGTCAGCAATTCCATGATGGTCCACCCCACAGAGCAGGCGAGCTCGTAGAGAGCTTTGCATATGTTTGCGCTAAAGAGAGAGACAGGGGAGGGAAGGAAGAGAAGGGAGGGAGGGAGAGAAACAAAGAAACAAATAGCTAACTAACCAGGCCAAGAAAGAAGACTGGTCGTCCGGCATCTTGATCGGTTTGGAATTCCTTTCTAAAATCTCAGGGAACAAATGGAGGAATGAATGGGAGGCCCCAATCCCGACCGTTCAAGGACGACCAAAGCAAGAACTTCGACACCCACTGTCAGGTCTCTTTAGAGGCGACAGAAGAAGCCACATTTTCTGTTTCATTGATCATCATTTCCATCATAATCATCATCATTAATATTATCATTACGACGACGACTACGACTTCTACAAAACTTCAATCAGAAAATATCCACCATAGTGGATGAAAAAATAGTCACAATCAATATGGTACAAGGTCCATGAGATTTAAATGTCAGGAACGCACTCTATGAATTGGCTCATATCTCTTGCAAAAAATAAGACTCGTTTAACTTCACATGAAACGAGACAAAATATCATCGCCACCACACATCACTATCATCCTCAATGTTGTTGTCATCATCATCACTATTACTACTACTATTACAAGTACTCCTGCTACGTCTGCAACTTCTACCGTGTTTATCCTTGGTAATATTTCCAGTGGTATGCTATTGGGAAGATTAAAAAGGAGCCGCTCGTCATCACTACAATACACCCTTCTCTCTCTCCCTCCCTTTCAACAAAAAGGTATTATCAATGATCAAGACCAAATCACCACCAAGTAATGGAGAAAGGAAGCTGGTCAAGACGTGTTTTCCATGCAGTTTCTTCGGACTTTATCTGGCACTTCCTTGAAGAAAAGACTACGTCCAAGATGAAGATGGAGATTTCAATATATCACACCAAACTTAGTTTTCATAGTGAAACAATCAAACAAGCAGGAGTGCCAAGGCAACGGAAGAACAAGAAGAAGATTTTTCGAATTTTTCAACACCGCATCTGTGAGACTCGTTGCAATTTTTGTGCCTAAAATCAACCCCAACTTTGAATTGGATGCCAACAACCATGCATAGTTTGTAAACAAACCCAACAAAACAAAGAAGTAGTAGAAAATATGTTCGAATAGCAAGCAATCGTATCAATGTATTGAAATAGCAAAACAGAAAGGAAAAAAAACTGAAGAGTCTTTAGTCATCTGATAATTACAAAAACAGTAAACCAAGTGTTCCCGAACTCGATTATCCTTCAATGCAGATACGGCTTCTCTGTGCAAGTCATTATCCTTCAGTTACGATGAAGCCATTCCCCCCAAAACTAAGGTCATTTGTGGTGCGACCACTTTCTCTTCGAGGGTAACCCCCCAAATTTTCATCCTTCTCTTGTTCTCCAATGTATCTCTCATGTCCAAAGGCATTTTTATCGAAGTCAACTTTCAAGTTCACCTTGATGACTCTTTCGGAAGAAGTCCAATTCGACAAGAAGTTTCTCCTGATTGACTCGGAAGTCTGTAAAACATTCAAGGCAACCGACGAGCAAAGAGTGCAGTGCAGTTTCCCCTTGAATTAACCTAACGGTTCAGATTGATCATTAAAATGGCCTTCAAACGACTTCAGTATTCCATTTGCCCGAGTTCAGAGCCGCTTGATGGGCTCGAGTCCGGAGGCAATGAAGAACAAGGTGAAATTGGAAGTAATACTTTTCATCGGTGCTCACGAAGCACTCGTAGCAACTCACTTGAATCTGTGTGATAATTCGGAAGATAATTTTCTGTCCAACCGTCTCTCTCACTCTTTTTCTCTCGAAGGATTATTCGAATATTGCAAAAAATATCGTCTTCAAACATTTTCTCGACTAGACTTTGGTGACAACTTTGGTCTATCCGTACCTGCCGCTTCCTTCATTTTCAAGTTGTTCCCATGTGTGCAATCGTAGTTTTTCCCCATTCTTCGCCCCATCACCATTCCTATTACTGGTACTTCTTCTACTACTGCTACTACCAACACATCTTCTGCTATGATTATTTGAATGTTGTTGCTACTATTGCTCCTATCACTACTTTACTGTTACAAAAACAACAACTACTACTACCACTACTATTACTATACTATTACTTTACTACTACCTAATATGACCTACTGTAAAGGTTCTGATCCACGAACACGCCAAGAGCCCTTTCATTGTTCACCAAATGTTACTTTTGGCCTATTTGACCCGGTCTCAACACGAATACCAAGGTGGTCGACCAATGAAGACGCTTTCTTCTCTGTGTCAACCTCCCGTGTTGTTTGCTATGGGCTTCATGGTCCTCATCTCAATGACAAATGGTGGCAGTCAATTGATTCTCCCATGCACATCGTTAAAATTTCTCAACAATGCTTTTGGCCTTTTCGTATCCTTTTTTTATGGAACTTATTTTGCTCATTCCTTGCCGTCAAGATCAGGGACCCCCAAACATTTCAAATGCCAACTTGTAGCAAGTCCAGCCAGCCTCCTTGTACACACACATACATACACAGTTCTGCCTGATTTCTACTAAGTCTTTTCCCCATTCTCCTGACCAATGTCTGTCTGTGTAACATTGTAAAAAGTCGATTTAGTCATGCTCTTTCCCGACGACTTGACTCGCCATTTGAGTGGGTGTCTCTTTTTAACATTTCATTTCTCTCGGGCTTTACATACCTCTCCGTTGTTCATATCAAATGTGAGGGGATTTACTGGATGGAACCTTCGATTCCCTTCAGCCTCCATCATCACCACCACCTTGTGTTTGTTGTCTCAACCACCGCCGTTGTTGTTGTTCTTGTTCTAGTTCTTGTTGCTACTGTTTATCCCCGTGTTTCTAAAGTGATGTACTACATACATACATACAACCACCACCATCCTCAAAGTTGAGTAGCAGGTAGTTCCCCTCCTCCCTCCTCATCCTTCTTCTTATTGAGTTGTTGTCACTACCCCCTCTCAAAAGCACTCTTCTTTGGTCGTTTCGGGGTCAGGCAATTGAAGATAGAGCAATCTAATTTTAATCTTTGCATCAAAATTCACTCACGATCTCGATTACTCCAACTTTCAATGGTTTTTTGTTGTGAAAAAAACCCTTGTCTTCACTCTTGTCAGTGTATTCTTACAACAAAGTTTCTCATTCGTCCCAAACTGGATCCCCTTTATCCTGTGGTCCCCACCGTTGTTAGAGTGGGCTGAAGAAAAAGTGCCTCCACCCCAAAATCGTGTTGGAAACCTCTTGAAAGGAGAACACACTCACAACCCACAACACAAAGACATATTTTGCCATATTTTCCAGTTTCATACAAGAATGGGTTTTGCTCCATTTGCTCGGTTTCTCCCTTGGGAGTTTGGAGCACCTCAGCAGCATTAAATTCAGTCAGCAGAAATGGCTTTGTTTTGGAGCACTTGATTGACGCTCGTCTAACGAACCGACTTCAAATACTATTACATTACTATTTCGACATGCAAAACAACACAATCAGATTACTGGAATTCGTCTCTCTCTTTTTTCTCTTTCTTTATTGTTTGCTCTGCTTCTAATGCTACAAATGACGATCTATTATATATTTCTTGGCCAATGTCCTCCCCATTACTTGTACTACTTCCTCCTCTATAACTACCACCACTTACACTACAAAGTTGTACGATTACAATTGCTGCTGATGCTACAAGAATGACAAGAATAGTCCAAAAACCATATCTTCCTGATCGACGATGATAATATACTTCTACTATTGCTACGATATCTCTATATTCTTGTTATGATGAACAGTAGTCGACGGTTGATTCCTTGCTGAATTATTAACAAACAGGACACTGTACAATCCCAAAAAAATATGTCATCATCAACATCATCTAAAAATGTATAATGTATTGCGTACCTACACAAAATACAAACTAAAATTCAAAACCCAATTATAAAAAGCTTAAAAAAGACAAAGACAATAAAAAGAATATAATTGCTCCAACCCTGTCGTCCTCATTTCGCAAAATCGTCCTTGGTTTCGACTCGAAAATCTTTCCTTAGTAGCAAAATCTACTTTTTTATCGCCAGTCCTGCATGTACTTCACATGAAATTTTGCAAGACTCTGCGTCTGCTTCTTCGTTGTCATGTCGGTTACCATTCTTTTTGATTTATCCAGTTTGAGTTATATGAAATGGTCGAGACTCAAGGGTCACGTAGAACACTGAAGCTCAAGTCATGAACAACTTGGGATACTTGGTTGCCTTGAAGGCCAATTTTGATCAGGGTCAATTGACGATCGTCTCATTTTCAAGTAAAAATAATGAAGAGCTCAAAATGTAGTTCAACGAGAGATGAGCTATGAGGATGAATTCAAGTCATTCATGGCATGCTAGAATAGAAGAAGATAATCAAAATAATGGATAACTAGTCTCGAGAAGGGATTAAGGTCATGGACACGAATCGCTCTTTGCATGCTGTGCACAATGTTAGTGCATCTGTAACTCATTACGGTTTTCCTGCGATTTCAAATTCAAAATGATTCCCCTTGATCCAACTATTGCAAGGTTGATTGAAAGTCCTTCACAATCCAATCAATTGACACTTAAATAGACACTCTTGGATGAAAGTGAACACAATACATTGCAGACTTGCTCATTGATTCAGACCGTGCACCTTTTATGTTACATTGGCTACAGTCTGTGTCAAAAGGGTTTATATCGAGGGTCCAAGGTCACGGGTGATCACATAAAGTGAACGTGTGATATTCATTCACGTCTCGTGGTTCAAATATTAGCATCAATTTTGGAAACGAGCTCTCTGAACTTGGTATTTTCATAAGAAGATTGGCTTCAACACGAATCCAGTTTGGAAGCATCGTCTTTTTGTAGACCTCTGCAATTACTGGACAAAGAGGTGAGGAGAGATAATCAAGATCAGTCGATACCTTAAGCAAATGCTAGAAATAGCTCAAGATGAACGTATGGAATCAAAAATTCCAAGAACTGTGATTAACAAAATTGATCCATCAGGCAATCACGAAATCGAGAAGTCTTGATTTAAGTAAATGTGAAAGGTCATTACATATAAAAGAGCAGATCAAGTATCTTAACATGCATGAATTGAAAACAAGTTTGAGTGCAGACACTGACATTGTCGTAATTAAAAGGCTCAAACTCGCAAAGCATTCGTACATGAACACAGAACAGACTAAGCGATCTTCAACAACACGATTCTTGAGCTAGTCCCCCAAAATCGTCGTGAGATCAAGAGCTTGTACAGCCACAAACGCAAGATCGCCTCCTCTGAGAACTTTACGACCCTCTCCCTTCAAAACAGATCTGGAAGACTTCGCTATGGGCAAATCACATCTTCCTCCAAAGGCGTCCTCAAGCAAGCGAAAAAAGCAGGTCTTTGGATAGCAACAAGGGTGAGCTTGTTGCTCTTTCACCTTGACTTCAACATTACTAGAGACAGAGCACAGGGGGCTGTGCCAGCAACATTGGTGGTGGACGCAGTAGTTGTTGCTCTTGTTGTCTGTCTCTTTCACTCCAGGGTCTGGAGAAGGATTCCTTCTCCCAAACAAAGACGATCTCAACTTCCATGATAACAACAACACCATGAACGTACGGGCAATTGGTAGTGGGAAGACAGACCGACCCAGACCATGGATTGGATGACCAGTTACATGTCCTAGACGGGTGCCTAGAATGAGGTATTTTGCGGCCAAAAAACTTGACTGCTATATGGAGAGGGAGATGTAATACCAAAAGCCTCCCTGTTCACCCATCTTGCTTAGTTACCAAGTCAGAAGTAGTTGATACAAACACCGTACACTTGGTGTGCCAATGAGGAAAACTAGGCAGAAATACCAACATTCTTGAGACTTATGTACCTACCCACCGAACAGTACATATTCACTAGGGTTTGTCCAGAGATCATCAATTCAACGGCGACGAAAAAGCTGATGGATTAGCTAATTCTCGTTTAGTCGCCTTTTTTTATTGGAAAGGCGTCTAAGGGTCCATTTCAAGATGGATAGATGATGCCACCTGCTCATTTGGTGATGGGAGGGTAAGATTTGCCCAATTTTGAGTCTGCAACACAACGCGAATAAGGAAAGAATCCGAGAATGTGGGAGGAAATAATCTTTGAAATTAGAAGAATGTGACGCTGTCACTCTTTTCCAAATGACATTAGACTGTCCGAAACTTGAGAGCAAAATGCGAATAATGGCTAGAAACGACAACGTGATGTAAGACGGATAATTCAAGAAATGTAAATTCATTACGAAATGTAGCAGATCGCGGTCGAGTTGTAAATTAAGCCACACATTCCATCCAACCATCCGTGTAAAAGACATCCATTCTTTGACACCCTTCTTTTTTTTATGCTCAACGAACATTGTAGTGATAATCCCAATTCCTTTCATGGTAAAGTGATAAATTGACATTGTGGCCGAAATTTTAACAAAATTTTAATCACGAATGCTTTCGGACCCAGATAGCACTAAATGATATCTCAATCTACATCTAAATCTATGGACGTCGACCTAAGTTAGGTGGTGTCACAGTTCAAGCCTTCAAATGCATGCACCTTGTCGAACTTCATTTTTTATCACACTTTTGTATTGAAATACAGACAATTTGCTTTCCGTTTTGTCTCTTGATTTTCCTTGTTGAACAACGCGAAAAGTCAGTTCCGCTCAGGAAAAAAGAAATGGTCTAATGTCCATGGAATTGTTTGTGTAAAATGAGGAAAAACAGAAAAACCAAAGAACTTTGGGGCCGGAGAAGAATAATGTTTCAATCAAATAAAAGACCACTTTTGTCTAAAAAAAATGAATTAATCTTTATTTTTATATAACAAGCTAAGTGTTACTGCGGATTTCTCGATCTATTTGTACGTACTAACTTCGAAAATTAGACAAGACGAGCCAACTTACTCTAGCTCATTTCCATTCGAAGTGGGTCATTGATAGGATATCTAGTTGCTGAAGCGTGTTCAATCGCTGTTTTGCAAATCATGGGCTTCAAATGCAAAGTGGGTCTTGAGATCGAGAAACAGGATCTAAGGATTACAGGCCCTTCGGTACTAAGAAAAAACGCATCTCAGGAATTGTTTCAAACGTACGTGAAGTGCATTAAAACACCAAGGAAACAGTCCGTCATTGCCTTGGCTTAAAGAGGCTACTCTAATTTGAAATAGGAATGCAAAGACATTATATTGACCTCCAGGCTCCCGGATGGAGCAACCAATTTCAACCTAACAGTATCGAATTGGACGACGGACACTGTTTTCAGTTTGTCATCCCGAAGCATTTTATCCCTCGAGAGTGTGTGCGTGCATCTCCAAAATCTTCCTCCTGTGTGTGTGTGCGTGCATGCAACACACTCACATTGTACTTCACTCAATAGGACACTCATTGCTCTAGCTCTTCTTCCATAGAAGTTATCAATGCCGCGATAGATCAGATGAGAATAGCCCTATACGCACAAACAGTATACACGGTCGAAGCCCTCAAGTGGACTTTTCGGGATAAAGTACAACCATAATACTGAGTGGGTCTGGGTTCCTGCCTCTCTCAAAAACATTGTACCGTACATGCTACACACACACACACACATTCAGTATATCTGATTGGCATTGTGGTTGTCGAGTGTGAAGAATTGGAAGACCAGGATGAGGTCGGTACCCTGCGATGATCGGCGGAGTACCACGACAATGTTCTCCATATGATCGAAGCGGAAGTCAACGACGTTTCGTCTCATCTTGCTTGGGATGAAACAGTTCTAAGAAGAACTTTGAAGCTCCTTCTTTACCGTCTATCTATCTACTGTACTTAGTGGTTTGAAGTGAGGTACGTGTGAGTCGATGGTAATCAAAGTCCGTCGTTGGTTGTGGCTCTTGAATTGCTGGCCTCTCTTGGTCGTCTCGATTCTCGGCTAAGATACAAGGGTCTATCTATTCCGGGCTCGGAAACCAAAAAAACAAGTCTTGCCCAATAGTTCTCATAAGATAGTATGTTTGAACAATGTGATCATCAGACAGGCTCCTTTGAATTAGTGAGGCAAAAGCACTGAACACTCGTATAAAGGCTTTTGTTCTCTGGTGTACCTTGGGGCTCTGTTCGAATTCTGTGAAGCCCATGGGCAATCACAAATGGGTTGCTAATTCAGCTAATGAATAAATATGTTCAATGAGTTGAGGAGTTACACGAGGTTCTTGATAAACGCTCAGAATGTACACGCTGTACGGAACTACTGAGTGGTATGTAAATATGAGGGTCTAGACGTTAGACTCCAGACTCTAGTCTGGACAATTTCATCAAATCAAATATTAATTTGGGCCCTTCATCTCATTGGTTCAGAATCAGAATTTTTTTTGGGGGAAAGGTGAATCATTAATGAGATATTATTAGGGTTCTTCAACAAGAGCCTTGAGTGACTGACAAATGTGAGACTAGACCTTTTTTTTCGCTTTTCCATTACCATGATATACCACCAAACATATGACATGGTATAGTGTACATTTCGGTAAGGCGAAATTTTGTTGTTGTTTTTGATTTGAGCTCACATTTTCATCCCTTATGTTTCTTTATAAGCTTGATTCGAACTTAAAAGAGCGGTGCATCCATACTCTTAAAGGTACACTTCATCTTGTCGTTTCCAAATGCATGGGTCTGTGAGCATAGACATTTTTACATGCCTCCTTACAACTCCTCAGTGTTAGTTTAATATTTCACTAAGATCAAAGTCAGAATAATTGATAAATTCGTGTGAACATGTCGAGAACTAAACCATGATTTCGCTTAGCGAAATAAGCTATCCAGTCAATAACAACAACGTTGAAAACAAAAGTTGTTAATGTTATATACTTCGAATATCTCTTGCTCTAACGCAACCTTTCTTCTCTCTAAGTTTCTCTCTATTCTGTTCATTCTGAAATAAACGATTGCCAGAATCAAACAGTTAACATGAGTCTCGCAAAGAGATGACCCAGTTTTTGCCCCCAAATTATGCATTACATATTAGGGGCTATTTTATGCTACAGGATTAGTATGAAAAAAAGAACATGATGAGCTAGCAGGCAAAGCCAGTTCCTGTACGATTGACGACTTTTATCAAATTTAAGTAGATCGAGATCTGCAAAAGTGTAAAGCGAAATTGCTTAGAGACATCAGGTGCATTTGGAGCTGAAATCCCAACCAACAGGAGTGACTTGGACATATTTCTTCCAAAGGTGAGTGCGTTCATGGTCCAACATGTTTTGCAATTCGATGCCATCTAGCTTCCTCAAAATCAATTGATTAAATGTCACCAAACACATGAAAGATACTTCCTTGTTATTTTTACTAGATAGCTTGGCGAATCAAAGGATGCTAACTTGACACTCTCGAAAGAATGCACCTGTCCTTCCGCTCTCTTTTTACACCTTTGATGTCCCGAAACGTCAACATGATTATTATTATCATCATCATAGCCAGAACAAGTGCAAGGGAGTCAGTCAAAGTCCCTTGCCATTGATTATTCTCGCTGTGCCCATAATCCTGATCGCTCTTCAGGGGTTAATCATATACCCATGTCTTCGGCCTCACCATGAATAAACGGGATACAATGTTCTCTTTGATATGGCGAATACACCATCACCATAGGAAGGTAATGATGGCAGCTCCTTGGCCAAATGGTTGTGCTTTAGTTCGAAGGAGTCGAGAAGAGACAAATGTGCGTGGTGTTGGTCTCTTTTCCAGGAAGGCTATTCCTCGTCAAGCCTCAGAATGTACGAGGAAAGGATCGCACAAGTGCAGATTCATTTTAACACCACCCGGAAATGGGTTCGAGCCTAAAATGGGGGATGAAACCCTTCTGGAATGCGCTCATTATTTTTTAAAACTGGCGGTGAACAATGGGCATTCTGCATATCATGATACCGGAGTTTGAAGAAATAACTGCCACATTACACTGATTAGTAGCCAATATTGCCGAAGGTGTGAACTACTCGGACCAAGTTCCGTGCTTGAATGGATTGGAAGGATATGGAGTTGGAGTTAATCAGGTAACAAATGCGGTTTGTTAATGTTTCAATAAGATATGCATCAAAAAACATGAATAATTCAACAATGGCCAAACTCAAATCTTGGAATCCGTGGTTTCCTCAATTTTGTGTGCCTATCTGTCATCAATGTTCCTAAAATAACGTACTTTAACGCGACTCAGCTTAAGTATGTCGTACCTTTTGATGTTTGGCCACATTTTCCATCATTATTATGATTATTTTCATGTGTAATTTTTATCCCAACAAGTTTGACATTAAAAGGCCTATGGAGCATTTGTTCTAGGCAACAAGTGCATCCGTTCAAATCTTCTAATGAGAGCCATGCTGGTACCAGGCAGTTACAGACAATTCCGATTTGGGGCTCGTATTTCAACATAATAAAGTCAATCACATGTGTGTCAGACAACACAAGGGCTTGTGAGAGAAAAGGTCTAAACGAGGCCGCCAAGGCTCTAATTTCGAAAACCTTTTGTTGATTTTGTCAGTACAAAGCATGAAGCGCATTGTGTGGTACAAATATCAATTTTTCCTCACACTTTACGATTGGCCTTTCACTAACTACTAACATTTTAATACCAACTGGAAAATGCATGGCTGGATTTTGCAATTCATTTTCTTAGTCTAACTGCTTACGAGCAGAATTCATTGATAAAATTGGCATTTGCCAAGAACGAGAACTAGAAGATTTAGTGAGTTGTTTTCTCTTCATTTTTCGATCAATATTTCTGTTCTGCTGAATTTGCTAAACGCCAATGAATCGGACAATGAATGACAATTTTGTAGCGAGAATACCAGTTATCTTTATTTTGGCTTTATCTATCCCAGACAGCTAATAGGAAATGGATAAACGAGAAAGAATCCTCTTTTCAAAAATTGAAATAGTCGACAACAATCGATCTCAACAGTTAATGCCAGAGTGGTAAAATGGCGTAGGAAACACACATTTATAGTTTAGCAAATATTTGTATACGCTTCAATCAAACTTGGACTGACAAATCGTCTGTACTGCCAAGCAGGAACCAGTTCAAGCATGGAAGAAACTGTTAATGACGGTGGCAAAAAAGTCGCGGTTTTAGCTATTGATGGTCAGACGTTCAAAATTGAAATTTCAGAATTTCCAACTGACACACTGGGAGATTTCTCTCTTGAATAGCTTCAACCGACCAAGAGCCATGGCTAGATCACAAGGACACTTGACTGACACATACCCTCTGAAGTGTTTCTATGAAAAGAAAAATCACGCTCGTTCCGTCTTGAAGGACCCTTTCCTTTGATTACTGTTTGTGTGTTTTCAAAGACAATACTCTACATCCATTTTCCTGTTTGACTTCACATGCCAAGGCACGTAAGTTCAGGCCAACCCAGTTTCAGAATGAAGCAAGACTTGCGTACTAGCTAACTTAGTAGCTAGGGTAGTTAAGGTCCTCCAGAGACCCCGAAGAGGTTCGCCATTCACGGTCAAGTCAGGACAATGCGATTACGGTAAATCCTGACCAGTTTGACTGGTGTCCGTTTGGTAGCTTCGTTCCATCTCTTCGTCGTTAGTAAGTGAGAACAACTAGTCAACTTTGTAGCGTTTTAACCAACATGTTATTTACCAATCGGAGTATGATTTAATCTACTGCAGTTGGAGTGTTAGAGCAAGATTTGATCTCGTTTAAAGGAGTCTGTTGTTTGATGGGGCTTTAAAATTGAACGAAACGCGATGATTGAAAAATCCAAAACAGTTTTTAATGATTAGCTATTCCAAAGCAAGTAGGTGAGTGGCAATTGTATTGGAGTTGTTAGGGATCTATTAATGGGTTACGAACGGATGCCCGCAACAATTCGAATACTTTTCAGTTTATTGCGCGCGTCTGACAAAAGTCTGGTTTCTTTGTCAGATGAGGTTTAGTAGACAAAAACAAACCAAAAAACGTTTCTTGCACTAAAGCTCTCTCCTCAAAAGATACATTTTGTCTTTTACACATGTAATGAAAAACGGTTCATTTTCTTTTAGCTCCACAAGCCTCAATTTTTTGCCATGAAAAGTACCTTGTCCCATAATAACTGTCCTAAGAGGTAGCTTTGGGTCGCATTAAACCTCAAGTTTGAGCTCCTTTTATGAGTAGCGTGTGTACAGGGATTTTGAGGCAATGTGACGCAATTCTTCGTGGAGGCTTCCTGTCTTCTCCGCTGTGCTTGGAAGTTCACTCAACTACCGAACATCCACTTTATAGGCTCCTTCCAGAACTCAACTTTGCACAGGAGCCTTGGGTGTCTACTGCATATGAACGAACGTATAGTGTATGCTGCACTAGCACTTGTGGAAGTATACGCAAGCAAGACAAGGTGGACCTACTGTAGGTGGACCCTCTACGCAAGAAGTTGGTTGGAGTGCTTCCAATCCACGTCAAGTCACGGGAGGCTGTAATAGTGCATGCATGTTCGAAGCGTGGTCGGGTATTGAGTGACTTTTGGTTGAAGTTCGAAGCAGCTGGATTTGACCTCAAGAAATCTTTCATGCCAATGGCAGCTTACCTCTATCGCAATATCGCAAAGCTTGATAAGCGATGGACGAAAGGCGAAAACGGCACATGTTTTAGCAAAAAAAGATGCCAATTAGTGGAGGGAGGTGGACCTTTTTTTCAAGATGTTTCACTTTCAATCAACTGTCGGTACGATTATTTCTAAGAATCTTGGCAATATCTGGTGACAGAAGATCTGACAGTCTAATGACTTGCTGCTGAAATTTAGTTTCTACGGGAAGGCTTCAATAAAACTCGCTAAAAGTAGGAAATATTACCCTCTCAAAAATTTCAAGCACTGGAATCTTTTCTGTCAAAGGGCAAATATTTATTTGATTGAGAACTTCCAAACCATCTCCAATCTCTCCACCTCTCCGATTTTGACCGTTGATACCTTCCAAGAAGACAGCACTCTCACACACGTACATCCATGAATACATCACATCTTCCAGGGAACACTCCTCGCCATTACTACATACATATATACGACATCCGAAGCAAGCAGCGATCCTTCTCACCGTTTCATGGTCATCTGCGTAAGCTGCTCTTGATTCTCGTTCTTCGCTCAGTTCTCTACTAGTCTGATCGTCATGAAGCCCTCTATTGTTTAGGTCCTTCAGTCTCCGATCACCGATTCTTCCATACAAGCTATGATCGTAATACGGACACATCGTTCTTTAGCAGGTTTTGAATGAATTTTGACGGCTTGCGAGCCAGGAAATCGAGTGCAAAGCTGTTCTGTGTCCTCATCTCCGTCCAGAGATACATGAATTGGCAGTATCCGCCTTCATAGGACGAGTTTTTACAGCTAGGTCCGAGGGACACACCGAGGAGAAAAAAGCTTGAGAACGATGGATGAACGCTCACCACGAACAAACGAATGAACGTATGAACGAACACTTGAACATGATTATTCCACTGAATGACAGAGGACTTGCATATTGTCTTGTAAACAAGTTCTCACGTTGGTGACATACTTCCAAGAAATCTTCACTCAAGTATGTCTCTTAGGGAACGGACCGAAGTTCACGATATCTGTGAGAGTTGGAGTCTATGTGTGGCATATTCCGTTCTTAGAATAAATCATGCATGATTTTAGACGCTCGTCCCACGTACTGTACAATACACACCATGGGTTTTAAGGAAAATGATTCCATTCATCGTAGGATGGCCAAAAAAAACGCTGAAACCGCTTTTAGAAGGATCAATTATCAAGCACGAGCTGTTCAAATGTATCCCTAATCATCTTTACCATGGAACGGGACTTTGGAGACCCAGAGATTATTTACAATTGGTACGCGGGAAGGATACTGCATAACGGACTCAGTCAGAGCGCAGAAAACATTTATTGTCGGCCAGTGATCCATCCATCCATATATGTATATTTACGATTCTGCAGCTGCTACAATTAGGCCTCGGGAGAGAAGCCAAGAATTTGAAAAAAGGATGACATGATCAAAAGACTCGACATAAAAGTGGATCAGATCAAGCATAAAAGGATCCGAGCACAACCCAGTTAAAATTACATATCAATTGACGTAGGGACGATAAGCATCCAAAGATGAACAAGTTAGTGAACCAATTTAGAAAAGCTCGAGAACTAGTGAGTGACTCTTTGCTCATCTTTGTGAAGTGTATTGTACGTTAATGGTATTGATTGGTTCGGAAGATTCCAGACAATCTCGTTTTTGTTGATTACTGCCAGACAAGAACACAAAAAAAGCAATAAAGAGAAAGCCCATTCAGCTTCTCGAAGAACAAAACACAATCCTTACGTTTATGATTGGTCAAGTCGAGTCATGCCTCATGAAGTGTTTCTTGAAATTCCCAAAAACAAGATCCAATATTCATGGCGATCAATGTAACTATCGGCGTAGCATGAAATCTAAGGAACACAACGTAATATTTCGACTCCAAGCCATCATCCCATTTCATCATAATTGAGAGCATTCGTAGGTTTTCAGTTACATAAGAGGTAAATTCCAACCCATGTGGTTAATACCGTTCAGCATGGGCGCTCGTGCTTGAGATGGTTGGTCCAAAGTGAGTAATCTGACTAGGCTAAAATTCAAAGGAAACTGCTTCGAGATACAAACTAAAGGTCATTCGATTTGATAGTACAATCGATAGTATTCAACAATTAAAGACTATCCGAAAACATGACATGGATTTCTGGCCCATGTTTGATGATCTTAACTTTAATGTTTAGAACAACCAAAGAGATCTTTTTTCAATAACTCCACGATGTCCATCTGAAATCCAATATAAGGCACTTTTAACGGGAAATCGATATCCATGTAACCAATCTCTCAATTCCGTCTTCACATGATAATATGTAAAGAGCCTTTACAAATATTCAGTCTGGATCCAATCTATTCGATCACGATTAGAATCACGTTAACTTGCGCCGTGGACTCTTCAAGAATCCATCGGTACTTGATGAGCTACTTGGTACCAAAATTAACCCACTCACTCGACACTCACCAATATCTCAGCTTGCGAGAATGCATGGGAGGGTCTCACTCTATGCACTTCGATTGTTGTATGATGATGGAGAAGAAGACGAAGTGCTTGGCCGGTTCAAATGCTTCCTGGTTGATAGGAACGAGAATCGTGGTGGGTTACAGGATCATCTACACTGTTTCCCACCCAAATCTGAACCCTTCGTATTTCTTATTTGCAACCTGTAAGCCTTTAACTAACAACTTTCAAATTTGTGCTGCATCCGCAATATTTTGATCCTACGCTATGATATTACGCTTCAGGCATTAGGTGATATATTTCAACATTTTATAGAAAGATATGGAGATTTGAGACCATACATGTACGTATATAAAGCAAAAAAGCAAAAATTTGGTTCAAAAAAGAACAACCCTGTCTTGATTCAAAGGGAAGTGAGCAGCATTCAAATTCGGGTATGCCACACTGTATAAAAATTATTTCTGATTAAAGTCCGCATTAAACAAAAAAATCAGAGCGTCATGTCTCCAGGTTATTTATGAACACTGTGTTAATCTATAACAGGGGTCGGCAACCGGTGGGCCACGGCCCAAATACCAAATATGGGCCCAGGTGTGGTCGTTGGTGGGCCCAGGAGCTATGGAGAAAGTCGAAAATAGTGAGCCCGAGCGCCATTCATAGTACTGTACTCGTGGGCCAAAAGCTCTTTGATCGCTAATTTGTGGGCCCCTGAACCTACCAATGCCTGTTTGATGGGCTCCTGACAACACGAATCAAATTTCGTGGGCCTTGACCCAAAAGTGGTTACCGACCCCTGATCTATAACTTACGGATGTAGTATATCACTAGTACCTTCAAGCAAGGTCATTTTTTCCTTGGAGGCTTCACATAGCAAATCCATGAAACTTAGAGTTGGGCGCAGGCAAATTTAAATTTCCCGCTTCCAATGCTTCTGGAACATTGAGTTGGCCACCTTTAGAGATATTAAGGGGCCAGAGCGCCTAGAGTCACGGGAAAACACGAGTCGGATCTTACGATCCAAAAAAGGAAGGTATTACATGAGAGGTTAATTCCCATCCTGAATCATTCTTTTGAATGTAGACTTAACGGTTTATTTGTGCATGGCAATACACTTCAAGCATTTCTGTCTTGATAAGCTTACAACATAAAAACGATTGGCAGATCCTTAATTAAGCCCTCATTGTATTTAGATTATCTAAGTCGGAAATGATATCATTTTTACATTTTAAGCATAAAATTTTATCTACTTGGAGAATGTAGGTAATAATTTTGGACCTGATTTCTTTCTATTTTCACAAAAAAATGCTTATTTTTGTCTAATTAGTTCAAATGAGTAATTTTAATAGGGTTTGAAACCCAAACGACGTGCCTTGTGGTAAGAAACATGATTCTTATGGTAGTTAATGAAGTTCTCTGCAAAAAAGACCTGGATACATGCTGCATATTGCATATTGCATGCACTAAATATTTCTAACTTTGGTGCAATCAAATATGGGTTTTAAAAGTTTCTCTTCACATCTCAGAGCTTAATTCTAAAAAGTTTTTGTAAACATTCACCTCGAGGAGGCCACTTCGTTCACTTTTGGCTCTCTTCTCTACTCTGATCCTTGAGAGGACATCATTTTTAACTCTCATCATAACATATAAGTGAAGACATATTTGAGAGACATCTTATTTTTTGTTAGAAATAGTAACGTAACTGTTTAATCAACTCTTTTTTTCTCACGAACAAATTGGGGCTTGCGACCTTGTTCGAAAAAACTTGAAAGACTCTTCATATTTCACCTCTAGTTTGCTGAGGATCAAAGTAGCTGATACTCTCCTTTCGGGGAAAAATATTAAAAGTGCTTTACCAAGTATCCTGATTGACTCGTGGGTGTCGATGTTTGAACATTGTTACGGACACAGCTGGAGTGATATTTCCCTTGGGCATGGTTAAACATGGTGCTATCGGCAGGTTTCGAGCCTTTGTCAAAACTTTATGTGACTTGATTTTGGTGGTCCTGGCCAGTGCCGTGCACCTTCTCACTATCCTGGCCATTTTCTTATTCTGCTTGAAAGTTGCTCCCGACTCACGTATTCTAATTCATCCTGAAGCATACCATTGGACCTTTGTGGTCATTATGGGATGCTTGGCTCTTGACCTGATCTTGGAACTTATTTATGTGTTCTTGTGGTTCTTTGTGGGAGCCCCTCTCTGGCTCCAACGGGAAATTCTCGCATGGAAACGTACCTCAAGACCCAGGACATGTATGACTGTCTTGTTGACCCAAATAGCTGGGATTAGCATCCTCCTTAATGTAGGACTGGCCTTGTCCATGATCTACGAGAGCATGGCACTACGCTTTGAGCTTACTAAAAGGCTCCATCTGGATGTGGACGAGAGCTATGTTCAATATGGCAAGTTCTGGCCTTTCATTTCGATCCTAAACGTTCTGTCTGCTGCAGCCAAGCTTGTGTTTGCTCTCCATATGGTAGAGTTCTTGTGGATGAGGACCCTTTCGCAAATCCAGAAATTCAAGGCCAACATCGTGTCTTATGACGTGAAAAGAGGTGCCATCGTTGAAAAGCTCAAGAAGAAGGAGAGATCAAAGCCTCTCCATGACGCGGTCTCAATCGAAGAGAAGATCGTTGATAAGGCCTTCTCATTCATTCTTTCCGAACCAAACGGTTACCAGGACACGGAAATTGGCTCCACTTTAACACCCGACCACGGACACCCCAACAATGACTTCTCAGATGCCCAAGCGTATGGTGGCAATTCCTCTCCTTCGTCAAAGATCTTCATGAATGGCCTAAATGGACACGTATTGCCGATCCCCCAACAACCAACAACAGATGGGCCAAACTCCGAGAAGGACATCTACCATATGGAACCAAACGTTACACGAACATGCAACAAGTCCGAAGTGGGAAAGAGCAAGTCAAAGAAAGCCCAGAGGGAGAAACCTTCGTTGACGTTGGCCTGTTCTTCCTCCCGTTCTAGCCTTTCTCTTCCGCCGCCTCCTCCTCCACCTCCGCCTCCAATGCCACCTCTACCTCCAGTAGTTCTTGCTCGTCGTTCTCCTCCATCGGTTCGAGCTCGAGCTCCGCAACCACCTTCCCTCCAGGCCCAGACATTTGAGAAAGAAAGCCTGCTCGATGGAGCGGTTCAAACCACAGCAACATCGAAGAAGGCCTAGTTTGGGGCGGAGGAAACATGAATGTGTTTTTGCGTCATACTAACGTCAAGTCGGCGTCTTTTTCTTCACACAAAATCCGGCGTAATCTCGGGGTTGCAGGCTGAGCAAAAACCATTTGTACGAGACACATCCATGACTTTTCTTGTGCTGTCCGTAGCTGTACTATTTTTGGACTATCAGTCCGTTCTAAATAAGTGTTGGCAATACCGCCTTCATCTTTTTTATGTAAGGACGGAGTAGGATGGTTGCACGAATGTTGGGTGGGATTTCTCCTCAAGTTGATGGAAAAAGCCCTTTGTTTCGACTGTGATACCCAATAGACTAAAACGTTTCCTCATTTTCCTTCATTGTAGTGCTGTTTGTTTGTTTGCCTCAAGTACTGTTTTCAAGTAAAAGCTCAAGCATTCATTGATTTGATGGTTCCGCATCTTCTTTGTCTGAAGAGTAGTTACACTTTAGAGGAGCTAACTTCATTACGGTTGTAATAGTTCTTCATAAGTTTCTTTTCGAAAGCCCCAGAGGTCAAATGTACTTGTGCATGCATGATGTATTTGCAGACGTCACAACGCCAGATAACATGATATCAAACTTCCCAATGTTATGCTTTAATGGCATCATTAGGGACAAGAACTTAAGGCGAATAAACTTATTCGTCTTTAAACAACCATGCGGCACTAAAAATATTCGTTTAACTTAGATTTGATTTGTTTTTATTTCGTCGATGTTGACAAAATTTTCGGTGGAAGAGTTTAAACTAAAATATTTTTGTTTGGCGCAAATGTATAACAGTATAACCATGTATAACAGGGACAAACTCAGCTGGGGTTTTGGGGGCCAAACTGGCAATGGATGGGGCAGAAATAGGCCCGGGTAGAGCACTATAATAACAAATAATAATAATACATAATGCTATTTTAGTGCTCTAGGCTCGAGTATTTCAAGGTTTAAATTTGTTACGTGAGGGAAAACTTTTTGTTTCGATTGATTGTCAAAACCAGGGGTGTGCAAACCCTGGCCCGCGAGAGGATCTGTCATTTTCAATAGACTGTGGCCCGCAGTCGCGGTAGGTAGATTATATAATTTTGTACTAGAAATTATTTGCCGTTTTGGATGGTGTGGCCCGCGAGCGCCAACGGTCCGGCCAATTTGGCCCATTGTTAAATAAGTCTGCACACCCCTGGCCAAAACGAAGATTGCGAATTGGGCTCGAGAATTTTGACTAAGTCTTGGGAAGATTGGTCTAAACTCTGACGCATCCCTAATCATTTTGGCCCCACAATCCCCAGCTGAATTCGTCGACTACACTCAACCAAGAAGTCTTCCTGCGTATTAGGGCTTTTGATTATATTTTAAATCCAATCATTTTTATTTCGATGGCTTGATTTTCATTTTAATTATGTAATAATTAAGCCTTTGTGAACTTTTTGGATTTTCTTCGCCTTTTACACAACTGGGCTGGAGTTTTTTCACTTTTCACTTGTTGTTTCGCCCGCTACATATTTCTCCTTGTTGCAAGAAGAAAATTTGGAAAGCATTATTCGTTTTTTTTTCTCTTTTACGCAATTTATTTGTCTTTTTCAAACAATAGGGTAGTTTTATTAATCTTTTTTTGTGTCAACTTTGACTGTTTTATTCGTCGAAACTTCCTGTCTCTTCATATCATACTCTAATTAAGTAAATAAAGTTAACGTGGTGGGTGGTTAGGATACAAATGAACACTCAGGCATTGCATTTTATTTTCATTTTTGGCTCACTGCATGAGAGTCGTCGCGTCAAGTTGGACATGACTTCCAATAGATTCTAATAATGCATCGACGGAAGTAAGGCTTGACAAGCATGTGGAAGAAGATTGGTTATCGTCGAGATTTGGGATGATAAAGCGGTTTTCTGGAAATCGGTTGTTTGAATGGGCCTTACTCTTTGATCATGGACTATGATGACGATCAGGTTGAACAATCTGTTTCCAACCAGATGTGTTTTTTCCCAAGTTTCGATCATATCAAGAATGGATTGCTAAAACCGTGCAAAATAATGTACTCATTAGAATTAGTATCATCCAGTTACACACATGATGAGCCAGCCTCCTTTAGAAGATGTTTGATTTGCGTAGTCGTACGAAAGTGTTGTTAGAGTACAAACTGTAAACTTTTTACGTGTTGCCTGTCTTCAAGGATGACTTTGACATTTTGAAAGTACACCATCGACTTGGTCCTGGTGGAGTGCACCTTTGGGCACGCGGTCTAGATTTGCACTACTATCATCAACAAGGCATTGATCATTCTTGTACATACCCCATTCGGCAAAACAAACAACAACAGCCAACCATTAACCGTTTGAAAGAATGATAAATGACTTTCTGCGTAGGGTGTATGTGTAAGTAGCAAAGAGCGAATCTCTCATTCATTGTACCACACGGTTAGGGTACACAATCGAATTGGCTCCGGTAGTTTAATGGAACAGAAAATTAGGATTGTCTTATCATGTAAAGAAAGTGTTTTTCTTTTCGTGATTAAATGATTTGCTTTCAGTCTGTACCTGATAGCTGTTGTCAAAGGTCTCGACAATCTTGTCTCATTGGTTAAGGTCCCGGATCTAGATCTTTGCGACCTCCGTCTGAGCTGGGAAAAGCATTTGCTGTATTGTGTGCTTAAGACATGTTGTCATGTCAAATAGGAGCTCAATAGTTCCAGAAAAGTGTACACTTGTTTAGGAAATGACTTAACAAACACAATAACAATCGCGTGACGTCAATTATGTAGTTTATACAAACCTTGACATGGCAGCGAATTTCAAAAATGATATCAATCGTTAGAAACAAGTGTTGACAAAAATCATGTAGAAGGTTTGACCAGGTAAACTTGAATCAGTCATAAGTTCAAAGTTTGCGAGTGTATCAAAAAAGGGTTGAATTTATGCTGGAAGATATGCCTCGACTTGTCAAACTCAGACAAAGAGAGACTCTTCCAATGCAAAACCGGTCGAATGTGCTCGGCCCCTAAGTTGTCTATTTTCTACAAGGAATTCTTCCATTCACGATACCAAACCTCGACTTGGCTAGCCCTTCTCAACATCCTCTTCAGAGTGGCAGGGCCGTTCTGATCTCTTTCGTCAAACTGGTCGCAAGAGCTATCAGTGAGCGAGTGAGTGGGTGAGTGCTTGGAAGCCCTTCAGATAAGTACGAGCTTCTTTCTACCCGTGCGTTTACCTGACAGACCTCTCTCCGTGAAGATACACTACTACTACTACTTTGACTACGTACTGCACTCGATGCTCAACACACCGGGTAGTGTAGTATTTGTGTGTAGGTACACAACCACTACGCAGACCATTATTATTCAATGGGTCCCTGTTACTAGGGGCCGGATCTTGAGCCATGCGCACAGATTTGGCCCAAGTTTGTTACTGAACTGAACTACTAACCAATCCCCAAGCTCAGTATGCACTTACATGAACGAGAATCCTCAGGTTCAAAGCAAATTTTGGCGTTGCGATGCCGACTTTTTTATTCGAGGTGTGGCTCTCAAGCCAATTGGTAAGCCTTTGAATCTCATCCGTGGACGCACAGCTCTGTATTTGGAATACTCATGCATGGTGGGATGTATTCTGATTCCGGTTCTTGGAAGTACCTTCTTTACACATGCGCTCCTCGATCAATAATCGGGCTTGGAGAGCTAACTGTCTAGTCTTCTCAGAGAGAAGCTATGCAATGACCAGCTCGTGACTAATGATTACCAAATGTGTTTTTCAAGTACTAGAGCATATCTTGTGGTACAGCAAAAACCATCCCTCGGAAAAAGGCCACCTCAGAGCCTTTTTTTACCAGCTCACCCGGTCGAGACAAAACTAGGCTGTGGTCCTTCGAGTTCCCCTTCACCATATAGAACTGTGTGTGTCTCTCTCACCTGAACGAGTCATGGTTGGCATAGGGGAAGCTGTGTATTCACAAGTTGATACACACACCCTGTGTATCTGGATCGTCATTGGTCGACTTTGAGGTCTAATGGTTTGCCCACGACCAGAGCGGATTCTCCAAGAGTCTCTCGGCTCAGCTAGCTAACCATCCAGGTTCTACTACATTCATGTACGTAGTACTAAGGAGAATGTTACATGAAGATCTGTCGGAGGAAAATAGCGCCACGAAAGAACGACAGGCCCCGACATTTCCAGGGTTTGGTGAAGTTCGACGCGATCCCATGCCAGAGGGAACATTATGTAACGGCTGTCGACGAGGGTTAACTGCGTTCTTTGAACAAGGACGGATGTGTTTTAAACTTTATCATAACAAACCTTGAGGGGAGGAGACGATGACCACAAGCAGCTCTCTGGTTCTTTTTTGCACCTACCTTTCAGCCATCTTCTATCTATCAAGTAAGGCTTGGTACGTAAAAGACGCACCACCCCATGAGAAGGTAAATTTTAAGCTCAAGCTAACCGGTGGCTGTCAGTTTCGATTTGAAATGCTTAGATAATTGGCCCGGGTGAAACAAAGACGTTTGTAGATGAGGAAAACGACCGGCGTTTGGCATTTGCTGAGCGAACCTACGTATCTTTGTTTCGCGTTCCATCTTCTAGTTGTCAGATTTTCTTTTAATCTCCATGATGAGTACCTCATTTTTGCCAATTAAAGCTAGCTTTTATTCAAATGCTAGGTAGGTGCACAAAGCATCCCTTTTTCATGAAAGTTCAAGTTCGCGAGGATGAAACTGCACAATCGGTCTTGCCACACAGCGATGTTCAAGGCCCTTTGGTTCCAACCAGGCTATTCGTTCGATTGATGTCGAAAAGAGTTGATTCAGAGAGGACTCACAGCATGGTTCGGGTTCGCCCAACCGTTCTCCCTTCATCCATATGTATCAAACAGAGTGATCTCTCATTGACGTGAGAGCCTATTCTTGTTTATCAGACGGAAAAAATGGACCAAATGAGTTGCGTAAAGGTTGTTGATGTATGACGGTATCATTCTATTTCGGCTACCAACGAGTACTCGAGAGTCCATTTTTATGGCATTTCCAAACCGATTAAGCGGATTGTGGAAGTCTTCATTCTTGGGCTGATGTAAGACTAAGAGGGAATACATCAGAACCATCTAGCAACAAACGTAAAATGAACTTGGTTGAGATCACCTTGTAATACCAATGTTCAAAATAGCGGAATATTTGAATTTTGAGGCACGCCAACGATAATTGCTCTGTAACTGAACGCCTTTTAGGACAACAGATTGACTTGTCCTTCCTGAAAATGAATTCTTATTCCGGCAACATTTTTGGGAGATAAATGTCAATATTAAACAATTTATCATCAAATTCTTGCTTTTTGACAGGGCATTCCACAACAATATTAAGATTTAGGCTTCTTCGTCAAGGTCGATGAAAATTTGAAAGCAAAGATGTTTTTAACAATGCAATGCATAACATCTTTTTTCAGCCATCTTTAATGGGATGTGTCAAAGGACCTTTTAGAAACCTATCTTATCAAAAGACATTTATCATATCAGATTTAGCTCTCTGTAATGCGAATTGAGCCATCGAGTTCGCGATAAAATTAGAATTGCGAAATTGCAGAGACCAAATAAAAATAGGGGACGTTCACATCATGAAGGCATGAGTTCAGGTTCTCAAGAAAAAATAGACTGTACTACAAGTATTATTTATATACTATAGAACCCAAGTGTAAGTTGAATCACATAAAGTGCAGGTTCTTGTTACGAGTCTTAGAAGTGCAAATCTCATCCGGGCACTATCTTCAGTACGTACAACTGACTGACTGACTGCACGTGAATGATAAAGTTACTGTTGTTAAATGCGCACATTCAACTTGAAGGTTAGTTTTAATATATACACTCGGTTCAGTTGGCTTCTAGGGTTACGTAACGGCTAACTCTTCTAGAAAGAATTTGCAAATCCTGGCAAAAAGTTCCTGGCCAACCACTTCATCATGGACATGAAACGACCAGTTGATGTGGATTTGAAGTTTGAACGCTACCAACCGCTCTAGAAGATCCAGGGAAGACGATGGCCCCGTAATCGGACAGCATTTAAAGTTTGCTTGGAATTGCCGTGAATGTGTTGGGTAACATGGTCTCTACTCAATTGCTTCAAACCCGTCGGTTTTGATCGCGCAACATTTGCTTTAGAAAGGTCATCTTCTGTTGCTGCAAAAGATTCTCAAGGTGAGAAAAGTGGTGCGACGATGAAACTTTTGGGATGGAATTCACAGAAAAAAATTATAATCTCAGTGATTGGGATGTTATCAGTTAGATGAAAAGGTAGAGAGAAAGGTCTTGGAACAGTTTGGGAATGAAGCTGTGTTTGACATTGGAAGGCTATTTTGGGAAATTCCCTTCAATCTGATTGTCCACAATCTTGTCACGTTTCATTGAAATCACGAGTGGCCATGAGTGAAGGTCCATTTCCGAAAAGAATGCACAAACACCACAAATCCTGTTGCAATGGTAATCATGCCAGAACTCTCATTGAATGTGATCGAATCGCATTTTTATTGTTCCCCCTAACTTTCACATCGATATCTAGTGAGAATGAGGAACAGATCTAAAGTACAGACTTAAATGATTCGACCCTAAACTAGGATGACTATAAACAAATCAAAACCATAGTTACCAAAAGTTCTCAATGCAACGGAAATTTATTGCAAACATCAATGGGGCTATTCAAGAGATTTCAAGTTCAATATATGTACATCAAGTGTTTTGCCGAACTGCACTTGACTTTACAGTACACGACATTTTGAAATATTTTAACATGAACAAAAATTGGAATAACATAACCAATTTAGGTTACATTTTGGAATTTTAAGGTCACTAAAAATTGAACATGAACTTTAGTTCCAAAAGAGTCACTTTTTCCTGAGAGTTTTGTCCCGGGTGGCTCGTTTTTATTCTTTGGCCTTTCCCTCTTTCTTTTCTTCCAGTTTTCATCGCGGAAAATGTTCCTAGAATGCAGTCACAAGTGGTGCCTCGGTCTTATTAAATCAAGTAACGACCTCAGCATATGGCCATCGCGTATTTTAAAAACCCTCAGATATTACTTTTCCTCTGAATTTTCAGTCCCGGTTGCATTTGATGGTGAAGCCATTTTCTTTGCACGCCTCAGTTCACAAAATATCATTCAAATACACCAGTTATACACCACTCTGCTCTTTTTACTTCGGAATTCCTCGATATGGGAGACAAGTGCAAAACATTAATGAGTAGGGCCCGGAAGAATACTTGCAAAAAAGTGATAAAATATCCAATATATATTTTCGTTAAAAGGCCAAAATATTTGGAAAAAGCGGGATATCTAAGATATATATATCTTTTTTGACAAGGCCATTATATGGTATTTTTGTCTGTGTGCAACGATTTTCCAACTTTGTTTCTGGTGAATTTGATGCACTTTGCCGGGTTTGGAAGCATACTTGAATGTTATTGATTCGAAATACAATTTTTAATTTGCCCCAATAAGTTTTTTTCGTGTATGACAGTATCTTTGGTTGTGAATGTTAAATTTCAGGACAAATGCCATTCTGTAGAGCTTTTTGTATTTTGGGTTCATTTTTCTTAAGCATTCGAGATAATATTTATTTTTTCCTTGAAAAAGCCAAAATATTTACAAAAATGGAGGGAAAATGGATAAATATTTTTAAAATATTTTATATCTAAAAGAAATATTTCCGGGCCCTATTGATAAGTGAAGATTTAAATGATTCGAATGAATAGGGCACAAAGGAGCCGCATTGTTCGTACTTAGGCGTGAACCTGAGAAAGTGGCTCGTTTCTTTCAACAACTCACTCGATCCTAAAAGTTTTTAGCCTTCGTTCTTTCAGGTGGGACGCAGCAGCTTTTTCTGCCCTTTCAATGCAGTAAAACAACGGCTAGTAGCCAGGTCTTGTCCTTCAAACAACAATTGTTTACAGTATACCTCATTTGACGTTCCTCCTCACCTTCAAACTCTCACTTTTCTCGTCCAGAATCGCTCACTGTCTGGCCAAGGGTGTTGCAACTACAATTTATTCACCCAATGTCCAAAAGACACACACTCACACACAAACACTGACAAAAACAAACCCCATCAGTCCCTTCTGGTTGGTTCCCAATGATCCCTACACACCAAAGGTCAATTCGTATTTATTGCCAGTGTTGAAATTTGAACTTGTTTTCGAGATCGTGAGGCTCCATTTCATGGGCAGCCAAGCGTTTTGACACCGGTTTCATGCGGTGCTCGTCATTAGCGATGAATTGAACCGGGGAACGAGGGATGTTTTAATAAGCAAGACGACGTTGATTGTAATGGAATACGGGGTGCAGTCAGAATAGAACGACTTGAGTCTAGCCCCACTGTCTAGTGGACCATGATTATTTTTCACTCTGACGCCAACCTTAAGTGAACAACCCTGGCTTCTCAGACTTTTATGTATTGAACGACGCTCTTCTTTCACCCCTTCTTTTTGCTGTACCTAGTCCGCCATCTCATTTATTGCGTTTTAAGGTATTCCACGCGTCTGGTTGCACTTCAAGATGGGAGGGTTCAAAACGTTCTGACATCATAATAATACCTACGAGTACATTGACTTGATTCAACACTATCCTGATGGAGAATATCCTACGTGAATAGGTCTGGCATTTGTTTGTCAAGAGCTTGGCGACATGTATCATTTCCACAAGTGTCTTCTTGACAACATGTTGCTTGTCAAAACGTTCGTTTTTATTTAGTCTTACTTACTTTCCTTTTTCCTATTATCATTTTCCCTTATTTTTGTTCAAAAACTCACTCCCAAAACAAATAATATATTCTGTTCCCATGCAACGGAAGAGGTTTTCTATCATTCATTCACGATATGGACTTTATGAACTCTATGATGAATGTGAAATCTCCCAACTCATGGCAGGTTGTTGAACAGAACCATTGGGTTTTTCCAAATGAAAACGAACCAAACATTGTCCTTTGTTATGGGGAGAGGTAGTCAATTTCCGAGAATTCACGAGGTCTTCAGAGCGCTCCTCTTCATTGAAGAGGAACTGCACCGTCGTGCAGTACTTGTTTTCCCTTTTTTCTACGCATCAAATCTGGTCCCATCAGCCCGAAATCTATCCATCTATGAACTATCCATTCACCTGCCGCTTTCAGCTAACGGCAAGCCTTACTTATCATCCATGTAACCAGTACGGTCTGTACTCTGTAAGGTAAGTCAGAATACTCGAGTCTTCGAGTATATGTCGTATCGAAAGAGAGATGGTTTGAGGGGTGAGGAAATTCACGGGCGGGAATTTCTTAGGTATCCCCATGGTTGAGCCGGCCAGTTTCACGTGGTAACAGAGAGGAGAAAATGGCTTGCTTGTTGTTGAGTGGAAACCATGTACAAAGCTTCTTTTTGGTGGAGGGAGATCGAAGAAGTATCCTTCTGGAATGAGGGAGAGATGTCGAGAGATACTCGTTTGAAGTCTATTTTTAGACGGAAATCCAGTCTTGGAGATGAGTGGTTTATTGTCATGGGTATGCCTGCAATTATGAGGTAATAACTTTGAATTAGAGACGACATTGAGAATATGTCATGGTTTGAGAAAGGAAAGTTGGTTTACAAGCACATTTCCTTTGGCTTCCCAAGATGGAAACAGATTTGATGAAGAGATATCCGTTAGGTAAGTTAATAAATGCGGTTTGATTATACAAGGTTCTTAAGAATCCAGATTGGATCATTGTTCACCGTGATTGAGGACGGGGAAGCATCTCCCATCTGAAACTCTGTTAATGTATTTTTTGTACTGCAAACGCGTACGTTGAGACTGGTATGCTTACCTAAGTTTTATTTTAGACGAGTATTTGGACCTATTTCTGACCTAATTGCTCGTCTCTAGAAAGTTCCCATGGAAAAAATTGTCGTAGTATTGCGTGATTTCATAAAAGACAATTTTCATGTTGTTGACAAATGAACATCAATCAAGCAAGATTAGTGTTACTTAATTTGCCATTTTTCATTTCGGGTGTTATGTAAAAAGATCGTTACGTTCCATATTTTTATCGCACAACCTCGAATACGAGCCTTTTTGGAACTCTACAGTTTGCTTTTCATTTAAAAATGAGCTAGTATCCCATAACTTTTTTGAATTGAATTGAAGAAAAACTGAAAGAGAATATCGATAAATCAGCAAGATATTTGTGTGTGCAAAAGTATCTTAATCAATTTCATGAGCTTAATCATTAAAGCCGGCCAAAATATGATTCTATCCATTCTAGGCCCTAAAACAAGTTTTTAAGAAAATAAAGCATTTCTGGGTGTTTCAAACACATTTTATGTTTTGCCGATATTCGAAAAAAATCCACTAAAATTGTGCAAAAATAATCACCAAATTTGGCCACGGCTGTTTTTTGATTTGGTATTATTGTTCTGTAGGTGACTAAGTAGCAACATTTCTTTAAAATAGTAACGGACCGAAAGGGCTAAGAACCGAAACCGAAAGTTTCGGCCGAAAGAGGGCTTAGCCGAAACTGAAACCGAAACCGAAATCGGCTGACCACAAAATTGCATAAATGCAAAATCCATCTTAAAAATTAAATTGCTCATGTGTTCGATGTTGAGTAGTCGGAAATTTTGAAAAATCGGGAAACTTAAATTTCAGAGGTTGAAAGCGCTTTCGGCCCATGACTAATTTAAAATGAACTAAAAATACATTCATTAGCACAAAATATCTCAGTTATTCACTTTATATGCGAATCCTTTGTATCTTTACACGCACATTTCATGATCTACTATAACAAATCTTGGGATATCAAACTTTATATATAACAATAGAAAGTACCTAATGCATACTTTTCGCTTTTTTAAACATTTCTTGTTCTTTCTCTATTAACTAATTTTCTAGACGGTCTGAGGATTTGATTTCAATATTTTGAGGTCTCCTTGATTGCGCCTTTCTATTAGGCAAATAACTTGAATATTGAACATTGAGATTGAATAGCAGGCCAAAAAAAGTTTGTGTGAATTAACAAAATTTGTTACTCTTAGTCCTTCTTTTAAAAAGCACTTTTCGGATTTTTAGAGCATCAAGTTTTAGTTTAGTATATTTCTAGAGCATATTGTTCCATAGTGCATTTTTGAGAAGTATTTTAGTTTTTTATACAGCATATACTGTATTTGAGCATGATTACCCATTTTCAAGCAGATTTTAAGGCTTAAGATGAATTTTTAATATAGAATGTAATCCAAAAAAAATAGTAATCACACTCATAGCACAAATACACCAAGTTTAAAATGGTTTAAACCCTTGGAAAAGTAAAAGTATTTTTATGGATCAAAAAGAACTTATCAACAGTATTTGCTTTTGCTTTTTGCCTCAAAATTTGGTCTAAATAAAATTGCCATATCTGCAAATCTGCAAATGGTAGAAGTAATGCATTGACTTCTGTTGCCATTTCTGTATTTAAAAAAGTTTTTCCGTAATTCAATTTAAAGATATGATGTCAAAGTGCTTTTCAAAGCTGTGATAATTGGTAGTTTAAACACGTTGGATGATTACATTTTTCGCAAACATTGTTATTTTTTGGAATAAAATACTATTTCGAGATCTCATTTCATAGTTATAACGTGATTCAAATGAAACTAACAAAAATAAAATATCAAAATTATGCATTTGTTGCGTTTTTCTGGAAGCCAATTTGGCCAAGAAAATGCATTAAAGTTTGTTGTAGATTTTGGAAAAAATGAGTTCAATTTTCAAAAAACGGTCTTGAATTTTTTTAATTAATATCCTACGAAGAAGATTTATTTTTTATTTTTGGGAATCATGAGAACGTATTAAAAGCTTATACTCAATCCTACCTCTTCCATTTTTAATAAGAATATTGCACTCTATGATATTGTCAAAAGCATCATGGCTTCACAACAAAATTAGTAAAACAGGTCACTATTTCGTGTACTTCTCCGGAGAACAACTAAATGATCATTTGTCAAAGTTTCATTTTTGC
This sequence comes from Tigriopus japonicus, assembly GCA_010645155.1. Lineage (NCBI taxonomy): Eukaryota > Metazoa > Arthropoda > Copepoda > Harpacticoida > Harpacticidae > Tigriopus > Tigriopus japonicus. Next base: position 8,916,952 of record CM021314.1, read on the forward strand.
GCTATCCATGGATTTTAATTTAGGAGGACCCGAGTTTTCGTCATCTTAATACAGTTGGTTACATCAATTACTGTCAAATCTGGATAGAAAAACACTCAATATAAAAATAACCCTTGACGCAAAAATACGAATTCAACACATCTTCAAGTATTAATGAGTCTCTAAATACAGAAAGAATAATATTGATGCTTGAATGATCATAGCCTTTGCCTCTATGGCAAAAAGGCATCTGATTGTAGTGCTACCTATTTTTAAGGTTTTCTATGGAAAGTACATTTTTTTCCCTGGTTTAATTGGGACTGGAAACAAAAGGCCCATAAACACCAAACCATTAGGTCATCCCTATCTCTCTCTAACATGACCCTTAAGGTCTTGATGGATTGCGGTAATATCTCACTTTGTTCACTCCTCATTAGCCTCGCTCGTCCATAAAATTTTACTGCCAAGTATCTGTGGCACTGGAAAGTTAGGCAATGCTCCAGTTTCTAAACATATCCTTGGCTCGCTCTCGTCATCAAGTTGCCCTAGGCAACCGTCACTTGCCATTGGCTATTTTTAGCCTGGAGTCCCCCTTCTGCCCTTTTTCCTTGTGAATTGTGAACTTGCTGAGCCTCGATGTTTGGAGGCCATTTTATGGCATTGGGTTCGTTCCAACAAGCTAACTCAAATGGAACAGGACAGTGTTGCCATACTGACTCATTCGTGACAAGAATCCCCTTGAATCACGAGTACAAAAATACCCTGACCATTTGTTTTGACATTGAAAATTGATTTGTTTTAGAACTTTGGTTTTCCTATTGAAGATATGACGGGGCTTGAGAAATTTGGTTTTGACACACAATGTGCAAAAAAAACTTCAATGATTGGCAACTATGCTTTCATATGACATGCAAGGAACTTCCGTCAGATGTTTGTTTTGCAATTATGACCTAATTTGAGCACAGCATGAAACAGAGTTGTCACACCTGGCCTTGAGGCACATTCGTTTTGTGCATTGACGTTGTTGGAATGTGCTCTTTTGATCAAATCGAATGAATTTATTACCATTGACGTAATTCAGCATTCCTTTGAAAGATCACCTCAACTTTCATCAAAGTCTCATGGGAACACAACCCGAATAGATTCTTTCATCCTGAGCTCATTTATGTCTAGACAAGACAAAAACGCAAAGGCCAGAAATAGACCAAGGCAAAACTATGCGCGAACAAGATGGGCCTTTTCCGCTTTCAAGGGGGAAAACATCTCTGGAAGGAAACGATGCCTAAGACCCAAATGTCTTGGTTTCCTTGAAAAGAGAGAGAAAGAGAGAGAAACGTGTTCTGACGTCATCATCAATCCCTCTTGGGAATATGAGCCAGTCTTTCACGTTGAAATGCGTGTGTGCACGATTCTCGTCCAGTCAGAGGAAAGGCTCTTGGGAGCTCGATCTCTGTCTCTCTCTTTCATGTTGGATGGTAGGCGTCACCTGAAGAGCTGAGAAAGGCGAAACACCCAGATCAAATTCTTCTCCAAAATAGGCGCTTGGATCTAAAAATAGACCTTTCATTGGCGAGATACGTAGAATGCGTTGTTGGTGATGTGATCTCCCTTGGAACAGCAAAAATACTATTGTTGTCTGTTTCAGTTGCCTGGGAAGATCCGATGAAATGGAGGTTATTTAGGGTATTTGTTGTAGAAATACTCGTTCTTTGTCGTCTACAACAACTCTTGTTGTACTTTCACTAATTCTTCTTTGGATCGATGGTGGACATTCAGAGCAAAGTTCCCAATATTCTTCGTCTTCACAGAAATATGGGAAGGCTCATGATATATGTGTTTTCCATGGGGAACACAAAGCGCCTCAACGAATCAAGAGAGGTGCTGAAGTGGACAGAATGAAAATCCGTATACAAAAAACTTTGAATGTAAATCATGGCTGCTCAATCGCATTTGCCTCTTGTTCCTCTCGATCTATCTCTTTTAGCTTTGGCTGGCCTTCTTATCGGTCCCTATCGGCCTCAGGCCTATTTGAATGATGTTTTCCACCTTTTTTCCTTCAGTGGCTCTCGGTGTTTTTCTTCGATTACATGAATCGTACTTACACGTTCTTTACGAGCATACGAGTTCGCTTTATGTTTTCATTTCCCATGAAGCTCAGGCATTGAGTTAGGATCCGCTGTTGGACCTGGTCCCATCATTACTCAGTTTGTTGCTCCAGTAATGATGAATTAGGCTTCACAGCTAACACGAGGAGTTATTTTTGGGTCCGTGGACTCTTCAAACACCAAAGACGATTTTCTATTTTATTTTCAAAGTCAATGTAAATTAGTTATCCCGTCGAAATATTCGCTGTCCAGTTAGAGGCTGGAATTGATCCCATAACTCAACATAAGTGAATATGGGACGCAAGATCGGTCCTTGTTCGCTGAAATGCGGTTTGCTTTTCTTTCGAGTTGGCTTTCTCTAACCCTCCCACATCACCTAAGTTGTCTTCGTTCCAGTTCTTGTCCTAGTTCCTCTTCGGGGCATACGACTGTTGTGAGTCGTATGTACGTATGCCCATACGTGGGTAGTTGCACTTCGCACTTTCAGTTCATATACATACATAGGTGGCTCAGACACAGAAGCTCAAGCTTGTCACGTCTACGCTTTGGGTGTTGGTGACAGCATCCCAAAATTTTCAGTCCCACCTCAAGTCTCAAGTGTGCCAAGGTACTACTATACGACGAGATGGTGAATAGAACGCATGTCGTCCTAGTGTAAACCCGTGTGACCAAAGTACTTGAAATTTTCCCAAGTCACATTGAATCAAAAGCAAATCAGTGTCGATGCCTTCTTTGGAACAATCGATCTCCGGTTCCTCGGATGAGGGCAAAGAGCTTGTGGGTGGAGGTAATCAGAACGAGAATGTGGTACAACTCGAGGATGACGTGAGGTCGCTCAGTAGCGCTTATAGCAGTGCCAGTAGCGAGACCATCCGCTCACAAACAGTGACGTCAGAGGCCAGGCTAAATGTGGACAAGGACCAAGACTTGCGAGCAGGTAGCAAAGAGTGGATCACGGAGGAACGCCAAGAAGACGACGAGCCGAGCAAAAAGAATCGTGTTGCAACAACTACCAGTCCACATCGGACTGGTCCGTCTGAGCCGCATCATACGCAGTCCATTTTCTCTCCTCCCGAGGGCGACTTGCCTCCAACATCTCCACCCCGAAGCCGGGTTTTGCCACTGACCCAGAACGGTGAGGGCACCAAAAGTGCATATACACCTTGTTCGCAAAGGAAAGGCCTTCCTCCGAAGGCTACGAGAAGCAGGCCCAATAGCTTTAGATCCACGTTTCGTCAGAGTAATGATGTGAGCGGGAATGGTGGTAGTAGTGGCGGTGGAGGGGGCCTTGTCCCTCCTTCTTTGGATACACTTCTCAAGAGCGCGACAGCTGAGTGGGTCCAACCAAATAGTTGCAGTAGTCCCAAAACCAAACAGCCTCCACTCTCGCCTTCAAAAGCGCTCTCGCCTTTGGATCAGATCTACGGAGGCGCGGCCTCTACTACCACTCCCAACCTCCCGAGAAGATCTTCGTTTCGTGATCCTGCAACACTCTCCAAGTTGTCGTCACAAAATCAACAGGAGAGAAGAGGCTCTCTCAAGTCATTTGCATCCTCGCTTCTTGACAGAAAAGGCTCATTTAGAACGCTTCTGGGAAATTCAACTTCTCCATTGCGGGGATCTTCAGATTCCCTTTTTTCAAAGGTGAACAACAACAATTCGCAAAGACTCTCGAGGACGGTTGTCACCAAAAGTACTCCAAACGTGTCAAGTAAAGATGGTTATATCGAGAAGAAGGGATCGTTTAGAATTCGGAAAGGTCCCCCACCTTCAGTGCCCCAGTCTCCCATTAAGAAGGATTCTGGGATAAGTATTGGGGACACGTCTCATGAGAACTTCGAAGCGAACATGACCAGACCACGAACCACCTCCAAGATTCGAGGATTAGGCACTTCAGGCGGAAGTTTGAGCACAGAATCTACTGGTACTCTTGAATTCGATTCCAGCCTTTCTTCTGCGGTACCAGCTTCCAATATGAAGCTCTCAAACAGTGGGGATTTCTCCATCCCGTTAAAAAAGGTAACCAAAGTTTCCTTCTACCATGTTTGGAACATGGTAGTTCTCTGTCACTTTACTTTAAATGACTCTGATTGTACTTTCCCAAGTGCTATAGATTATGTGAATGAGACCAAGGTAACTTTTCTTTCCAGTTGGATGTTGACAAAGAATACGACATTGTTCAAACAATTGGCGAGGGTTGGTTTTCGCGCGTCTATTTGGCAGAGCACCGCGAGACCCGTCAAGAAATCGTTCTGAAGGCCATCAACTCAAAGACCGTAAGCGTGGACGATTTTTGGCGTGAATACCAGCACTCCTATCTTCTCTCTGCCCATCCCAATGTGCTCACCATTTTTGACGTGGTTTTCCAAGCCAAGGATTACTACATGTTCGCCACGGAGTACGCTCCTCTTGGCGACCTTACCTCCAATGTGAGCGATAGAGGCATCGGTGAGATGAACACGAAGCGAGTGGCCAAACAGATTGGATCCGCTTTGGAATGGGTGCACTCCAAGAAGCTCTGTCATCTGGACGTCAAATTAGACAGTGTTCTTGTTTTCAAGTCCGACTTTAGTTGGGTCAAGCTCTGTGACTTTGGTGCTGTTCGCTCACAGGGTGACATCGTGATAAAGAAGAATGAGTTACTGCCCTATTGTCCACCGGAGTTGGTAGCCAAGCATGCGAATGAGTACTATCAAGTCGATAAAGTTCAAGACGTCTTCCAGTTTGGGATTGTTCTGTTCTTTTGTCTTTTCGGGATCCTTCCTTGGCAAAGAGCGGATGTCACAGACCCCTATTATTCAGAGTTTTTCGCTTGGCGAAGCAAAAAGACAAGCAAGCCGCCCAAACATTTCAAACCTATGACTACTCGATCCCAGAAGCTCTTCCGCAAACTCATGGATGTGGATCCGACCAAACGTCTACTCCTGCACGAAATTCCAAAGTACACCGACGACAAGTGGCTGAAAAAAGTGCCCAAATCGCCATTTAACGCATCGGGATGTGATCCCAAGCAAATTTCGGATGGCATCTCACAACTGACCATGGGCAGCTTCCAAAGTGTACATTCCAACGCAGTCGAGAAGAACAAAGTCCTCTACACCTTACTTCAACATGGTGTCGAAACGACCGTGGATCGATCTCAGAAAAACTCTCGTATTATCAATTGGATCCAACATGGTCAAGCTATTCAAGAGGACACGGCATCTTCGTCATCGCCTTTACCTCCAGAGCAACTCAATCTGGAATGATCACATGCATTTTCCGGTCCTTTGACCTGATTCGAATGTAGTCTCTCATGGAAAGCGATCGGTCTTTCTGTAAAGGTTCCCTGAATCCTTGACACTTTGTGGTGCTGGCCTTGAATGGGATTTGAGGAGCACTAGCACAATTGGACCTTGCATGATATCAGTCCCCCCAAATGCTATGACAAACAAAAGCACGAAACTACTTAATCAATACAGTAATCTCCCAACTAGACTCCCTACCTAACCTTACCACTCAAGACCGAAATAGCAATCCACCTTGGAGACGAATCGATTAAGCCAACTGTCTCCAACAAAGTACATTGTAAGGTGGTAATTTAGGCGAGGGAAGGTGACGTTTGCGGAAGAAGACTTAAATGTGATGTATCAGGTACAAAACCAAAAATAAACTCCCACATTACATACGTTGTAGTTTTTCAGATTTTCTTAAGTATTTGTGTCTTTATTGGCCATTTCCACCCTTCCATTTAACATCAGGCAAGGGGGCTGACATAATTGCGATTGGGGTTTTAGTTTAATCATCACATTGTCCATTTCTGCAAGCATTGTCCTGAAAGAGACAAATCGTTTGGGATTATCCAATATTAAACTAACTTGAAATAACTTATGTTTTTCTCCTTTGATGCACAGCAGGAGTACAACACTTACCAAAACGTCAGAAGCTTCGTTCACGCCATTATCATGGGCATGTCTGAAATAACTTCATTTGAACATTTGATTCATTAGTGCAAAAGTAATAAAATACTCACCTTATCAAATCGTGGACCTCGCCAGGAAACACATCGGTCTTCATGCCTTGAAGATGACCAATGGCAAGATTGTAAGCAGCACGTGGATGACCATTGTCAGCAGCTTTTCGGAACCACTTCATGGCCAATTCCTAAGGCAAACAATGGGAATAAACATGCCAGTTGTTGAATGGACCACTTGCCCATGGATTGGTAACTAGCTAGCTAATCTCACCTCGTCTTTGGTTACTCCTTTTCCATGGAGCAGCCTTTCAGCTACAACATGTTGAGCGTGCGCATGTCCCAATTTGGCGTAGGCATGACTGAGATGGAAATGGAACTCATGGAAATAGAAGAAACAATAATACAAGAGCCCCAGGCAAAACACCAAGCACAAACACAAAGCTGCCACAGCGAGCCAACCCTGAGGTTCTTTCATTCGGCCCAAGTAATCTTTTCCACCAAATCGAACTACGTCGTTCAAATCGGAAGTAGCAGGATCTCGTTTGGTTCGGTTGTATGTGCGATTTATGTACTTGGTTCTGGTAGTTCCTTGCGGTAACAGGGGAACTTTTTCACTCGATTTTCCATTTCTTGACCTTAGCAATGTTCCACTAGAAGCTTGAGCCATTTTTATTCTTCTTTCCAAGTGATTGGAATAGATACTTTGATTTTATTTTTAGGACTTAACAGATATGAACGCGTTGATGACGTGTTGGAGTAACTTTCTTTCCTGACCTTTCGCCTAACCATGAATTCTGTACTAAAATAGGCCTTTCATATGCATCGTAGGTGAACGTTATTGGCCGTTGTTCACATGCTGGACTTCGTTTCCAAGACTACCCATAGATTGACAGCGAGCCCAGCCACCACATCGATAAAGTCGCTCGTCTGCCTTCTAATATCGGTGCTGTCAGCTGTTGCTTTGTTTGTAAACATTGCCACGCACGTTCGAAATATCAAAATTCCGTCTGTGTAAAGACTAATTTAATACCAAAGAGTGAGCAAAATGAACCTGCTTTCAATGCCCACGCCTAGATACAGCCTGGTTAAGCTCCCTTCACGAGTGTCTTGTTTAACCAAGTGGGATGCTAGTGCGTTTAATGTCTCTCTTCAGGTTCCATATATCACTCTACAGCCTCACATGATAAATGCCGTGGCGAAAGTTCTCAAACGTTATACTCTTAAACTTCCCCATATTCAGTGTATTCGGAACGCTCCTGATCCACCCAAGAAAGAGCTCTTGCTTCATCCGGATTATATCCAAGCCTTCGATGACTTTGATCCAAATCATCAAGAAATGCTGATCAAGGATTGTCAGGTTGACTCTATTCAATCTTGTAATTTGGAGCTAACTCTTAAGAATTGGAAACCTCTGGAATTATTGAAGGCTGTTACGGAAGACGTTGACAACAATATCCCTTGCCTTACCTCTTATTCCGTCATTGGGCACATCATTCACGTAAATCTGAAGAAACACCATTTACCGAAAAAGGAAGTGATTGGACAAATTCTGCTGAATTCCGTTTCTCCGAACATTCGAACCGTGATTAACAAGAGCACTGGTATCGACACGAAGTTTCGAAATTTTGAGCACGAAATCCTGGCTGGGGAAGACGATTTCTTAGTCACAGTGAAAGAAAGTGGGTGTCAATTTCAAATGGATTTTTCCAAAGTCTATTGGAACCCTCGGCTCTCCACGGAGCATGAGCGAATCATTGATGTGCTACATAAAGGCGATATCTTATTTGATTGTTTTGCGGGAGTTGGACCATTTTCTATCCCTGCAGCAAAAAAAGGTATCGAAGTTTGGGCGAACGACCTCAATCCGGAATCTTACAAGTGGTTGGTAAATAATGCCAATTTGAACCAGGTGACAGAGCGAGTCAAGTGTTTCAATTTGGATGGAAGAGACTTCATTCGTCAAGAATTGCCCAAAGTTATTGCCAATAAGGGGGTCGAGGGTAAAATATACATTACCATGAACCTTCCAGCCATGGCCATCGAGTTTTTAGACGCCTTCCCGGAGGTGTTTGAATCAATTCAGTCAAATGAAATTGTACATGTTCATGTTTATTCGTTTACGGAGGCTGTGGATCAAGAGAGCGATGTGAAATCTCGTTGCCTCGTGGCCCTTGGCTTGGAGGATGCGAAAGACGAACTGAAGCCTCCAATGAAAACCTCATTTGTGCGAAATGTTGCCCCCAAGAAAGATATGTTCCGAATATCCTTTCCCCTGTCCAAAAGCTATTTCGAATGTAACTCGTCCAAAAAGCTGAAAACCTCACATGACTGTTGAGCCGGATAAAAAAAGGGTCCTCTATTCACTCAAGTTCTCCTTTGGATATCACCCAACCTCAAATATGGCTTTGCCAATATTTCCTTTTTGCTTGTTCCCCCCCATATTTTTCTCGAGATGAACGAATGATTCCCAGAATCACAACCCATTGCTTGCACAGCGAAAACTGATACAAATGATCCCTCGATGAAGCATGAAACCCATGGACTTGCTTGCGCTTAATGGGCTCTATCACACTTTTGCATCCATTACTACAACAGCTAAGGGAAAGAAGTGTGGATCTCTCTCATCGAGACCGTCCTTAGAATGCAGAATGTGGGGAATGTCCGCCAATGGTGTTGCTAAGAACATTATGGTTATCCTACTCATAATGAATAGAACAGCAGTATGGTTAGATTAATGATAACCGCGATCGACGCACGGATTGCGGTCGATGAAACAGAGCCAATAATCAAGGAGGTGTCGAAGAGAACAGACACCTTCAATCATTGGTGATTGGGTGAACTTTAGAACTCAACTGAGATCAAATCGAACAATGGAGGCGTATTTAAATATGCAAGATTAAATTTGTTTGAAATTGTGTTCCTTCTTTTGACTAAAAATCATCGAGTTGAAAAGAAATCTCATTTCATCTTTTTTCTCTCTCTTTCTCGAATTCAAGACGAAAAGAGACAAAATATGTCAGCGTTCCTCTCTTTCTCTTGCCTCTCTTTTCCCCCTTGTTTCCAATGCTTGCTTGCTTGGTTGGGTAGTCAGAACATAGGATCAGTCCCCTTGTTACAAAAAAGCCATATATGAGCACAATTGGAAAACCCAAAGACCTACCTGGTTTCCATGAGCATTGACAACCATTCAGACTGCTCGGAGAGGTCCTTTTGTTGCCGTTTTGGTTTTGGTTGTTAGCTTCTAGAGGAAAGAAGATTCATCTAAGTTTCCTTCCGCGTTTTGCGGTAGATTCTATCTAGACAAGGATCTCTTATACATCCCTTTCTGAATGAAAAGCTGTGCCCAAAGAGGTTCCAATGGTGTTCCACTCTTCTGTGAACAGTCAGACGCTCAATCTGCCACGGATTTGCACATGGCAGAGATGTGAAACTCGGGGTGGATTTCCATAACCGTAAACGCATCTTTCACTTATATTTAGATGAGGTTGGGGTCTGCAAATTATGCTTTGCTTCCTAAAAAGAAGGGGTTGTTAAAGGTTGAGAGTGGAACGAGACTGATGGTTCTAACCTCTTTTTCTCTTTGAGCTCAACTCGAGGGATATTCAAATTAGGTTCAAATTTGTACAGATCTCTACCATTGAGTAGTCTAAGGAGACTTTTTTGCGCGAAAAGAAGGCACTTGGCAGAGGTAAGACTTGAGTTGCAAGTTTTGTACATATCTGTTGCTTGTGCTCTAAATTCATAGAATACTCAGGCTCTTTCTTGCCTTTGCATCCACATGTACCGAGACTGACTGAGTTTTTGTGAAACTTGATGCCAAAATTTGAACGCCTACATGTGTAAAGGATAAAACGTCGAATTCCAGTGATTGTTCATTCATCTGGGATGTTCGGTCGCCATGATTTGTCGTCACACTTGTGGATTGATTTAGCTTAATTTCAATGCTTCAATTCGCCTTTGGTATCAATATCACATTTCGACTTCTTTTTTCGTGCACAGATGTTCGGACCTCTTTTTTTCTTTTTGTTCCCCTCCTACCACCATTTTAGGTTGAGACTGAGGCCTCGGGAGTTGGAGGAGCGTTGATGTTCCATCATCTTCTATCCTGGTAAGGATTAGCTCAACAGATCATCAGTAAAAACTTGTGTCTTTTTTTCCTCGTAGCCGTGGCCGTTGACGCTAAGGAGCTCAAAGATGGACTATGATGTTATTCTGTACGAGTATTTGATCATCAAGTTGTAGTGGTTATCTTTTGCCTTTGTACCATTTGCTGGCATACGTACCCTCCGCTGGCTACTACTGCACTACTATGTTCGAAGTATGCTTCTCCTCCGGTTGTTCATGCTCTAACTTGGTCTTGGTCCACGAAAAAGAAGAAGAAAGAGGAGGTGATATGGGCAAAGGCCAGCAGCAATGAGTAGGGTGAGCATGTTCCATGTTGGAACCACTGGATCACCAAGAGCAGTTGCTGAATCAATAGAAGCAAGCAGCCAGCCTCTTCTCAGTCCAATGCCGATACCCACTACAAATACACACTCACAGCCTTTGTGAGAGAAAAAGAAGAAGAGGAGGAGGAGGAGGAGACCTTTTTATTCTGAAGAAGCTGTCGCCGTACACAGAAGAATGGAAAGAAAACTTTTTTTCTGTTGAAAGCGTGCATATCCGTAAGGACTGAAGAAGAAGAAGACTGACTGACTGACTCCGACGAGAACAAAATGTACCAAAAGCCTTGAGCCAAATTGAACAAAAGACGTCAAAAAAGGTCAAAGCGTTGCCGTATAAACATGACCAAGTCTTTAGTGGGCAGGTTGCTAAGTTTCAAAGTAAGGGTTTACAGGACGAATGACAAAGTTAATCTAAAGACAAGGGTGGTGAACAAGAGAACTTTTTGTGCTAAGAAAGATTGCCTTGAGTATCCTGGCTGATTTGCTGCAATTTAAGGTTGCATGTTAACGCAAAAAATAGAATATCTCTGCTCTTGAAACGCAGTGGTTGGTTCAAAGGACGTTCCATCTCATTTGGTTCCAGTATTCTCTAAATGCTCTCTTAGGTAAATTAACTTGCCACCCATTGAGCTCTCCAATGGTTAAGCTTTTATCATATCTTACCACCAAGTCACTCTTTCTCTATCTCTCATACACGTATATTTTTTTGTTAAGAAACATTAACAAAGAACCCATCAGAGAATTTTTAGGTTTCTTTTCTGTGTTGTGGGCTAAATTGTCTTACGTAGGTATATTGGTCGGCCAAAATGGTAATTTCAAAAAGTTAATAGCTTTCTTTTAAATTGGCAAACTTAAACTTGTTTTAACTTCTTGCATTCCTACTTTAAGCAAAACTCCACCTTTTTGTTCTTGCTTAATTACTCCCCAAACAAAAGAGCATTGAAAGTACAAGCCTTCAAGCCTTTCCTGATCATCATCGGTTCACATTTCATTAACTTTAAAAAATGGGTGATCTCTCAGAATTTTCCAGTTAATTTTGATCAACTAAAATTCATGGCAAAATATGATCCAATGAGTTGATGACAAAGGTGACATTTTAAATCCAGGGGGATCCTCAGAAAACTTTGAACATCTGTGGAGTTATCTAAAACGACTGGTCTCCACAGAATATGCAATTTTCAGCGCAAAAACTAAGCTTTCACCTGATAACGTGACATGCATAAAAAATTCGCATTGTTGTCAATCATTTAAAGTACTATCGACAATGAATGACGATCATTAAGTGTGACTACCGACATATTCCATCCATATCGCAGTACTTTATGAAGATTAAGAACGCAATAAACGACACTCCATCGACATTTCGATTTCAAAGAATGAGTCTCCGTTTCCAAATGTGGACAATTTGGCCAAGTGCATTTGAAATTGCAGTTTGGAGTCGTCCTCGGAAGTTGGAACTTTGGATCAAACCAACCCACTCTCAGACATGTAGAGACAAGTGATTTTTCCCAGGGTTCCCATAAAGATATCATGCCATGAGGGGCACGACCCGAAAAAAGAACTGACAACTGACCCTAAACAAGGATATCGACTATTAGTTTTAGATCCGATTACAAGAGAACGATGAATGAAAAGGCAAAAAATGTAGTAAACTATATCTTAAAGAGCGGAGTCGCATGATTTGTTGCCCTAAAACCTCGCGAGCGACTCGGTTCGGGTCAAAAGAGCCAAACAAGGGTTTATTCTCAGAGGATTCTCGAGCAATGGGGAGGATGATAAATGTGTCTTTGGGAACGGAGCAGGGTTGTCAATGAAAAGAGTCAATGTGCAGACAAAATTAAATCATCTGCTGTGCCGTATGATCTAGAGGGATTCCATCTGGAACACGGAACCCTAGGGCACTTGAAGTGTTCCAGCCCTCGATTCCCACTTCTATCGTTCGTGTCGACGAGTTCTCGTAGTTATCCCTCTCTCTCTTTCGCTCTTTCTCGTTCGCTCTATTCTCTTGGCACACGCTGATGAGCTCTTGAGGACGGGGAAGAGAGAAAGAAAGAGAAAGAGAGAGAGAGGAAAAACTTCTCTAAATCCCAAAGAATTTTGTGCTCTTCTTTGCCGAAGGCCCCTTTCCCTTCTCCCTTGGCTCTGTTGTCTAAAGCCCCTACTGAGAATCCTAGATCTTCCTCTTCTTCTTCTCCTTCTTCTTGCTCCATCCATCTACGCACTCTAACTGTCTACATATAGAGGAAAGTCATCGATTTTTCACTTCTTCCTTTTCCCGCCCAAGGCTTGGAGCTAGTGGAACGTGGTCTTAGTAGACCAAGTAGTCCCTACTACAACTCACACGTTTACCAGCACTATTTGGGCTCCCTGAGACGTTCCATACGGAGACGGTGGGGGTGTCTCGTGTTCTCTTAGCTTGGCAAACACTCTCGGGGCCGTATTGGCCAATTGTCCCAAGGAGTTGGTCCATCTGGTTGGAGAAAAAGGAAAAGGCCCATGAAGTGAGCTAAACACTTCTAAACTGACTCTCTGAGATGTTGCCAAACATGGGACAGGAAGACAAAGAACAGATAGTGGTGGACAGGACACAAGGAAAACAAAAGGGAACCAACAAGCATTTGGGACAAGAATTAGGCTTTGGGAAATCCAGCCATTATTTTTGTCAGGCAAAGGGATCAAGACGTAGGCGATTGCTTGGCGACCATTAATTGCACTCTTTTGTATGCTGCAATGCAAAGCTAAGAGACCCTTGAAACGGGTGGTTTTGTTTGTCCACAAACGTACGCACACAGTACAGTACTACATGGATGGGGGCTTTCCAAAGGCGACGAAGCTCTTTCGTCGTGGCTGTCCTTCGCTTCTTAGTAGAGTCCATTGTGGGTAGCCATCCATTGGAATTGCCGGCCTCTTTACTTCTCAAGAGCTTTGGCAATCGTTAGCATTCACATGACGAGGACAACGAGCCAAATAGAATCCGTCAATGCGAACTAATCTTTACTCATTAATTCCGCTTTCCCAATTTTCCATGCGTATCAACAACGCTATAGCTCAAATCTGGGCTTTTCCCCCGCGAACGAAAGAAAGCCAACCAACCAACCAACCATCCAACCAAGCTCTTTTGTAGCCATAGAGCAAAAAGACCAAGGGATCACCGCAGCTCACCCAAGTCGACTTATGACTACATACATACTACTACTAGCTCACTCACTACTCTCCTCACAACATATACGACAGTACTGCCTCTCCTCGAATGACTTTAGAGAGTGTTGGGTACCCGGCGACCTAATCTTTGAGCCGGCTCAGAGAGGAAGAAGTCCTTCGGTGTTGACTCCTTCAAAGCCGGTCTGCTACTCTCAGCCATTGCTACTACTTCTCTGGAAACTGCTGCAACCACCACTTCTTCTTTTTCTTCGTCTTCTTCTACTTCTTCCCCACGACTCGGATGATTCAACCACCAACAACACTGGCAGTGCCTTTTCCACCACCAAAACTGCTACCCTTCACCACACGTATGCCAAGAGACTTGTCTTCTTTGGTTGTTGCCATTCGTTGGTAAGGCACGTGGACGTCAGATCTTGTCGTACAAGGATCGAGGACCGCGGTTCAGGTTGGGTCATTGAAATTTTTGGGCATCCTCGTTCTCTGACTCAGACACCACGATCACCCGCTAGTTGTTGGAGAGCCTCTTTCCTCCCTTCTTCCTCCAGCCACATTCCCATATCTCTCTTCTTCTTCTCTCTCTTTCTCTTTCACATACACACACGCACATTCATACATACGACGGACTATGACTTTTCGGTTCTCACTGTTTCCAAAAAGGGTGCTCAGTCATTGACTTTTTGAATGTTGCAACAAACTTCCCAAAGAAACCGGAACGTTTTCCCAAAAATGGCATCGATACCTCAAGATACGTTCAACCTTCCGCTATGGTTGGATCAACTCTCGAACTTTCAGTCGCTTGCAAACTATAAGACTACTTTTGAGCCCCAGATTTCCCTTGTTACAACTTCCCAATGGAACATTTTCCAACTCGATTTGGGCACACTTGGCCTCAAGTTCGAGCGTGTGCGGAGTGTGCCATGTCTTGATGCCAACCAGGGGAAAAAGGAAGGGATCTGTCTTTACCAAAGAGGCTCCTCGTTGTTCGAGGAATGATCCCTTCGATGCTGCTGCTGCTCTTAGTCAGAGGGAAATGCAGGCCGGTTCATTGTCCACCAACGGATCATCGAGGATGGAAGCATTCGCTAACATTCGGCAGGTCCTCATTGCCGAGATCCGAGAGCCCCATTGGCAATGACGGGAGAGCTGGAGAACGAGTGAGCGAGCGAGCAAGCGATCCTCCAAACTCTCGAGGAACATGACCAAGAGTAGGCAGCAGATTTCACCTCACATCAAAACAACACAACGAGGAAGTTTAGTCTGCACGGTTCGAGTCGAAGTGTCAAGCAAGATTTCTTCCCCGTGGAGCTTGGAATTGTCAGTGATGTGAAGTGTCAAAAGTTATTGCTTGTGTTTTGGCAGGCTGCTCAACAGTCGTTAACTGCAAGGCCCAGAGTGATAACAACACTCTGGTTCCAATGATCAAGTCTCTTCAGAAAGGCCGTTCAATAACTGGATCCATGTGTGTCTGACATGGATCATGCGGCGGTGGTCCAGACCTGTTGTGGTGTTTGGAAGTCCATTCCAACTGCTGTCGTGCATGTGCTTTGTGGGAGTCTGATTGGCTGAGCTGGTCAATTACTCATGGCTGGTCAATCAACGACATGTCTTCACGAAGTCCAGGCCTGGATCAAAAAGTGTCAAAGGTTCAGGGCCCGTTCATAGTCCTGACTGCTACAAGTTCTGCATGCTATTACTACCTCCAACGAATCACGATGAAGAATCAAGTTGAATTTGGTTATCCTCCTTCAGCCGGTTATGATTTCAAGACAAATGCCGACAACCTCGCTTAGGCTATGAGTTAGCTCATTTACTACAAGAGTCTGAAAGCTTTTAGTGTCGGTTGGGTAAGTGATCTGTCTACATCATTCACGGTAGTTTTTCTACTTGCTTAACCATCGTCGATGAATCCTTCTGAACTCAATGCATTTGGGAAACAAAAGTCAGTGTCAGTTTTTATTCAATTTTGCCAGTGAACAGGGCCTCCTTTTTTAGGAAAAAGGCTACCTCGAACTCACTCAAACCAAGAACCATTCGATGGTTGCATCGAACTCTCGGGTGGTAGTGGTTGTTCTTCTACTTCTTCTTCTTCTCGATCTTCTTTGCATTTGCTTTTCTCGTTTACCGGTTGCCGCCAAAGTCGTGGACAAAGTCGTGGACTCCTCGACCGACCGACCGACCGACGACCACCTCGAGCACCACGAGGACGACTTGGGCGTCGTCGGGCAATGGGTCTCTTGGCGGCGGCCAACTTACTTCTGTCATCGTGTTACAATCTAGCCTCCGTGACGACCCAAACTTGTAGCGCACTGGGTTGGTCTCGTCTTTTTCTTCGAATGAAAAAGGCTCAAAAATGGAAAAATGGCCTTTACCTTAGTCTACTAGCAAAGTAGAAAGAGTGAAAGAGAGAGAGAGAGAGAGTCGGACTCGGCTTTTCAAATGAGAGATTTCTATCTGCAGCTCACCTTGCTCTTGAGAAGGTTTGTGTAGATACGTTGAAAAGATCTTCTTCATTTTTTGGGATGTCTGCGAAGGATTATTATTCGTCAGTTGCGTCCCAATTTATTGCCAGATTTGGGGAGGAGTTGATCCTTCGTCGCCCTTGCATGTTGGAAAGTGCCATGCGATCCACAGATCAGTCACTATTTCCTTTGCATTGGCCAGCCTTGCAGCCTTTGTTGGCCCTCTCTTGACGTTCTCACCTGGATGGACGCTATCAACCAATGTTGTACTGTTACAAGGAGACCTTCATGTCTCACTCATTGTTTCAAAGCGGGTCCCATTTCGAGGCAAGAGGAAGGCAATTGTTCAATGGGAAAGGGAACACAATGATCCAAAAGCTTGGGATCCGATCTGACAGTACTTTGGGACATCTTAGCTCTCCTTTATCTGGGCTAATGAGATAAAGCCAACAATACGGATAATCTCATTGACCAATTTTATTGGTTTCGCGACAAGAATCATTAGACTCGTTGTGTTCCCTGGCTAAGAATCACTACTTCCCCAATCTTATGTGACGACCATGGTGATTGAGATGAATATTTTATGAGGATTTCCTTGAAACTCAATTGTCAAAGGAAGAGATGAAGTGGCTCGTGTTTCTGATTCCTGATACCTGAACATGAAAAGCTTTGAAGGGTTCGAAGTGAAACTACCACCAACTACTACATCCATCATTGAGACCGGAAGTTTAAAATGTGTTGAGGTTTGGGCGAAAGTATGACAGACACCTGTTGATTGTTTACCCTTTCGCCCTATTTTTCGAAAGGGAACGACAATCATTGGAAGCATTAATACAAGGAACATGTTGTTCTAGATCAATGCACTTCGGGTTTTAGTTTTACGCACACTTACTTTCTAGATTGGACCAATCCATCATCACTTCTAAATACCTTACATTGATCAATTAACACACAAGTTCATACAGGGGGCATTGTTTCAACAATATTGATTGGGTGTTGGTTGGTGTTAGCTTTGGGGTCAGGCCGATTGAACTTGCTTTCTGGCCCTGATATCGGATCGGTCTGGAATGGGCCACTAAATAATTTAAAAGACGTCAAGGACTCGCTCACTAAATTGAGCACGGTTTGCGTTGAAAGGGGAGAGAAGAAGCACTTAAAACCATTTTCAAACACCACGTAGAGCACTTTGAACCAGTTTTTCCCATTTGCCAACATGTATGCCTTTTGGGTCAAATCCAGGTTATTCGATTTCAAATTGACGCCAAACTGGCTAATTGCACACTGAGCACTACGTGTCCTTTAATTATAGAAGTGAATGGGACCAAACGTGACAACAAGACTCGATTGTTTTGGAATGTTTTTCATGCTTTGTTGTAATCCAAGAATCCTTCATGTTAAATCGTTGGATAGTGGTGACGTTTATGGAACACATTCCTTTTAGACGGTTGACATCATTAGATAATTGGACTGTTCAGTATTTATCAAGGATTCAAAATCCATGAGAGCTATGTTGAGTTGCTCCGAATATCATTAATTAGTAAACTCAAAGTGCAGACTTTTGAAGCCGATGTACTTTACATATTTGTAAAATTGGCTGAAGAGCATCATGATGCTGTATGATTGCACCTAAGTATTTACTCCCTGTCCAAGGGCCTGCAATAATTAACTCGCAAATTGTTTTAAGTACAACATCAACATCTTTGTAGTAGAAATATCTAATTTGTCTCGATGAAAAATACAATAACACTTGAGATCAGTGGCAAGGCACGCGAAATTAAAGTTATTGATTCTTTTCTGAGTTTTTTACCATTTTTTGGTTGTTTTGATTACACGGCAATTTTTCACGCAAACATTTTTGGGCCATGATTGAAATAAAAATTCTGGAAAAAAATCCTCTTACTCCCAACTAAGATTTGCATAGATTCTTTGACTACTAGATATCAGACAACTGACCATTTAGATGGTAAAGTAGTGCGATTGATGATTTCTCTGGGAATTGGTCTCATGTTGATTTATTAGAACTTGTATTTTACGTCAGTTGAGTTTGTTTGGGGACATGCCAAATTTGAAACCCTAACATTTGATGGTACACATGTGTGCATAGAAAACAGCTTGAGCAAGATGTAAGTCTGATTTGGATTCATGTGCCAACCATGCGACACTCAGTAACCAAGAAATCTATGGTCATGGCATCAAAAGTGAGTTCATTCCTTGATCGATCTACGTGAAAGTCATGAATCTTGTAAAAACTATCTTTGATGGCAGAAAACTTTAATCTTGGAGATGAGTGGATTGTATTTAATTGGATGAATTTGTTCGTTTCTTTCCGAAATTTGGCTAAGCATTCAACATGTGAGTAAATAACACAAAAATCATCGTTAAATTTAGTGAATGGTAAACCTTATTCTCCGTTTACAGATGTCTCAAAAATGTGCATCTGCCACGCACGGTGATTAAGATATTTGTTTTTAAGACTTCTCATGACGTTTTTCAATGTCGAAATATCAAGTGAAGATTTTTGTGAAGGTCTACATTTCAAATTAGCTCAAATAACCATATCAATTTACTTAAAATCACTGAAACGAACATATTTTCTAAAGTCAGGTTAACTCAACTTTATTAGCTTATTATTAGCAATAAATTTAAAATTTGGCTTCAACTTCATAGCCTTTTTGATATCTATTGATCGTACGTCCGCACAAAAGATCTTCATTCTGACGCTCTGTCTGCGAACAAAGTCATTAAAAGTCTTGTTCTTTAGCAAACACTTTCTTAGACCAAAGGTAACCACTGAAATTTGAACGCTGGAGACTTATTTTTATGCACTTGTTGAATTTTCACCCCTCTACTTGAGAGTTGTCCACAAATTTGACAAAAAAAAGATGAGTCGTACACATATATCGTTTCGTTTTGTCAAAAGATGTTGTTTGCAACTAACTAATAATGAGAAATTATTGATTGAAATCCTATTATTCATTCAAGTGGTCGAACAACAACTTCAGTGACAAGTCAACCATCACTTTGTTTAAGTGCCTTTTCATCTCATGAATCTGTTCATTTTCATCTCAAATTATCTTGATTGTTTGTTTGCAGTTAACCTTTCAGTAATTAAATATGACAAGGCAAAACGTTTGCTCTTGAAACAGTCAAGAAAATAAAAGGGATCCAAAGAGGGAAGCAACGATGAACTGAGGAAGCCTTCACCAAACGAAGAAAAGGTTTTAAAAAGCTAGTTTACTTCATCCGCTGAAAAAGACAACGAGCATGTAAAAGAAAATAAGTGGCGTCCTCAAAAATATGGTTTTCTCGATGATTTTCCAACAATTATGACTCAACACATGCCCACAAAATCACTATTCATCACAACAAAAAATATGACATTTTATGGAGCTAGCATACCAAATTTCCAATGAGTGTTGTGACAAAGTTCAATGGGTTGGATTTTGGGGATAATTTGATGTAGGATTAAGATTTTTGAAAAGAAAATGATTAGCCATCTGTTTAGCGATCTCAAATGCTTTATTTTAGCTGTTTTGTTTTGTCTGCAGCTTTGTAGAAAAAATTCTTTAACGTTATTTAGTAAGGCCATTTATATTTGTTTTTGAAAATTCAGCCTTTCTGTGTAATTCTAAATTCTATCTTTAACAATACTGATTAAAATGGTCTTTGTTTCACAAAGGATGAGTTTGGAGAAACAGAATTGATATGAAATTGTCACTTTCCCTAAAGAGCTCTATTTTTGCTGATGGAAACGTTATTTTCGAAGATCCATAGTTTGGTCCTTATGAGCGCTCCAAACATACAGTAAAAGCAAGGGTTTTGTTGACAGGGTCATTGCAATATGATCGGTTTCCGGAACATCGACATCGTTTTACCTTTTACATTTCAAAAGAAGAGAAAACAATCAACTTTGAAAGTTCTGAAAAATAATTAGAACCCCAAAAATAGGAATCAGGCGTGAGCACAACGCTTTCATCTTGGAAAAAAAACTTTTAAAAATCTCATTTTGTGGACAGAAAAGGGATAAAAATCTTTGGTGATGAAACAGTAATTCATACTATCAAGGATACTTTTCATTTAGGAATAATTTTTCGTGGACGTAAGGGCATATTTCTGCGTTTTCATCTTTTTCTTATGCTTGATTCCTTTCACATAATTCTTATTCTTGTTAAATGTGTTTTTTTTGTGTTGAAATTGATATCAATAGCAAAAGCAAATCATTGCAATTGTTAACGAATCAAAGCGAAGATTTTTTGGGAGCTCAATGATTTTGAAAACCTTTTTAAGGGACCAATGACATAAGTTTCTGAAAAGAAGAAATTTATAGCATATTGCTTGGGCATGGCAACAATGAAATGTGGCATGTTCAATGGAAAATGTTAACAATGCAATTATTCCTATGTAAGTCAAATGAAAGCGTACCTTATTGAGTCTTAAAAGTATGAAATGACATCATCCATGAATCATCAATTTGCATTGGTCTTTCCGCAATTTGACGTGGTTCCATATTTTGTAGATCTATATTGAAAATTTCAAGCCAGGCATTCTGTTCACTTTTTAGCTAGAATGGACTTCATCTATCTAATGCATTCTCCTTTGATTTGAAAGTGCGTACTTTAACATGAAATGAAGGAAAGTAGCAACGTTGGGTCTCTTTTGAATAAGTGTAAAGTGACCTTTAGATGTAAAAATGGGTCGTAATCCGAAGTTTGAATGCCAACACTCGAACCTGACACCTATCAATGAAGAGTTGCAAATGAATCGATGTACGTAGAATTGGTTTTAGATATTTCCATTTCGCCGAAACTGCATACTAATGTTTTGTTTACGATAGCTTTTTCGGAACAATTCTTGAATGAAGAGAACGTGTGACATTCAGGAATGTGGCTCTTTAACCATTGCTCTAGTTTTATTTTGCTTTGCAATTACGCTGTTCAGGAACGAAAAGGTTTAATTGGAAGACAAAGAAAAATCTTTGCCTTTCCCTTAAATCTGAATACAAGTAAGTTAAAACTATCCAAACCTATTAAAATATCAACTTAGTTAATCTTCAATTCAAAGTTCAGGAATTTAATGCAATGAAATATCCAACTAACTGCTCACCATTTCAAATCGAAAATCAACGAATCACCTGTTCATAACACCCTAATTTCCCCCTAATATTCCTTGTGGATGTTTGAACAAGAAAGTGTTTGAACTCTGGCTTATAATTCTTCGTGTTGACAGGATAACACGCGATAGTACTAAAAAGTGTGTGTTTGTAGTACGTACCTTAGTCTTGGATTTTGTTTTGGGATCCTCCTTCCAGCTTACTTGCCCTTAATCCGTCCATTTTGTGAACAAAAGCTCCTTTTTCTTTCTCTTTACCGTTCCAAGAAAAAGGGGGTCCAAGAACCAGTGATGCGCAACAAGTCGCAACAGACCAATGCTGACTTATGTACGTCAAAAATGGCTCCTGGGCGTGGAACCTGGGAAGTAAATTGGAACAAATATCATCCACCAATTGAATCATGACAGTTCGGGTTATGAGACAAACTCACGGATGAATGAATTTGATTACAAGTTATATACTTACTGGACCCGTTTTGGCTGCTTGTCTGGGACGTTTTCTTTGTTTGACGCGTGAGAATACTGTATTAAATTATGACTTGCTGTAACGTAACGGGGAAAATATTTCTCCTTGACCCACCAACAGCCTTGATTGGACTTTATTTTTTCCCGATATTTCAAGTTGAATGTGTTAATATCAATACCTTCACTACACACGAGTGAACAAGTACGATTCAAAATCGAAAATAAAGCTGGAGCGATCTTTTGGAACATTGCTTTCAGAATCAGCCGAGACAAGTATTTGAACGAAATTTACATGCTTTCGTACCTCAGGTTTTGAAGCCTGTACATGAAGTGGGAGGAGTTGGTACACCATGAAGGCGTTGACAAATAATCCTGTAGTCGCCATCAGATTGGTTCACTAGGCTATCCTTGTGTGTATGTGGGCGTGAATGTCCTTGAAAGTGGATTTTCTATTCATTATGAGTAGCTCAAGCGTTTCGAGTTTCTCGGAAAGATAGCGACAGTAATGGGATGGATAGTGGCAGCATTGTGGAACTATTCTCTCATCGAGGATTGTCAACTCGATTGCTCAGGGGGATTAAATAGAAGCCTCAGATTTCTGTGTAAACTCATTATCATTAATCTTGATTTTTCCCTCCCTTGTGCAACATCAATGAATGCATCCATCTATTGGTCGTGCGTCTTGTTGTCGGCCTGAATTTTCTCCCTTGGCTATGTATCTACATGGCTAGCACTGTGGGTGTGGGTGTGGGTGTACCAGTGTGCGAAGCACTGTATGTCTGAGAAGTAGAATCTTTGGCCTCGTTTGAGTCCTCAACTACTGCCCGTGGTTCTGATCCGACGATCTCTCAAGCCCTCCAAGTAGTGAGAGTGTTCCTCGGTGAGCTGTACCACGACTCCGAATCCTACTTCTACGACTACTACTACTATTATTACCACCACCACGGCCAACTCTGACACCACCACCACCATCTCCTCCTCCTTCTTTTCGTTCCTCTGATCCAGTGTGGGTTGAGTGTTCCACGTTCTTATTGCCTGTGCTTATGCTTGTTCCTCTTCGTCGTCTTGTTCCTGTCCTCCTCTCGCTTCTCCTCGAAATACCCCTCGTAAGCTCGACTTTTGGGACTATTCTTCATTGACCTAGCCATGCTTGTTCGTGCATCGTCGTGGGTTTTTGGGCTAGGCTGACGAGCCTTTGTGGTTTCAAGCGGCAGTGTGCCCGTGAACGAGCCAAGAACTCCCAACAGAGTTGGAAAGCTCCCAGTGAAAAGAAGAAGAGGGAAAAAAGAAAACGAAAAGAGAGCCCGGCGTGCGACGATCCCGACCAACCACCAAGTCAGGGGGAAAAAGGAGGAGGAGGAGGAGGAGGAGTGGAAGGGGGAGTAGTCGTTGTCGCTCTTGTTGTTGGGCTGCTGTCAGGTGCCGTGGGATTAGACAGAGGACGAATCATCCTAGTGTGATGACAGCAGCCTCAACAACCGGCTCCTTCTCTTGAGGCATTAGTGCCGGTCTCGGCCTCTTCTCCCTGCTTCTTGTCCTCTTCCTTCTATTCAAAAAGAGCTGCCCGATGCTCCCCGTCAAGTGTACCCAGAGAATGGAAAAAATCAATACACACAGAGTATGTGTATGTAGTATGGAGAGAAGAACAAGAACAAGAAGAAGAAGACGAAAGAGAAGAAGAGAGTGTCGTTCGTCGGTGAAGTGAAGGTTCACCGAGGCCAAAGGGGGCGCGCCAGAGATTCTGGTTGTCCGGGGTGCCAGACCTGGGCATTGATTGTAACAGCTCGAGCAGTAGTGAGCAGCAACTTGAAGCGATCGAAGACGACAAAAATGTTCTGCTTCCCAAACGGCGACTCACTCGACTCCATACGGGTGAAAATGGACTTAGCGGGTTGAGTCGTCGAGCATTGGGCCACCGGGAGAAAAATTACCACCACCACCATCACCACCACGAGCAAGAAGGCAGTAAATGATCTTAGTTACGACCACGATTCCCCACTCCTCCTCCTCCTCCTCCTCTTCTACTTCTTCTTCCACCACGATGATCACTGGCATCATCACCAGTCGACGTCTCATGGCAAAGTCAAACCAGTCGGCCGAACTGATGAAAACGGGGAAAGTAGACAAAAATCGTGAAAAATCTACCAACTCTGAGCTAAAAAAGAAGGGAATCGTTTCATTGGGTTTCACCCGAGCCCCAAACTCTTTGCGATCCTGACTAGTTCGCTGGCTCATGCTTGTTTCGTTGGAAAAAAATACATTCTCCATGTTCGACGAGGATGTTTGAATGGGTTGTTGAGACTTGAACGGGCCCCAAGAATGTCTGAGTCGGATCCCGGATTGAAAAGGAACATTCATCGCTGTCGAAATTCTTGCCCAAGTTGCTAGCCGAAACGGAAACTCATCCTTCCCGTGACTAGATCGGACTGATGAACGGATGTTTGTACTCTTGTAAATCATAGTTCTCTCACCACCACCACGTGTCAGATTGCCTCTTGCTTTGGCCACGTTCCATTTGTTTTTCAGCGACTATGGGCACTATCTCTTGTCGTAATGTTAGCCAGAGAATGAAACCATGTTTCATCTATCACCTTCCTCTCATACTACTCACTTACAACTACATTCAGCGTTCTATGGAAGTTCCACGAACGGCTGACATTTCTCCGTACCCTTTGTGGGTTTGAGATTACTTTATCTCCTTTCAAAAGCTCCTCAAAATATCACTAAGTTCGTCAAAGTTAAAACTTTTCTTCCTTCAACTCTCTTGAGCAATGGAGTGGAGGGGAAAAGCTTATTTTTTTCAGACTCCCACAATCTGTTGACTGCTCAAATATGACAGGCCAACTAAAAGCACCAAAGTTCAAGACCAGATTCGAAACTTTTCGCAAGCGCTAACAGCCAACCATAGAGGCTGGTGTTTCCAGCCTGTCAGGCTCTTACTTTTCCGCAGAGTTTCCATTCGCATTTTTCATATTGCCATACATATCTGATGAGCACGACACCACGGTTCAGAAAGATTTTTCGCTTAGGTTTTAAGACACCCAGTAAGTCTCGACCGG
This sequence comes from Tigriopus japonicus, assembly GCA_010645155.1. Taxonomy (NCBI): domain Eukaryota; kingdom Metazoa; phylum Arthropoda; class Copepoda; order Harpacticoida; family Harpacticidae; genus Tigriopus; species Tigriopus japonicus. The sequence continues at coordinate 8,941,690 of CM021314.1, forward strand.
ACACAGGGAGTCTCCGAATTCTTTCTCTACTCATTCCACCTTCTCTTTGTGTACCTCTTTCCCGAGTCCTCTTCCTCTTCAACCTGTTTGACTTTGCATTACTTGACTTCATTCCAGTGTCTCCTAAGTCGCTTTTTCCTATTCAAAACTATGCATCGAATGGAGAAAAAAAACCATCACCTGACTTTTACAAACCGGCATAGTAGGGAGCCTCGACAATTTCTCCCGATCTTGGCTTACTCCTCTACAATGACCCTTCTGAATGGTCCCCAACATTCGACTTGTGCACTAGTCGTGGCGATGGTGGGGAGTACCTAGAACAAGAGAAACACTGAAACAAGATAGTAATAAAACCGCTCTAACGACACCGAGTTGGTCGTAAAAACCCTCTGTTCATTCGTTGGCTTCTGGTCCCAGAGCCTAACTGCCTAACACTGTCTCCCCTCCATAGCGTCACGCCAATGGTAGTTGGAAGGAGGAAAAAAAATCTTACTCATTTGCCATAGAAATATATGAACCTCCTGTATCCGCCCACCTTTAAAGCGGACAGAAGGGTGGTTTGACGCCCAACATTTATTCGCGACTGGTTCCAATTTCGGTCGCTTTTTTCTCCACCTTGTGCCACAACCACAGAGAGAGAGACCGACAGACAAACAGACGAGTCGAGTTCTCGAGACTCTGATGAAATTCCAGGGTACATGGACTTTGGACAAGCATTGTGGTTCATTCCTGGGGAGCCCTTAAGTGTTGGGTGGAACCTGACAGGGTGACACATGATTGTTGATTTGTGTCACTCAAATGATCCACCTTTTTCAATCGGGAATGAACTTACTGTTTCGGCTCAAACACTAAATAGTTGTTTAATGGTAAAACATGGAACATTCAATCTTATTCTGCTGTTTGTATTTGAAGCTCTTATTTGGCGTATGGGGTCCCTACGAGAAAAATGTGAGCAATCTGCACCATGGGAATATTGTTCCCAGGATTGTTCCAACTCAATGATTCGATTACACTCCTAGTATTTCTATCTCGGAAAACCACACGGTCAATTTTTCAGGAACGATTCAAAATGCGGGGGAAACGAAGCGTTGGGAACGTGAGGGAGCGAATGAGTTTGGGGGAGTTTTTAAGTTGATATACATCGTATATTCGGTTATTGAGCTAACCGGTGAATGACCATAAAGTTAACCCGTTTTTCTCTTTTCCTTTTTACAGATTCCTGTCATTCTTTTTTACGTCAGACGGGTCCATCGCATTCAAAGTTATAAATTATTCAGTCCACAAACTAAAACAATCTGGTGAACTCCCGCCTGAAAGATTTCAACGCCACCCTGGAGGATCCAGTTCCCAACTGGAAGGGACATTTCCAAGGTCCCTTGGATACTGGCCCTTTGGGCGGCCCGCCCCCCAGTTTCACCACGCCTCCAGGACCCGGCACCCCAACGCTCTCAGGCCCAGGCACCCCTGGATTTCCAGGGAGTGGCTTTCCGGGGCCTTCGCCTGGGCCACCCCCACACACTCCTGGGGGAGGGCAATTGGTTCCATGTGGACCCTCGTCTGGGTCCCATGGCGGGTTTGTGGGCAGCCCGGCGGGAAATTCCGGGTCTTCCACCCCGGGACCGTGTGGACCTCCCCCTTCTAATATGTCTGGAGGCAGTGGTGGAGGAGGCGGGGGTGGAGGCATGTCGCTCATGGGTCCCAATGGACCGATGCCGCCCATGAGCATGCATTCTGGACCCCCACTCCCGTGTGGAACGCCCAATCATTGTGGACCTGCCAATAGTTTTCATTCTAGCCAGTTCAATGGACTTGGACCCTGTGGACCCTGTGTGCCAAATTCCCCCTCAAATTGTGGTCCACCTGTTTCTAGTCACTTACGAGGACATTCACCCAGCCGCCCGGGATCTTCAGGTCCTCCATTTCATCCGAATGCTGGATCACCATTTCCACCGTTTGGGCCTGGTGGTCCTCCTCCCGGTATGATGGGGCCCATGGGTGGTGGTCCCAATGGTCCACCACCATTTATGGGTCCCCCTGGTCCAAACTTTGGTCCTCCTCATGGTCACGGGGGCAGTTTACATCCGGGAATGTCCCCTCAAGGGCCTTCTCATGGATCTCCCATGGGCCCTCATGGACCCATGCATGGTCCACCGCCCCCTTTCATGGACCGCATAGATCCTGGGTAAGCAAGTTCATTGAATATAACGTCATGTAGTTTGTCACTCGACCCTTCTTGCCAATCTGTCGACCCACCAATATGACTAGCAACCACTCTTATGGTTGGAGTGTCGGTGGTTGTTTGCACACCTACCTACCAAGAACTTGTACAAAATCGAGAAGGGGTCCTGATGGTCGTAGTTGTGGTCCTTCCCTGTGTCAGAACCTCATTTATTTGTACTTGCTTCGAGCACGAGCAACATGCTCCTCTCCCCAAAATCTAATTTGTTCCAATTTAGCCGGTAATGCAATGAAACTGATTTCCTACCCTTCCGTTTGTGACATCCTCGAGGCTGACTCGCAGGGCGATGGGCTCTGTTCTGGCTCATCAATACCGATTACTGATTTGCTGCCCGGACTTACTTTTCAGGTTTCGAGGGAGACACCTCCCCATTCCTCAGCCAGATTATCGAATTCACGAAATGAACAAGCGACTGCAACAGAGAACGGACGAGAGTGACAACCTCTGGTGGGATGCGTTTGCCACCGAGTTCTTTGAGGACGACGCCAATATCACATTGACTTTTTGTTTAGAGGATGGGCCTAAAAGATACAGTATGGATATAGATTTTCCGTAATCAGCAATGACCAAGTTACTAACAACAATGGCACGTGGATCTTTTTCAGGTATTGGTCGGACCCTAATTCCCCGATATTTCCGAAGCATTTTTGAAGGTGGTGTGACAGATCTTCGTTATGAACTTCGTCACCCAAAAGAGTCATTTCATAACACGAGTATAACAATGGACTGTGATCAGTGTGCAGTGGTTTCATTGCACGGAAAACCTATGTTTACCAAGGTATGTCGTTGGCTATTCGATCTTAAATTATTAGAATAAAGTTACCCTAGACAAGTTCTTCTCAAATCAGGTTTACACCGAAGGCCGACTCATAGTGGAATTCACCTTTGATGACATGATGCGAATCAGGTCTTGGCATTTCGCCGTCCGAAATCACCGTGAACTGATCCCAAGATCCATATTGGCCATGCAGGAACCTGGGATGGTCGAATCATTATCAAAGAACATCACTCGTCAAGGGATGACAAGTACAACGCTAAACTACCTCAGGGTACGAGATCCAAACTTGCTTGAAACATCCCCAAGCGATCTTCCGTGGAGGATATACCACAAACCAGAAGATGGGGAAATGAACAGCTCCTTCTAATCGTCTTGTTTTCGTCTTTCAGCTGTGTGTCATTTTGGAACCAATGCAAGAGCTGATGTCAAGACACAAGGCTTACGCGCTCAGTCCCCGCGATTGCCTAAAAACAACGCTCTTTCAAAAATGGCAGAAGATGGTCGCCCCTCCAGGTCAGTTGGCTCGTGCCACCCTAGGTTCGTTCTTCTTTGGTATTCAGGGCATTGAGGAGACTCAAAGACTTCCCGAAGTGTCGAGGAATGACCCTTTGAGTGCCTCAATTGTTCTATTTGCATTGTTTTTGGTGCTCGCGTTCATGCCATGGCATGTGGACCGAATGTGCGTGTGGATGTGCGAGTTCTTCTAACCGTCTCCTTTTTCTCTTATAGAGTCCTCACGTCCAACCAATAAACGAAGGAAAAGGAAAGGGGCTGCCGGAGCTGCAGGTCCCCCAGGAGGGACCCTAGGGAGCAAGAAGAGGTCACCAGGTCCCAATTTCTCTTTAGCGTCCCAGGTAAGTTATGGATCCCATCCCGAATATTGCCTTCATTGAACACGAATATAAAAATCCGAGTTATCGATAGGGCTTTAGACACCCAGCCTGTGGAATAAAAATAAATATTTACCAGACACCACACTCGGTTCCGTTCTCTTCCAGGATGTGATGGTCGTTGGCGAACCTTCCCTGATGGGTGGTGAGTTTGGTGAGGAAGACGAGAGGCTAATTACTCGCCTTGAGAATTCCCAGTATGATCCGTCGGTGTCCTCTCAAGGACCACTGCCTCTTCATGGCCCTCCCGTGAGTTCAAGTTCTGGTGTGGTAGGAGGGTGTGGTCTCAGTGAAGGGTTTCCGTCTGGACCTCCAGGAGGTTGGGGCCCACCAGGCCCTCCTCTACCCCCTACATCGAGCCAGAGCTCTGGACCCCCTTCATCAACGTCATCCTCATCTCAACCACCAATGGACAAGTCGGAGAGTACGAAAAAGTCACCCAAGAACAGATGAGCCCGATCCTCTTCCCTTCTGCCGTCAAATGGATTCCGCTGAGGAATCACTCGGAAAATGGTCCAGATCTCTCCTCAACGATGCTGGGTCCAACTCCAACGTCAACTTTTATGGAAGCCGTCTTTATTAGAATCCTACTAGTGACTCTTGACGAGTAAAGTGTTTCTCTTGAGCGCCGAGATCGCAAAGAGCAAAAACTCGGATTTGCAAACCTGTTGCGTGTCGTGTTGGTGAACGAAACCAAAGATTCTAATGATGAAGCAAACATAATGCCAAACTGAAACCCATTTTCATCGAACGGTGAACAGAACTGATACGCTCAGTGGGATTCTAAAATCATGTTAACTCATTGTCATATCAATACGAGGGCCGGGAGGGAAATGGAATTGAATCGGAAGTCATGGTGACCTATTTCGTCATTGTTATATCTATGATTCGGCTCAAATCTAATCATACTAAGTGTTTCTCTCGAGCATTCCCAATCTCCACGATTTACTTTTGAAATCTAAGACCAAAGACGTGGTTCTCAAATCGGTCACTGTGGATTCATTCATTCGCGAGAGCGAATCAAATATTTTTCTCCATACACGACAACGAGGAACAAAAGTTGTGAGCCAATGCAACATCAGGGAGGGCATACGAGGAATTCTTTTTTAAGTTTGTTCTTTTCACATCACACATTAAACACGTAAACAGCTGTCTTTTTGTAACCTCTCTAGTACGTGAATCTGGCAAGCGACAACTTGGGGTCCAGATTTCATGACAACCAAACCAAATGCTTGTCAAATACTACGCGAGCATTAATCGACAGTCGAACTTTTGAATTATGAAGTTTTAATTCAAGTGGCCGCTTGCTGAGGTTGTCACATTCTAGAAACGAATCAAAAATCCAATGGTTTATGACGCCATTTCAAGAAGATTCTAAACATTTGTCCTAATATGAAACTAAGGCCTTATTATCCTCCCTGATGTTGTGAAGGAGTCCCAATTTTGTTCCCCGATGCCGTTCTTGATGGCTCTGTGCCCAGACATCTTTGTGTTCCAGCTCCCCGAGGCTCTGTTAAAGAGCTCTGTTTTCATAGTGTTTCTAGTCATTCCCCCAAGTAGTAACCAAACGGACCCGCCCTCAAACACACCCACAAAGCACACAGGAGAAGCATTATTTTCTCTCCCCGATCCTGCCCGAAAGTTAACCAAAGTCCCATGTTTCCAAACATTTCTCGAAGGAACATGTCACAGTAAAAGCTCCAAATGTCAAGCGCTCTCTCTTGGGGCGAAAAGGTGTCTTTTTGTCCCAAATGATTATTGCTATTATCATGATTATCATTATTACTACTACTATTATTATTGATGATTATTTCAAGAAAAGAGAGAAAAAAATCAACCTTAGCATAGAGCGAGTGAAATTGTCCAAATATGTATTATACTATTGTCATTCGATAATAAATGTTCCGTCATGTGAGAGCACTTTCGAGATTACGTTTCTTGGCGATCTATTGAAAATGTAAATTGCTTAGACTCAACCTTAAACGTGGAAAATCATCAAGTATTTTGGGTGCTTTTAGCAGTTGTCGTCATCAAACAATTTCACTTGTATGTAGATATTGGATAAAACGTGAATTCATTTCAGACAAAATAATTTTCCGAATTTGTGGCAAAATCTACCTGAATTTTAAACTTTAAAATATTACGTTCGGTTCTTTGAAATTGTTGTCCTGCGTTCAGGCACTTTAGACTACTCGTGGCTAAAGTTGGAAGGAATTACGAGAAGAAACCCTCTTCCTCAACCCACAAACCAGTTCATTAAACATAGATATTAAACATAGATATATTTTGTCAAAATTAAGGACAATTCTGACTTGAACGTGGAGAAAACACCTTTGTGTGTTTATTTATATTCTGGGATTTTAATGGCCAGAAGGTCCAGGACAAGAAAAAAATGATTTGATTTAAGATTTGCCAAAATTTGCCAAAAGGGGAGATGGTATAGCGCACTTGCTTAACGCGCGACCGAGCAACGCTCTTGTTCATGGGTTTGATCCCAGGTCTTCCCCCCCATCCCCAAATTTGAGTTTAATGGATAATCGCCTCAAGCGCAGCTTGAACCCAGAATGACCCCAGAGTATGAAATTTGAGAAAATACGTGACATTGACTCTGTAGAAATCCAATGTGTAATGAAACACGCAATAAAGATTATCATATAATTATCAAATTCAAAATTTAACCTTTTGTCCATCTGCCACACACTTTGCCAAATACATTGCCAATAAAATGTCGCACTTTTTCCTCAGGTTTTCTGTTCCTTTTTGAATCTGTTGGAGACGCTGATCCAAACTAAACCTCAGCTCATGAATAATGATCGTACTCTTCTAATATAATGAAGGAATGAGAAAATAGTAGATGAGTGGGCATTTCGAATTTTATCGCCAGCGGTAAAGCTGGACAGTTGCCAATGATGAGTTGCCTAACCCATTTTGGCGAATGTTAGTTTTTCCAAAGAGTCTAGGTCCCTGGAAACGGTACACATTTCACATTTGAATTACATGGTTGGAATTTGATCAATAATAAACAATTTACTTCATTTTACTTCATTTTTTACAGGGTTATTAAATGCAAACACTTCATAAACCCTTTTGCTGCTGCAGAAAATAGGACATATTATTGATTCAAGAAAAGAAATTAAAGATGCCTATTTATATAGCGGATTACAAAGAGGTGTCCCATATTTCAAGTGTTTAACGTACAGGAAAAAAATATATTTTCACTAAAGCCTTTAATGTTTCTTTTTCCAACTTGAGATTCTGTTTCTCTAATGTTTTAGGCAATAAACTGAGTATTTGTGCATTTCTAATTAACTAAATATTTTGCTTGAATTTGGACCATGTTTTTGTTTGAGAAACTTTCAGACAGAATAATTTACACGCAACATTAAAACCGCATTCTGAAAACCTTTGTTTTATTTCCCCTGGTTCATTCTTCTGAGCTAATTTCCGAGCTCCTAATTACTTTTGCTCCTCGAAACAAATTACAATTATGATTCCAATGATGCTACAAACAATAAAGATTAAAGTTAACCCAAGTCTTTGTTGTGGGCGGGAAAGACTTTCTGTTTTGTAAGACAAAGTAGGTTCTTTCCTGGCCCAGATTTTCCCATGCGTAAATAGCAGTGACCATGTGCACTCAAATAAAGACGAGCAGCTTATTCGGAAAATAATTAGATTTAGATGAGCAAGTGTCTTTTTTAAGAAGTATGAGCACGAGGATTTTTTTTAAAATATGGATCCCATAAAAACTTTTTCGAAAATGAGCATTGCTTGATTTAATTACTAATAAAATCACTGAATGTGTGGGTATTTTAGTTAGAAAACTAGCCACCCTGACCCTGTGTTTCCTCGCAGTAGAGTGCAGGCAAATGAACAGTGATGCTGAGTTATGTATCTTCTTGCCAAGTCTACCAAACAACTTCTGCCCTAGATATCTTTCAGAATGCAATTCAAATATAATGCATTTGGGGCAAATTTTTATGTGCATTTTAAACTCTAGAAACATTTTGGATCTTACAAAAATATTTAACAAAAAGACAAGTTACCTGACGATTTTGTTTTTTATTTAAGTCACAACTCGCTCTGCCCACATGTTTAAAAACGCTAATAAGCATCAAAAATTTGTATATTGACCTGTGAAGTTTAATTTTAACATAGTTTTTTAGATACGTATGATATTGATAGTTTGCATCTTTTCGCGCACATGTTCGGGTAACTCATCCATTCTTTGTAATCGATTTGGCCTTTGCCAAATTTTAGCATACAATCGTATTCGCAAGCATTTTTCGCGAACCAGCTCCTGTTCGGTTACACTTTGAGACGGCGATTAATGACTCAGCCCTAACAATATTTCCATTTTTGGCAACACTTGGCATCAGTTTCTTTGGCCAACAAATTTGGTTTGTGTTCAAGGAATTCAATGGAACGCATCGTGTTTGTCAGTGCCAAAATCCTCTTCTGCCACTGAAATCGTTCCAATCCCAAGCTCGGCCACGCCCCTCGTCAAGAGTAAGTTACTTTAGATACAGTATAATTTCTCAAAATTACATTTTCTCTTTATTTCGAAGTGAAATTCTAGTCATGGAATTTTGGGATTTGACCAAAATTGGCTTAATCTCAATTCAACTGGCGTTTGTTTTTTGGCTACATGTATTTTTGAATATTAAATGGCAAGATTTGACGACTAATCGGATAAATTTGGCGATCTAAAAGTTTCCCGTTTTAGTTTATTGATGAATTAATTCACGAAATTTGCAAAATACATTTCATCGTTAAAGGATTAAAAATTCAATTTGTACTTTTCGAACTTGTGTTTGCCGCCTATAGTTTACTTTTACTCGTCTTTTTCGGATTAATGAGATAATTAAAGTTTCTTGTTTCCTGCATAAATTCCCTGATATAAAATGAGTTTAGGCTAAATGTTTGAATGTACTGTAATTGGGCGGATACTTGAAGGTCAAGGCTCGGATGATCGAGATTGACCTTGCTTGTTGATTCACATGGATGTGCGTAATTTATTTGATCAAGGTGACGCGATCAAATAACATCATGCGAGGCAATTCAATCAATTAGGGCTGATTTTGTTCTTTGTGATTAGGTAGTATTGCGTTATACAATTTTATGTATGAAATACTGGAATAATAATGCACCATATTTTCCATACTATATTTTCAATTAGAACACTATAATCACAAGAGTACGTGCATGAGATTGTTTAGTCCTGCTTAAGAAAAGTTTCTCTGCTCAATTCTGGAATATTTGAAAAATACAATATTTTATTACGATGTTTTTTTCAACAAAATTTTAAATTGCAAGTTTTGTTCTGCAAATGAACAACATTTTCACGTAAGCATTGCACTTTTTTCTTTTTTTTTTCTTGAATCATGTGGAGGGTAAGTGGAACCGATCGATCTCACGCGCCTACTCTTTATTATAGTGCTCTAGTTTCAAAATCTAACATTCTAGTGGCCAAAATTTGACAAATCAAATAAAATTGAACGGAAACCAAACTCAATTTTGACTTACCCTGAACCACACTTATTAAAATAGTAGACTCGAAAGTTCGTGTGATGAAGTCGAAAGTGCTTTTTATTCACGATCATAAGAGTTTTTTTTATAATTATATTTGTAACTGAACTTGAAGTACAACGTATTTCAATCAAGTAAATACAACTTTGTCCAACTAACCATGGAACAAGCGATGCAGCTAATATCAATCATTTTCAAAGCTGATTCTTCAACAATCAAAGAGCTCTGACAATGACTAAGGGGGATATTATTTAACGCTCAACTATGCATGAAGAATTACTTGTACGGCTATTACGAATATTGAGTGATAAACTTTGATCATTGCCGATGAAAGAAAAAAAATTGCGAAAGTAGCATACTCGTTTATGGTCGACTATCAATTGCAAATTCATTTCTCAATTTGTTGAGTTTTGTTGAAGAACTGCAAATAACTAGATTGTTGTGTATGCAAAAAAGCAAAAGGCTTTTGGTGATCGTATTAGTTTTAGCTGAGGCTGTTATTATCAATTGAAGGTCCAAAATCAAAAGTTCTAAAAGTGTTATTCGAATATGTCCTATTCAAAGCACACTTCTTTGTTAAATGTAAACTGTTCGATTTCATTGCACACTTGAACAAGATAGAAACTTTTTTGACTTGATTTGTTCTCATTTAAACTAACTAAACTTGCCAACTGAGCCAGATTTGTGGTTGTCATCGAAGAAACAAGTGCAGCAGTATCTTTAGCAAAAGCGAACGAGTTCGTGAATTTGTCTAATCATACGAACTCACAACCGTTTTTGGACCTAGAAATGTTATTCTAAACTGGGTCACTTTGATTGGCTCCAATTGTAGAGGTTTCTGTCTCATTGGTTTCATATTTTTTCACCATCGTTCTTAGGAGCCCAAGAATTTTGAAAGGAGTTGTTCAGAAACAAAATATTTCCTTATTACTTTCGAAAAGGAAATGGAGCGCTTTATTTATTCGGCTTCGCTAAAAAGTTTGGGAAAACCCAGAATTTTAGGCTCTCAAGCGATGACAATGTGCTCAAGGAGTGAAAGAATGATGAATTTGGAACGAGACCATCGTTATAAAATTTTCTCTGCGAGTAGGCTTAAAGACAAAAAATGTGACATTTTTCCTCGAGTGTCTGACCCACTTCACCATTCATGGCTTATCGAAGTTTCAATCCCATTTCTAGAGGGGATTAAATTGTACCGCTTTTCCTCGGTCCTCTTGGTCCGTATTTTTGACGGTGTGTCAGTGTTCAGATCTTAAATAGTGTTCCTACTGTTAAAGCTTCATTTCGAAGCCAAGTTCCTGTGTTGTGTCCGTAAAAAAATGAACAGGACATCGTCGTCATCATTTTGATCCAGTCAATGCCACTTCTCCCAGCACAACCACTTCTTAGATGGTTCTTCCTGCCTGTTCAACGTTCATGCACGTGTTCGTTGTTGGTGGCGTACGTATACCGGCCACCACTTTCTATTTCCGTGCCAAGAAAATTGGCAAGATAAATCTGATCAAGAGGATTACAACAGACGTAATAGAAGAAGATGAATTGGAGATCATTGTTCATCGCTCCTACTTCTTCTTTTTCTCCTTCTGTGGTATGTTTGAAGTGGCAGTCGGTATCGATCAATGATGATTTCAAAACATCTGCCTGAGATCGAGACTAACCACCATCGAATTCTCTCAACAGGCCCTCTCAGGAAAGATAGGCCCAGGCATTTCGCTAAATATGACTACCTTCTGTTGATTGGTACATGTAATGAGTGGAAATGCACTTGGCAAGCAACTTGGAAGCCAGATATGCCAGATATCACTTTGATGATACACACACACACCAAGCACAAATGTGTTTTTTCCTAGTTTTGGTTGAGTATGCAAATGAAACATCTCGGTAACGAAGATCGATTTCACTCCGACTCTTCTCGCCGCAAGCTGGAAATCGGCCAAAACCACCACCCGAGGACGAAAAAAGAGCTTCCTAAGTTCATGCTCATTCAAAAGTGGTGTTGTTGGCATCGGTCGGTTGCCCGAGAAATCTGGTCTCGTTCTTGTTCGCAGATACAAATACATACCGACGTTCTATGCTCTTGGCATGCACATTTGCTACTACCAATTCATGTACTACTGCTACTACTTCGTATGCTCACTAAAATATTTTCCCTTTCCAATTGAGAATTAGGCCAACAACTTTTTAGTGTAAGGACCTAAGGGCAGAATTTGTCGCTTTATGAAAAAAAGCGTGGAATCGGGGTTGATGAACTAGAAAATTTATTTGTGGTCATTCCTAGAGGGCGGACAATCCCTGACATTTGGTGGTTAGCTAATGTGCATGCACGTATGATTTGTCGGCCAAATTACGTACTACTGGTTTTCTCTGGTCTTTGACGCATGGCCAATCAATTCCGCCGACGACTAAAGTGCTGTTTCTCCATTGAACAATTCCATTAGGAGACAGGATAATGGTAGATAATCGTAATAACCAGGCAATCTAGCTTTGATGTAATGAGACATGTCCTGAGGGGAGTGAGTCCATGATATTTCTTCCCGCGATTCTAATCCAAACATGTGAGAAACACGCTATTTCTGACGAATGTATGTTGGAGTTAGTTCGCACTTTGGAAATCTCAATGATCTTGAAGAGAGCGGCCGGTGATCTGTTGTTGTAGTTGGTGGTGATGCTGGCTGGATCGATGGATGGAAGATTTCTCCTCGCCTAGTTTGTCAACCTTCGATCTTTGTGCGCAAATATTTGCGTTCTCAAAGCAATTCATCTGAGGATGAAGAAGTAGAAGAAAAAGGGCTTGACGGCTTCATTGAAAAGTATTCCAAGGCCCCTGTTTCTTGTTCATTCGCCTTGATATTTGAAATGACGAAAACTACTAGTGCTCTACTTCGTTCTGGATTCGGCCACACCACATTTCCTGGATTAAGGAGAACTATTTCTTTGTAGACGTGTTTTGCTTCAAGACCTCGCTTTCAACAAAGGATATGGGCAAAAAATAAGCTTTGTTCTTTTGTTATTTCATCAGTTTGACTCAGTATTTCCCGAAAGTGATCACAAATATCAGTGAGGGCCTGAACCTGAAACGTTCGCTCCTTCAAAACATCCCTGATCCATTTTTAACACAATCCATCGCTCCAAATTCAAGCCACGATACGAACATGAAGATGTGAAAAACGTAAGTGCGCAAATGCCGTTTGTCCCTCATTTTCAAAGGTTCAATTTCGCCCTCTTCGTAAAATTCACTCGGGGGGAAAAGTAGAATCGAACAGACCCTATTTCTGCCCAAGTCACGGAGCATATGATAACCATTGGCATGGCTTTTTGGTGGTTGTTATGATTTACGGCAATCATCGTGACGACCGTGTTGACGAGAACTAGCTACTCGAATGCATGATAATCTTAGAGGGCCTGAAGCCGTTGAACTCAGCCAAGTGGCAATTGTGGGCAGGCCTACCTGACAGTGAGCTAGCTAGCTAGCCCTTTGGTCTTTTCCTGAATGCTCCGAGTTAAATCCGGAGAAAAGAGCGATTGAAACGTATAATTGTCGCTCTGAGATTTCTACCAAGATGAAAGGGAAGATGATGGTTGTTAAGAGAGACACATTATTCTATTGGAACTCTCAATAGGCCTTCTCTTTATGTAGTTCTATATATCTACTTCTATGTGCGAAATTTTTGTACGTAGCCATGCATGAGTTTCTCTCCATGTTCGTCTTGAACCCAGCGAAATGTGTTGGGCCAGCATTGTTTGGCGAGTTTGTGTCGTACGTACAGTCTGTTCATTTTGCTTTGCCATCAGACTGATTTGCGTTTCGCCCGAATCCCGGGCCGGGAATTGACAGAGAGCACATGTTGAGAGATTCGACCTTCTCTACGTCGTCAATAAACATCATCATGGTCGTCCATCTATTGACTCACTGGAGTCAGTCAGTCCGACACATCGACCGGGTTCGAAAGGTGGTTGGACCTCTTCCAGCTATTCCGCATTGAACACGATCGCGCTCCCTCTTCCATCCTGGGATCCTTTCACACTCCACGCCGGAGTAAGTGTGTATTTTTAGTAGTTGAGGGTGCCAGAGAGGGCTCCAATTCAATCAGCAGCGTCAAATGAGGGCCAGAATAGGAAGGAGCCCTCTTGCCCAGAGGTCTGCGAGGTTCTTGTCGTGGCGAGGGGAAATAAGTCCCCCCGTCCAGCGACGATCTCCTGCTCGACTGCAAAAGGTTGGTGAGGTGGTTTTCGTGGCTCGTTCTTTTCCCTGCCGGATCTGCCGTGAAGGAAGGAGATCCTTTGGAATTGGGATTGGAAGAACGTCGGGCCAGAAGAAGAACCACCACCTCTGGTCTGGAGGTTCAGACCATTGGAATGGCCATGGCTCTGTTGGAGCTGCTGCCACGCGAGAAAAAGGAGGAACGATGATGATACAAGTGAAAGTTAAACCGAATGCTGAAGCACGGCGAAAGTGACGAGTTGAGTTGAGTGCGAATATCTCTTTCGAAAACTTCTCCTCCGCACACATTTCCCTTCTATTTCCACATTTTGGGAACAAACATGTAGATCCTCTTTATTGGAGGTCTGGACTCAAGTGTTGTGTTTTACATAGTGGTTGATACAAGGAAGTGGTCGGGTCTCGATAACTGTGAGGGGATTTTTTTTGGTCCGTGTATGTAGGAGGGAGCTTCTCAGTGAAGGTCATCCAGATTGGATTGGTGTGGAGTGTGGTGGATTTGAGACCCTCAATGGTGGAAGAACAAGGAGTAGAAGGTGGTGTGTGCGATTAAGGACAAGAAATATTGTGTTCACAAGATAACGGTCCGTCTTCCTGGTTGAATCCTTCACATTTATTCCCGACACAAGAGCAGCCAGATGATTGAGATCTTTAGGTGCGTGCACATCGACTGATTAACAGGAGTAAAGGTGACAAGATTATTAAAAGTTTTGTGTTCAAGAGGCGAGATCCCGAGAGTGTTTGTCTTTTTGATAATTTTTCCGAGTTGGTGATTGCATCATGGCTCTGAATGAATCTTGTGGGGTTAAAAAGTATTCTGTACCCAAGAGGAGGGCAACGATTTTCGTTGCAAATGTGTCTGAAACTCTCGACTAGCGTCAGCAATAATTATACAAAGAGTGTCGATTTACTAGATTCAACAATGGATGTAACCTCGTGATCGACTCGCGTTTGCTTGGGTAGTCTTAACAGTAACAAGTTTTATTCGCTCACTTTTGGCCACATTGTTCGTTCGATGCCAACTTTTTTTACGGTCTGTGCATATCATTACGTGTACCAAAGTATCTAGTGACTAGCCTACCATTTAGTGGGGGCCAATTTCCATTTGGTGACAGCGATGCACCTTAAACCTACTCTTTGTGCATTGGCCTCTCGTCGTTGGCGAGTTGAATGACTCTTTCGATCAACCATGATCTTCAAAGTTGCACTTTTATTTTGGCTCCATCATGGAATCAACTGGTTTTCCCCCGTCTTTTTGTGCCTCGGAAGCACGTTTCCACTTGGTCATCCTTGTAGCTGGTCTGAATTTTCACATGGTTCACAGATATCCGGTCTCATTAATTTTCAGCCCGCACAGTGATCCTCTCCGCAGAGTTGTTCCCTCTAAACCGACAAGCTGGCGGAGTTCAAGGCATCCAAGAAACGCTCGTTTCTGAGCAAAATGTGGCTGGGCAAAGGCGAGAGTGGGTGCAACAGCAAGGAGACCCTCTTTAATGATCTCTACCAAGAGATCAAGAGTGCTGCCCCAAGTGCCCAACTCTCGTATCCGCTCCGATGTCGGGTGGAGAGATGCGACCGTGATACACGACAAGTGATCTGCTCCCGCACCAAGGAAGGATGCTCTCCACTTTTCGTCGCTTCCAAGAAAGGAAATGTTGAAGTAAGTCGAATACTTGTTTAATTTGTTGGCAATCAAGCCTTAACTCACATTGATCCGATTTCAGATTGTCGAATATCTCATCACCGTTTGTGGAGCAAATGTTGAACAGAGGGGTCTCTATGAGGTGCCCGATGATCGTTCTGTGCACAATGTGACGCCCCTGTGGTGTGCTGCAGTGGCGGGTAAAGTAAAAGTGGTGGAAGTGCTAGTGAAACACGGGGCAGATGTGAATTCAGTGTCGGACACCGGATCCACGCCCGTTCGATCCGCGTGTTTCATGACCCATTTGGACATTGTGAAGCTGTTAGTGAACAATTGTGCCGATATCCAACGGCCCAATTACAATGGAGGAACGTGTCTGATCAATTCCGTGCAATCCGTGGAGTTGTGCGAGTTTCTGCTCCAAAACGGTGCCAACGTCAATGCTCAGGACATTCAGAACAAGACAGCTCTTCACTACTCAATTCAGGAGCATCGCTTCGAGACGACCAAATTGTTGCTTCAATACGGAGCCGATCCGTTCCTGGAGAGCCGATACAAGGACGATGCCTTGCAAACCGCTTGCATGAAAGGAGCTGCCGAGATCTTTGAGTATCTCATCGATCATATCCCGTATAACCCAGAGCGTGTGGCCTCGGCCTTCGAGTTGCTGGGCTCGACCTTTCTCGACGAACATCATGACGTCCAGAAGACCTTTCAATACTGGGGAGCGGCTTGTGACCTGCGCGATAAGTTTGGTCTCCAGAAGAACGTCCTCCCTCCCAAAGCTCAGTTCCGAATGACTCGCGAGTTCATGAATCGTTCGGAGCTCGAATCTCTGGACTTGGACCTGGAGGCCCTCCGAATGCAATCTCTCCTCATTTGTGAACGTATCCTAGGCACGAAGCACAAAGACATGATCTTTCGACTGATGTTCCGGGGTGCAGCTT
The DNA here is from genome assembly GCA_010645155.1 of Tigriopus japonicus. Taxonomy (NCBI): domain Eukaryota; kingdom Metazoa; phylum Arthropoda; class Copepoda; order Harpacticoida; family Harpacticidae; genus Tigriopus; species Tigriopus japonicus. The sequence continues at coordinate 8,957,931 of CM021314.1, forward strand.
ATGCGGATTCGCTGCAGTATCAGTACTGTATCGATCTGTGGCGCTATGCTCTCGAACTCCGCGTGGCCAAAGACTCCATCCTCCTTTGTGATACTTGCTACACGGCCCAAGCCCTAGTCAAACTCTACCTGGACCTTCACGAGCGACACTCGCAAGGCGTGCTCAACGTCGAGGTCCGGATTGAGGATGTGGTGGGCACCATCGAGCTCCTGGTTCGAGATCTGTCTCAATGCGCCGAATTGCTCCGGATAGCTCCGCATTGTCGCCGTCAACAGGACTCGTACGACAAAGTATTGCGCATCATTACACATCTTCTGTATTTGGTTACACGTCTTCCCGCGAGAGAGGAACTGACTCTGGACATCAAACGCAAGATCCACGCCATCATTCACACGCTCAACCCTAAGACGACCAATGGAGATTCTTTGCTCCACTTGAGTGTCATGAAGAACAACACACTGAAAAGTCAGAATCTCTTTGATGACGGACATTACTCGTTTTTTCCGTCGTTTGAGGTGGCCAAACTACTCGTCGAGTGCGGTGCCAAAGTGAATGCGGTCAATGCTAGCCTCAACACGCCACTTCACAACGCCAGTACTTCGAACAACTATCGTCTCGAGGTAAGAAAGCACATCTTTTTTTCATGGTATCTTCAAGATTTACAAGATTGAACCCAGCCAATTAAGGTCGGGACGGTTTCCTACATCAGAAAAATGGGGCTCTTCCTTTTTCCTCAATAGTTGATTGACTTAATTTTGGTTAGCTCTTGTTCAATCCAGCAAATTGAGAAGTCCAATATATAGCAATCCTCGCCCGTCATTCATTCATTTGAGCTATGGGAATAAATCACATTCTCAATTTGTCGACCACCACCAAATTTCTGCCCACCTTCAATCTTTTATGCTAGTACCTTCTTCACCCACGTGGTCATTTTTCTCGGACCAAACCCACTCCCTGGCCAAAAAAATCCCTTCTGTCGCCCAAACTCCCGTTCTAAACACATTGACAAACCAGTCTAACGACCACCCTTTGTTTTCATTTAGATCGTTGAACTCCTTCTTGCCAGTGGATCCCACATAGACCTCCGAAATGGGGCCTCCCAGAGACCCGTGGACCTTCTCAGAGCCATTCCGGGCTGTAAGATCAACTGGTTGCAATTTGTCTCGCTCAAATGTCTGGCCGCCACCGTCATTGTCAAGAATAACGTGTCATACCGAGGCGAAGTCCCCAGCATCTTGGAGGAATTTGTGGAGGCCCACTGACCCACCGACTGATTGAATGACTGAAAGAATGGCTGACCACACCCAACTATTTTTTTGCCCTTCCCACGCATAGCATCACCCCGAAACTGTTCTAAGATGAGATAATTGAAGAATCTTCTTCCTGAACCACCATCCCCAATTTATGTATTCAACCACTCACTTTGCTTCGTTGCAAACGTGGCTCGTTTTGTATTTGAAAAGGCCACCTGAAATGGTCCATGATCTAAGCAGAGAACAGAGCTGTCCAACTTGAATGAATAGGGATTCGATGAATCTAAAAGATAGCCTTAATCTCAGTATTCATAGGACACGACGTGTGTCCCTCGAAAGCTCGTAAGCGAGTTGAACGGTAGTGATTCCGAGCGATGAGTAACGCATCATCATGTCAGAATGAGAGAATATTCTATATACAAGAAAATTACCACCACCAACAACACCACTACAATTACTACTACTTCTACTACTACTACAACAAGAACAACAACAACAACATTGTAACTTTTCCCACTGATATTCCTTCTGCCAAGATTTTGTAGCATCGCTCCCTCTTCTTTGTATCTAAAGAAAGGGGCTTTCGTCATTTGTCCCGCTATTTTCACCACCATTAAATTAAGCGAAATATAAACCATGAAGTTAGAAACACAACCAATCCAAATGCTTTCCTAAAAAATAAATATATTTCTCATTTACAATTCAAGTTTGAACTTAGAACGTTTCGCCTCAGTCATATGAAGACATGTCAAAGTTGGAGTCACCTCCAATGGAGGCAGAGGATCACTTTCCTTGGGTTTGGAACCATCATCAACCGTAACACTTTTTGGGACCAGCCCCAAAGCACTCCATACGTCATTATCCTTGGCAATTTCGACCATCTTCGAAGATGTTATGGGTTTCTTGGGACTATTCTGAACTTGGAGCACAATCTCCATATTCACATCCAAAGCAGGCGTGTTTGACGGCGATTGAACTGGCTTTTTGCTCACGTTATCATCTCCGGAAGATTGAGGGGAAGTCATGGGCGTGCCATCACTATTACTAATTAGGCTGTTGTCCAATAGAAGTTTCTGTGATCGCTTAGAATAATTGTCAAGATTATTGACGTCATGTTGCTTCTCCCATCGAGACTGACCCATTTGACCTTTCCAGGGAGAGCTTCGTTCCACTTTCATGAGTGGAACACGCTTGGGTTTCCTCTTGGAGGGAGATACAATAGATGAATTCAGCTCCTTGGAGTTTGAGTTCGCTGCAAAAGTGTTCATTAAGCGTTTCCGACTCGGAGATCTCGGTGGAAATCCAGTGGGAACTTTGAAAGGACTGGGTTCTTCTGGAGGAGTCCTTTTAACAGACACTTTTTCTGGGGTCTTGAGAACCCTTAGAGGTGATGTGGATGGTTTTCTACTTGAGATTGGACTCTTATCGGGCACTTTTTCCGGAGTTTTGAGAACCCTCAGAGGTGATGTGGAAGTTTTTCTGGTTGAAACTGGCGAGATTGCTCTCGATTTTTGAGGTGATTGAAGAACCAAAATTGGGGATTTTAGCGGGGAAGAACCGATCTTGGTTGATTTAGCGGGCGATAATCTCGGTGATCGCCTTGGCGTGTTTTTATCCGGAGTTTTGGGTTCACTCGGTTTCTCAAGCCCAATATCGAAATTAATGTGTCTGACGGGTTTTAAGAGCTTGATGGGCGAAGATTTGGGCGTGTGAGAAGGGGATTTCTCTGGGGTTTTGAAGGGGCTTGGCTTCGTGATGGCTAAAAGGACACGTTGTTCACGATGGTTTTTCTTCTCATTCGATTGCTGTAATTCCAACTCGGCGTCACTAAAATCGAGATTCGTCGTCTCAGTCCTCAACGGAGAACTCGTTCGAGGAGTTTGCTTCAAGAGCTCCAACTTCTTCTTGACGATCTCACGTGAAAGAGTTTGTCCCAGGGATTTCTTCATCGGGGTTCTCCCCGATCGATCCCGGTTAGGACTTTGCGCATGATCAACATCCGAATCCGTCTCATCCTGGATCTCCATATCAATATTTCTGCGGACATTCTCGGGTCCTTTGGCCGCTCGGGTAGAAACTGCAGATCGCTGTTTGGATGATTTCAAAACCCGTTCCCGTTTTCGGGCAAAACGAGAAGGTGACATGGAATCCTCGCTGGCACTTGCTCCACTTGAGAACCGCTCCACATCCGCAATCAAGAACTTCAATCCGGGTGTGTCTTGTACGTCATTCTCGGGTTCGTTATCCGAAGGTTTCTTTTCGGTTTTATTGGGCGTGAAGTAAGGACTACCGGAGTTTTGGGGCTCTTTCTTGCCTGGTGTGTGATGCAATGTCTCAGGTGGTTTGTAGGTGGGCGTATCGATGGAGACACTGCTGTTCAAAGACCCTCCTCCACCATCACTCTTGGAAGGAGTGATGTAGTTGGACAAACATCGACGAATTGGAGTACCTTGTTGCTTTCCGGGAGTCTGAAAGGATAGCTTGCTCGGTGTGGTAAAGGACAGGTCACATTTGCGTGGGGTCAATCTTATGGGCGTGTTTGGCTTTTGAGGCGTGACTGCCACGCGAATGTGTCTTTTGACGGGCGATTTCTTGGGGCTCTTCTTTTTGGTTGGACTCGGCGTCTTCTCATTGAGCAAAGGGGCAGGGAGTGTGGCAGGCTTTAGTGGCGAACCACTCATGGCATCTGAGAAGCTCATGGCCACGATGTCAAGGCCTTGATTGACGATAATAGGATCGTTCTCTTGAGCTGTTGAGCTAGAAGGTTGAGTCTTGATGAGAGCGGAAGCAGATTCTGGGAGTGGATCCTCATGATCAGGATTGAGAAGACTTTCTGTGGCACTTCGAATGATCGATCCGGTGGATTGTGAAGGAGGCTGATCGAATTTGAGAGTGCGTTTGCCCTCGGCATCCACCTCCACCACGATATCATTCGAGGGTTCAACGATTTCAAACATGGACATGTCATCGCCATTGAAGTTGATCTGTTCTCCCGTTTCCGCATTGAAAATCAGGACCTGCTCTTGCTGATAAAAGTTGTCTGTTGATAATGATGGTGGTGGTACAGGAGGGGCTTCCAAGCGAGTTCGAGCCAGATGAGCTAAAATGGAAGCCGTCGAGGCTCCTCCGTGATTCCCGGTGTAATTGAGTTCGTCGCTGTAACACGATTCCGAGGCCAAAACCACAGAGGCAGTCACTCGGAAATTGATCAAGGCGTCTTTCAGACAGGCTTTGGCCTTGGATCGTGTGACGGTCTTGGAGGTTAGGATATGGGGAGGCTTAACTTCTCGCTTCACGATTTCTCGCTTCACGATTTCTCGCTTTCGTTTGGCCTTGACAATGTGTGAGAAATCCGGGTTTTTCCTCTTCCGAGTAGGTTTTTGTGGAGGTTTTACGGCAATGGATGAAGGAGGAGGAGGAGGAGGATGAGCGGGAGGATCGACAAGAGATTGTCTGTTCCGCTTCAAAGTGGCTTCTTTGACAGCCTTGCTGGGTGAGAGTTTTCCATTGATCAATTTCGACCCAGTGATGGTCCAATTCGCGGATTTGGAGGCTTTCAGATTTAACATGGAGTTGGCCTTGGTCAGTGGACGCGGGACGTTTCCTGGGACCAATGATTGAGTGGTATGGTCATAAACGTGAATATCACTGGGGGTAACGATCACCGAGTTGAATCTTTTCCATCCGATAGATTGCTTTTCACTCGAGGGTCGTTCTTTTGATTTGTCATCACGAGGAACCACCACTGCGGGGTGCCTGTTTGACATTGAGCGTTCAACTTTGAATTCCGGAAGATGGCTGTCTGATTCCTTGGGCTCCACAATGATAACAATGGTTTCAATAGACTCCAAAGGATCTGGAAAACCCGTGGCTGGAGAAGGATCGGGAGCAACAGGCAAAGAAGAAGCTGAAGGCAGAGCTGGCATGGGGATAGGGGTCAGGATAGGGAGTGAACTTGGAATTGGAGTGGGTGTTGAATCAGGAGTCTTCGCGTTAACTGCAGTTCCTAACAGACTTGGAGAAAAAGCTGGACGAGTTGGGGCTGAAGATGAACCTGAAGAAGAAACAAGAGCTGGAGAAGGACCAGATGCAGAAGCTGGAGCAGATCCAGGAGTTGGAGCAGGAGTAGGAGCAGGAGTTGGAGCAGATGTAGGAGCCGAAGGTGGAGCAAGAACAGATGTAAGAGCTGGAGCAGGAACTTGACCGGGAGCTGAAGTTGGAGCAGGAGTAGGAGCAGATGTAGGAGCAGATGTAGGACCTGGAACAGGGGCAGATGTAGGAGCTAGAGCAGGAGCAGGACCTGTACCTGGAGCAGGAGTAGGAGCTAAAGCTGAAGCTGAAGCTAGAACTGGAGTTGAAGAAGCTGAAGCAGGAGTAAGAGCTGGTGCTGAAGGAGGTGGAGCACGAGCTAATGAAGGGGCGAGAGAAGGAACTTGAGGAAGAGTAGGAGGTGGAATAGGGTCTGGTGTATGAGATGGAGCAGTTCTAGCTTTAGATGGAACTTGAGAAGGAGAAAGTGCCGTAGGCAGTTTTTGGATTGTAGCTGGAGGCGGAGATTGTGACGGAGTTTGGAAGCTATCATAATTTGGACACACTGACGCATTCATTTCCGATTGTACATTTGTGCCACTTTGATTAGAAGCCTCTTGAGAGTCAAGGTTACCCTGAGGAGGCGTTTGAATAACTTGTTCAACCACTGGAACCTTGGTCGGAGTCTTCAAATCACTTTCACCCTTAATCACACCACTATTTCTAATCAAATTCGGAGTTTTCTCTTGGTTAGTCGAAGATGATTGTCCTTGAAATTCGAAATCGTCCAGTAAATTCAGAAGATTGTCAATAATATCCACATCGAGAGCTTCTTTATAATTGGGTCCGCTATTTAAAAGATCGGCCACTGGGGCGGCAAATTGATTTAACAAAGTATCATCACCACGAGTAAGGACTTCGCCAAATTTTCGTAAAGGATTAGATAACGTCTCTTTGACTCCAGGCTTGTTCGGTTGAACCACTTTCCTCAAAGGAGGCTTGCTTTTGAATTTGCTTCGTCGCGATTTTTCCGGCGTTTCGTTCACCACCAACATGGAGGATGAGCTCCTCGAACTTGGCGACCTCAGTGGTTCCATCTCAGACGAATCACTCGCTTTCACATTAGAAGAACCCAATAACCCGCTAACCGAAGGCATCGAATGACCTTCAACAGAATCAGATTCGAGTCCAACCAATTGAGGCATCGAATTATTAGGTTTAGACGGACTGGACTTCACATTTTGATTAACGTTTGGAGACGTTTGAGCTCTCTTGGGTTTTCCACCCAACTCATGTTGAACTCGAGAAGCAGTGGCCTCGATTTCTTGGCGCGACAAAACCAATCGGTTCTTTTTGCTCTCACGATTCTGTTTTCTCATCAACGTGATCTGACTTTGATTAATTTTGACGGGGTGTCCACGTGGCACGGGTTTGATTTCTGAACCAGATTCACTCGCTTTTGTGGGTGATTTTCTCTTGGCCGCGGTTTCAGCCACCAAAGCGTTCAAAATTGCTTCACTGGGCAAAGGTCGAATGGAGGAGGGTGTGAGATGGGCCAACCGATCCCAGAGGGTCCAAAGACAAGTCTTGACTTGACGAAGCAAGACTAAAGGATCTTCCGAATCTGTCCAGGAGAATGGTGAGAGATCGGCAATTGGACTTTGACGGTCTTTGGCCTTGAGCTCATCCAACATCTCATCCATCTCATCCACGAAACTGGAATGTTTGTAGACACCCATAATTAGATACAACCACATAAGATTACTGCAATTTTATGGCTGTTATAGTGATACATTTGACAATGGTCATCAAATCAAGGAATGAACGCTTAAAACCCCAATGCTATATCACTAAAAATAAAGAGGAATTAAAGTTGGCATTGAAACGGGATCAAATTGATCTTTAAAAAGCTATTTATCATTTATTTATGTGAAGTTGAAATCGTTCAATATATGTCTAAAGAATGGGCCAAAGTAGAAACAGAATAAAGGGGCTGATTCTAGCCCAAATATAGGCCTCATTTCAATCAAAAACCAACCCTTCAAATGATGAGCTTATTAAAGTTTTTTCCACATCTGCCATTTCTAATTCGATGACAGACTGATTATCATCTTTCGTTATTACAAAAGTAAGAATCTCTCTTTTTTCAGTTAGGTTTACTAAATATCGTGCTACTCACTCTGAGAACTCATCGGTGAGATGGGCGAGATCGCGTCCTCGCCATTTCAGGTTGGATTTGCGTGTGGGATATTTCCGTCGGAAGCTCACCACTTCGTCCAAATGCGGACATTTCTCAATAAAGGCTTGGGCGGGCTCACTCAAAGCCGGATCCGCCTCCAAATGGCCCAAAATCAAACGACTCAATTCCGAAGGATAAATCATGGTGAGCGCTTGAACTCGACTCGATATTAAATGGATATCCAATACCACTGACGACACGCCCCTCTCATTAGGCTCTGAGGGCGGAACCGCATTGACATGAAGACTGTCAAGTTGAGGCTCGGTTTGACAAGAAATAACTCGTGGTTTGTTGACATTGGACAAGGAAAAAACATCAGGCTTCCGATGTCTTCCGTGAAAAATAGGTCAGAACGGGTTGATCTACGGTGACGGCCACTTTAAAAAATCATCCAACGGTTGATAGATTGTGTCAAATGGGCTTTAGAGTGATCCTTGATCATCAAGAAATGAGGTGTCGAGTGGTTTTCAATGTTCACCGGAGCCCGTGCTGAAGAGATTGAGGATAAAATACAAATCAAGTAATTCTTACAGGAAGTCACAATTGGGGTGGTTGAATTTTTTCTTGTGCTTTGTCTCAGATGATTTGAGCTCTGAGCAGTTTGGCGAAAGCATCATTCATATACAATCTGGAAGTAAGTACGTTTGAAATCAGCATGAGTGGATGATGAAACGAGAGAGATCCATACTATTTTTTGGCTCGATGAGGATAGTTTGGCAGTGCTAAAGAAATATCCGAGCGGGAAAACTGAAAACAAAGTCTTTGTGCGTCTGCTTAGGGTAGGCTGATTCATCTATATCATGAATGATGGAGTAAAAACAAAGATAAAACCAAGTTTCAAACACTGTTATCACTCTTATGTAGTTGATGTCCTATAAAATTATTCTATTATTTTCAAATTTGGAAGTTTGATCGATTTTTTTTCAAAAATAAGCATACTTTAACATCACTTACCCTACACGAAGAAGCGCAGGGTGACCATATTATATCTTAAAGAGACGGGTGGTCTTGCTGAATTTTTTTATTGATCCGGGTTTTAAACGTACTCGCTTTCACTGAATTCTTTTTAGATATAAAATAACACTAAGTAACTTCTAAATTTGATCAACAAATTACCAACCGTTTTTTATGGAAGTTCTGGCAAAAGCTGTGGTTCAATTTATGATTAAGGTCTTTTTTATATCACATATCTTATTCCGCTCTCTGGCAATTTTTCAACCTCTTATTTTCTCTCCAACTAGCACGCTTCAACAAAAAAGGTCACATTGTGTAAGGTTGAGGTGTAGTAATAAAGTCACAGACAAAAAAAGACTGCAGAATAATTGGATATTTCGGTTCCCGAGGTCACAGGAAAACGGGCAGAGCAAATAAGTCACGATGAAAGCGCCACAGCAAAGATGTCAAAAGTAACTGGTGTGGTATTTTAGCGCGTTTTTTATCCTATGAAATTTCTAATCGTGACCGGTTTTCCAAAGGACTCTTAACTTTCTTTCTGTCCGATCCTTTTATTGTGATAAATTTCATTGTGGATTGTGGCTAGCTGTAAACGGATTCTTGCCAGCATCCAAAAGTGCGCAAAATCAAAATTCTTTGATCATGTTTGGATGCATTATGTCAGCTTAGGGGACACTTAAAATGCTCTAATTTCTTGTTCTGTTTAATTCTTAGGTTTACTTTACTGTCTAATCAGTAATTTTACAAGTAGACTTACACAACCTTGATTTATTTTGCAAAAGCAAAGTGTAATTTTTTTTCGACGGCCCCGGTAGAGCTAATAATTTGAGAAGAGTACTCATGCGGGATGAGATTGATAATCTACTCAAGACATTGATGGTGGAAACCAAAAGAACACAAGTAGGTGTAAAAGTGTATTGACAATCCAATAACAATAAAATAACTACTTTAGCCAACCTATTCTGTTTCTTAATACTCTATTCTTGCCAATTGTTTGCAAGGTTTTGTTTTGTACAATTTTTTTTGGGATGCCACAAACAAGAATGTCATGCGCGTATTCTTTTTTTATAATGGCTCTACTTGGACCGCAGATCAATCGACGTTCACGATTCAATCGAAAAAAGCGACCTCAAGCGGCATTTATGGCATGACCTGTGGTGTAAAAAAGAGAAATTCCGAAAATACGCTCTTCACTCTGCTAAGTTTGAATGCCTCTGGTACATCCTCTGTGATTTGTAATTGGCAGCATTTAACAGCAAATTGTTACTTATTGTTTCAAAAAACAGTCTTAAATTTTAAGGACATCAAGATTTTTGCCTCGTTTTGAAGTTATTACACGTTTAAAACGTCAACTTCAGTTTCAAAATTAGTCACCCTCTACATATGAGGAAGGAGAAAAAAGGGAAAAGGAGAAGGCAAGTGGGGCCGTCAACCAAATCAGAGCGACCAATTTCAGACCTTAAAAAAGGAGTTGGGGAAGGTTTCAGACTAGTGGACTTTTAAACACCGTTGTGACAAACCAATGCAATTTTGGTGCATTACAAGCACACAGCATTTGAAGTTAGAATAAATGGCTCTAGAATGAAACGAAAAGGAAACACCAAATACTGATAAAACTTGCATAAAAAGCGAAAGAAGTTACTACATAGACCGTGTCTCTTTCTTGTGTGTACACACCACGTTTTGAATCGTGAACGTCAATATAGGGCCTGTGACTAGGACCTTTTAAACAATCAATGAATGATGTTTTAGTCTACACGGTGGTGGAAATTTATGTTGAAGTGTTTGCTCAAATGCCAAGATTTCAAATGACATCTTTCGATTTTAGTAGAGTATAGACGGCTTTCTGTAAGGTTGAATATCAATAATTAACTTGAAGAACTTTATGAATTGATATAAAGCCCCGGAAAGCAATGTTTCTCGAAACCTCCTTAAGAGAAATTAGAAGGATCTTAGTTATGACTTGAAGCAAATTGTTTTAGGATCTATTACTAATGAATAATAATAAACTGTGAAGATAATAATAATATGACTTCAAGATATTACTTTCAAATCCCTCCTTATCAAATCCCCCCCTGGAATGCTCCGGTGATGCGTTAAAGCTGAAGGCTTAAGTTAAAGCCAAAATATAAACTCACTTCAAATGCATATTTTTATTCTTTGTTCAAGCGCAGGGAACCACTCTGTCCATCCACTCAAAGAGACAAAGAAAGTGCCTTTCTGCAAGTACGTACGCATGTGGACTGACATGAACTTGAATCCATCAAGATGGAGCTAAGTGTTGAAATGAAATCAAGAAGACTCAAGAAGAAGAAGATGAAGAAGACAACAATACAACCCTAAGGATTCCCCAAAGGCCGCTAAACAAGGGCCAAGAGAAGAGAGGCCAGGCTGCACTTTGCGTGCACCACGCACGCCTAAAGGCCAAAATGAGCTAGCCAGTAAGTTAGCGAGCGCACGCCCAATCCAGTCCGACCCCTAACTAACTAACGAACTATAACTAACCTACGTCTTCCAGCCTCACAACAATCAAATCCCGCCTCATAGATCGGCCCCATGAGCCAGGTGCCGCCCTCGGGGGTCTTTGAATGGCTCCAAGGTCGTCCTTGGAACCATCCCGGACCCGGATCCACCGTGTCTCGCGCCCAAATCGCCAAAGGTACGACTATCGGTCGACCCATCCCAACATATCGATCTAGCCTGACCTCTTTCTTCCATTCTCTGACAGGTTCTCGAACTCTATTGCAAAACCTGACCCAATGGCACACCCTCGACTCGCATCACGGGTGCGTCAACACTCTGGCTTGGAATGCGGGTGGAAATTACTTGCTCTCGGGATCGGATGACCATCGTCTCATCATCACCGACCCTTTTAGTCGCCGAGTTCGCAGCGATGTTCTCACCGCTCATCGAGCCAATATCTTCTCCGCCCAGTTTTTGCCGCATACGTCGGATGTACGGCTCGTTTCCGCGGCGGGTGACGGAATTTTAGCCTATACGCATATAGAACGAGCGGCTGAAACCCGTCAGTGTTTGTTCAATTGCCATCACGGCACGGCTTATGAGATCTTGACCTGGCCCGGTGACCCGCATACGTTCTTATCGTGCGGTGAGGATGGTACGGTGCGATGGTTTGACCTCCGGATTAAGGATCGATGCGATCGAGCTTCGTGTCAAGAGGATGTGCTCATTTCGGGTCCGGATCCGGTCACGGCTATGGCTATTGATCCCGTGGTGCCGTATCGATTGGCCGTGGGCACTTCGGATTCGGCGGTGCGACTCTTTGATCGACGCGTGTTGGGCACAAAAAGCACGGGTCAAACGCAGTCGCGGTGTTTGGCCGCTTTGTTAACGCGATTTGTCGTCCCCGAATTAAGGGGGAAACACCGCCGAATCACCGCAGTGAATTTTCGACCCGATGGTCGCGAGATCTTGGCCTCGTATTCCTCGGATTATGTCTACGTTTTCGATCCTCAAGTAAGTCTATTCATTAACGCTATGAAGAGAGATTCCCTTTATTTTGCCGAATTTGGCATGCACCGACAATCCAAAAGATCGATTGAGCTCCAGGGTGTTCTGACGATTTGCATTGTAGGCCGATGACGCTCAAGATGTCAAACGCTTGTTTGTGGGTCAAAGTCCCGTGGTTCGATCACCCACGGGTCGTGCTCGTAATACCAAGAGTCCACCCCCTATGAAACGATTGCGTTTGCGAGGTGATTGGTCTGATACGGGGCCGAATGCTCGGCCTGAAACCAATCGAAATCCCCCCAGAGAGCGTTTGAATGAGGCCGAAAATACCGAAGCGGGTGCGTTTGGGTAATTTTCCATGTGTTTTTCCAACATTCAAGACTGTAAGTAATATTTGATAGGTCCCTCGGTTCCGGTTCAAAGCAACTTGATGCAAAGGATGACCGATGCTTTGTCGCGAATGCTGAATGATCCTTCCACGCGTCGGGCAATGCGATCGCTGAATAGTAACCGTGATCGGATTTTATTAGCCGCAGCCCAGCGGGAATCAAATCCGAGTGAAGCTAGTCCAACCAATACCACCGAAGAAGCTCAACCACAGTCAGACGAACCCGAATCGACGGTTACTCCGCCCAGAAACCCATCTCCCCCTGTCAGAGAATCGGTCAATCCCGTAGATTCTGCAGAAACCGCAGAGGCTGTGCCATCGAACGATCAATCTCCTCAAATTCAGATTGAAACCAACGCCATGGAGACCGTGTCTGAGGACGGCAATGCTTCTTCAAATGTTGCTAGTGATATCCCTGAACCAAGATCAGACCCGTAAGTGTTTCACAATTTTGAGTGGTCCATTGAAAAAGTTTGTAAATAAAGGGTAGGGAAAAGCGGGGGAAGAAATGCCATAGAATGAAGTTTTAAAGTAAAAAAATGAGCCGTAACCTTTTTATAGTTATGAATGACCCTAAAGCTATTTTGCTAGAAATAAGCGAAAAAGTACAAAAAAGCCAAATTTTTTTATGGTAAAAATGATTTGGCCGGTTATTTTTGGTGCAAAACATTTCGATCTCGATTTTCATGTCAAAATTTTTAGGGCTCCTTATCTCATATTTTGGATTTGTTTTATTGTGAAAGTAGCGACTAAATTTTGAAGAAAAAAAGGTAAAAAAGTTTGTGTGCTTTTGGCCCAAAAAGCCAAAACGTGTTTTTGTTTGTTTAATTGCTAAAAACAATATATTTTTTAAAAGATTTTAGTTATGTTAGCAACTTCCCAATCAATTTTTATTGAATTTTGATCTAGGCCAAATGTTTCCGATTTGCCCGATTTTCGGCTCCGCTACGGACATCGTGGAACGGATGTGAGCAGTATTTCCTTGGGTCTCGCTAATCCAGAGCCGGTGGCAGAATATGTGACGGATTTACCTGGTCCCAGTCAGGTGGTGACCCATCCTGGTAATTGCTCAAGGAATCCTGTTACAGGACAGAGACAAAGGCGCAGAGGCGTATCTGGACCGCCCACTGGTGACTAACTAACCATCTAATACCCCAAGCATTTCGTTTCTTTTGCACGAGACACCGAGATTTTGATTATCAAGAACAAAATATTGATCTTGGTCGACAGTTTTTTTCAACTTGTAATGAATAGTGGTGGACAAAGGTATTGGTTTAAGGTCTACCAAAGGTAGACTAGCATGATAAACAGTTCAATTTGGGAGAAAA
>CM021314.1:8971734-9013470 GCA_010645155.1 Tigriopus japonicus
GACAAGCATGATAAACAAATCAATTTGGGAGAAAAATCGGGACGATTTCTTGTTTTCCTTTTGAATTCAAATATTACCTTCTTATATCTCCTGCACAGTTAAAAATATTTCAAAAACAAGTTATGTTCCTTTCATGTTATTTGTCAGCCGCTTTGGTTTCAGTTAAGCATTATTACGACCAAAACTTATGGTACTTACCTAAGTAAAAATTATTTCTTGTAGGCGTTTGCGTTGATTTCACACCTCCTTCGACCGCTTTGGATCAAGCCATATCCGATGAATTGGTTGAATATGAAGAGGATATCCGTTCCTCCGATGAAGACGACGATATTGATGAGCATGAACCCGGACAATCTCACGCTTCCACTAGAAATAATTCAGACTCGAGCAATAACTTCATCACCAAGAGGCCCATTCGACAACCCAAAGTGAGCCAGAAATTTGCAGGTCATCGCAATTCTCGAACCATGATCAAAGAGGCTACTTGGTGGGGAAATGACTTTGTCTTGTCGGGCTCAGATTGTGGTCACGTGTTTGGTTGGGAGCGCAGTTCCGGCAAATTGGTTCTCCTTCTTGAAGCCGATCGTCATGTAGTCAATTGCATCCAACCGCATCCCTTTGATCCGATCTTAGCCACATCGGGTATTGATTATGATGTCAAAATATGGACCCCACAAGGAGACGGGTCCAATTTCAACCAAGAAGTGGCGGATAATGTAAGTTTGAGAGGACTCTGAACTTGATTTCTTTGATTGAATCGAACAATCCAATCTTGGGTATGTTTGTACTGTACGTATGTGCTTTGTTTTAGCTTGTCAGACGCAACGAAGTCATGTTAGAAGAAACCCGTGACACAATCACCGTTCCTGCTGCTCTTATGATTCGAATGCTTGCTTCGTTGAATCAGATTCGTAGAGGTAATAAACAAGTTTGTATGTTAGTCCAGGGATAACCTATATAATAGTATAAATACTGGATACGAACTCGCGGAATTTCCTAGCTCGCAACCTCACACGGATGAGGCCGAGAGTTCGTAAGTAAACAAGGACAAACGGCCATGTTGGGAGTGGAAAATCAAACGGAAATCGACCAAGAGTCCAAAAGATAGTGCGCCAATCGGGGTTTTCTGTGTTTTAAGCGGGTCCAGCCAAGTCCTAGCCTTGGTAAAGGTCAACCCCACGCCCCAAAATCAGTCTGATGTGGGTGTTTCGAAGACATTTAGTTCAGCCAAGAACGAGTGAATGAAATAGTGAATGAATGAATGACCACATCATGGAGTGCGAATGAACCCCCCCACAAGGTGTCTTTTCTACAAGATGACGATCAAAGTGATCAAATTAAATCTGTTGATGACTAGGTTACCTGCTACAACCTTCGGAAGTATGGACCGGAATCCGAGCCCAAATTCCTCTTTTCCGCAAAAGGATTAAGAACAAACTTTCCCACGAACCAAAACGGGGAGTTTCTTTATGCTCATCCATTACAAAACTTAAACAACTTAAGAATATCTTACCATTCCTTGAATTATCAACAACAAAATAGCCGGGTTTTCCGAGCTTATCTATTATCCGATTTGAACGTCTTATTAATATCTTTGAACTTACAATTGAACCCATCCATGTATTATCCTGAACTTAACTAACACATGCCAAACTTTGTATGAAATCAAGTTTGTTTTAGGTTGTGTCACCTTGGCATTGTTCTATAAATGATGTTCCATCCTCGAATTTCTTTTATTATATGGTTGTGTCTTTTAGTTCAGGATAATTCAAGGACAGGTAAGATATTCTTGGGTTGTTCAAGTTGTCTAATGGATGAGCGCGATAAAAATCCCCGTTTTGATCCAGAGGAGAGTTTCTGGGGTAAATTTGGTTCCTTTCCAAGAGGAATCTGCGTTCGCATTGAGGTCCACATAAAACAAAGAAGGAAGTCCTCAGTGTCAAGAATTCCATCAAATGAAGAACAAATTAAGATGAACTCAAAACATATCAGGTGTGCCTACTAGCAATGGATGGGCTCAATATTTTGATTTGCCTTTCGACTCAGTCAGCCCAAATTGGTGATCTGACAGTCTAACCCGGGTTACATGGATCCTCTCAAAGTCTTGAGAATGAAATGCTCCCACCAAGATTGAATTGTGTGGATTTTTTGACTCAATTTGATTGTTAATTCCTGGACAAAGGGATCTAAGAACTAAGAAGATCAATCAAACCCTATCAAGCACGTAGAGCCTATCCCTGCTGTGAAAAGACATGATCCTCTGGCCCTGAAGGACCCTTAGCCCCAGTCCTGCGTGGTACTGACCTTCTTGAGCCCCAAGACTTGAAACATTTTCAATCAAATCCACAATCCAGGATTTAATCCTCATGTTTTTCACTTATTTTGTCAAGGACGTCGTGATTGCCTTTGTTCCAATTCCAATCCGGATCAGATGGCTGATCTGATCCAGAACCGTCAAAAGTGCCCTTCAATAGTTACAACCAACAACATCTCCGACTTGGACTCCATTTTCTTTCAAAATGAGACCATTCTTGTTCTTTCATTTTCCTATGGAAATGGTTCCTCCATTGTGGAGGTGTTGTAGAGGATGGAAGAGGAGTAACCCTCCAGATATCACCACAGATACTTCTATTTGGCATTGTATCACAGAAGTTGGACTAATGGGTGAAGCAAGATTCCATTTATGTATTTTCCTGATTGTTAAGAGGAATAAAATCCTTTGGAGAGCTGAATGTCAAACGTTCATGAGACGAGTAAAAGGAGTGCTGGGACCCCTAAAATCAAGGTGAAGAACAATTAGTCAATAAATATTAACACAAAAAGTTTGACTGAATTCTTTCAAGATGCATGTTCAACAGTTTTACTCGTTAATAAGGAATGAATGACATTGTTTCAAAATATAGCCTCGGCCTCATACCATTTTTTCAAAAATCGGAGTTCGTGTCCACCCCTTTCAGGGGTTCCTGGTTAGTCATACGAACAAGAATGTTCTAAGGAAAAAAATGGAGGAAGAGTTTTTAAATTGCATAGAATTTGATCCCAAAATTTGTGCACAAAGGACACTTGATGCTACAAAATTAAATTCAAAAATTCAAATTATTATTGCACAAAATTCATTTTAGATTAAAATTTGAATAAGCCGATTCCATGATCACAATGAACATTGAATGCACGACGGCGTTTTTATGGTGGATGTGACTTAACATGACACATTTCAATTTTAGCCGGACGAATTTTACCCCAAATACTTGAACGGAGTAATAATGCCACGGAAGAGCAATTTGTCAGTAACACCACGGATGAATCAACTATTCAAAACGATGACCTCGTTCCTGATGATGACCCCGATGAGCAACCCGAAGAGATGGAATCCAGTGATGATAGTCAATTATAATATGTACTGAAAAACGAAAGTGGAAAAGAACACAAACTAACTTTTTCAATACTTGGATTGATTCCTCGATCTACAGACTTGTCTTAAAAAAAATATTGCAAATTTTTTCAAAACTTTTTTAACTGATAGGGAGTACATGAATGCTGGACGCCTACCGTAGGAGGAGCTAACTTTAACACAATTTAGTTTTCATTTATATAGTGCAAATCTTAAAACGGTGTTAAACGTAATTGTTTGTTTTCTTTATCCATGGCGTTGTCCAGCATTAATGGGGCATGCACAAAGGTCGCTCAAGCGTGCCATTTTCATAGATGAATTAGAGATTTCTCAATTCTGACGTCACCAAAAATGCCATCTACGAGGGATTACCTAACAACATTCTTAAAAATGATGGTTTCATAATTAACGTCATACAGTGCGCTACGTTGTTTATAAGCAAATATCCTTTTTGAAGTTTGATTCTCTAAGTCAATCCAGAAAATACAGGCTGAGCCATCTAGAGCTCACGGATCTCCGTACTCTCGCGGTGGTCTGCCTGCTTAGCTAGGAATGAGAAGTCTTAAGCTGGTCTGTGGTCATTTTATATCACACCATTAGCAACAAAACCGGGCCATTGGCTGTGCTGATTTGCTGGTCCCATTTTGGCAAATCCAAGTCATTTCAAATTTAGCAGGTATTTAATGAGTCTGGGTCCCTGGAAATGATTGTTATTTTACGTTCAGCTACCTCTGCTTACACCTGGTTGAGAATATGCTCAGTTTATTAGGTAAAAAATGACATACATAAAATAATACATTCCTTGAAAGAAGCAGTAAAAACTATTTCATTTCTCTTGATGGGAAACATTTTTAAAAATTCATCCCATTCTATGGAATCTACTGAACAAATATGCATGTTTTATTTGTTTTTTTTTATTTTTGTCGAGTTCCATTTTTTCAGGTAGTAGAAGCCTTACTTAATTGCTTATCATGAAATCACCCTGAAAGTGAATTTTGCATATTTTTAATCAAACTCCAACCAACGCATCTTAACATAAAATATCAAGCACTGCCATGAACTTGGCCTATTCAAATACTCGCTAAAATTGAAATGACTTAGATTTGCCAAAATGGGGTGAGCAACTCAGCCCTGTTTTACCGTAGCTGTATGATTTAAAATGCTCACTTGAGCAACCTTTGTGCATATCCCATTGTCTCTCCACGAAAGGCAGCTTGTCAAGAATGTATTAGTCTGGCCCGGTTTTGTGACAATTTTCTTTTTCTTTCTGCTGGGGCCAACTTACTTGTCTCCCTAGTAGTAAAATGAGCGAGTGCTTTGTTTCAAACATGTCAACAAAAGGCTTGCAAATGGCTGATTAAACAAATGAGCACAAATTTTAACGTCCAAGAGGTAGATATATGTTTTGAAAGAATCATTTTGAAGAATTACTGACAAAATATTGAGTAATTAACAATTTAACGCACTTGTCTCCCGGTTTTGGAACAACTTACATGACTGTAGGGACGGGCAAATAGTGTAAAAAGATTTTTGGTAACATAAACCCATTTTTCTGCACTTTTGCACTTTTCATCTTTATTTGCACTTTTTATTTACGTTTTTGGCCAAAATTGACAAACTAGAGAAAATGTTGTAGCTTTTGAAATAATTTTCAGTTTCAAGATCAAGTGTTGAACTAGTCGAAAAAGCTTGCATTTGCAATCAATCATTCTTAGCACCTTGAAGAAATGTGTGCATTTCAGACGCAAACCTCACACTTTATTCACCATCTTGGCTTTAACTATAACATCCTGTTTACTAAACTAAAGATTAGACCAAAGAATCTCTTTGCATGCAACCAACAAAAAGCAAACCTAAAGAAACTCATGTTATGGTAATGGAAGGATCTACAAACAATATAGATTGCAGAATTAGGTTTGCTGCCTACAAAGATCGCTATTTCTAAAAAAGTTATAAACTTAAAATCATCAAGCTAAGGATACATCAATGTAGCAGTACACATTGTTTAATTGACTTGGAGATATTACTTCTAAGTTCCAAAAGTATTTGAGAACAGTTTTGATGTGATGAGACAATGAATGCCACATTTGAAATTGAGTTCTGGCAAGGACATCTAGAATAGAAAATTCTAGATGTCCGTGGTTCTGGTAATTAGGCCATGGGCCAAATATTGAAGTAATTTCACTAAAAACATGCTAAAAACACATTTATGACTATTTTCTTTGATGCAATGGGACAAAAATCCGTGAGTGCGTGACCGCTTTTTTTCAAGTAGCGAAGGGCCTACTTTCCCGTTTTAAGAGACTTCTATTGTAGTAATGCTTCAATAGAAATGCAATTACATGATATTTTCGACAGTCTATTCCCAAAGTTAGGCGGAGTTCTTGTTCATCCTCAACAATATGTCAACCAATCTGCACAAAGACTCTTTCATCACGTAGATAAATATCTCCCCTAAGAGAACTCTGCCTAACTTTGGGAATAGACTGTCGAAAATATCATATAATTGCATTTCTACTGAAGCATTACTACAATAAAAGTCTCTTAAAACGGGAAAGTAGGCCCTTCGCTACTTGAAAAAAAGCGGTCACGCACTCACGGATTTTTGTCCCATTGTTAGGCACACGTGGGTATTTCTCTGTTCAATTTTGAATGTCTATTTTTGAACAACTTGAAGGACAAAAACGGAGTGAGGTAAAGCCATATAAAACAATTGCTAAATATATTTCGACAATATTTTAGGTACATACATTCACGAGACCACCTTAGGAATGAAAAATTCAGAAGATTGTTGACTAGAGTATTTTTCATGACTTTACATCCTTTTTGCTAGTGACCTAAGTAATAGAACTCTATTACTTGTGCAGCATTGTCTCTTCACCTCAAACTAGTCTCAAATGGCTTTAGAACTTGTGAATGACTTCTCCTGCTCAATTAGGAGCCGTGGGTACTCCATGAATGACGTATTAAGTCTAAATGCAAGTTATTTGCTCTTTTTTGACATGTATTTGCTCTTTTTTAACACTTATTTGCTCTTATTGACATTTATTTGCTCTTTTTTTCGACATTTATTTGCTCTTTTTTGACATTTATTTGCACTTTCAACATTTTTCTACACTTTGTTTTGCACTTTTGGGCACATTTTTTTGCAACTTTTGGTAACTAAAAGGATAAGATTATTTGCACTTTCTGCCCGTCCCTATACATGAGGGTAGGATTTTGGTCAGCTATGATTCCAGATAGTTCACATAGAGCACATAGCACATCACATATTACATAGTTCACCAGAGCTTTGAATGAAATTTCACACTAAAATAAGTGAAAAAGGTTTTCATTGATGTTTTCATGTGCTAATTCTTGCTATTTCATTTATTTTGTTGCTTTTGACCACAGGAAACAAAGAACAAATCCATGAAATGAATTCACCTACTAATTTGCACCATATGGTATTAATTTAGACAAGCTCAATATCCTATGGATGAAGAAGTAATCCAAAAAAAATGCAATACTCCAAGGAATAAGCAGCAATTGAAAAATTGCTGATTCATTGCAACTTAACATGTCCAGAAAATCTAAGCCAAACAAGCAAATATCAAACAAGAAATTCCAGATGATGCCTAGAAATCATCAAAGAGTAAACAAAAATATTTGGTTTTAACTTTGTGGATAAAGCCCATTGCAACTTGTGTCGAATTTGCACCAAACAGAAGCATTATGCAAAATTTAAAAAATGGAAAAACCTGTTGAAATACACTTTATTCAAAATTCCTTATATTATGGAAAATATTTGTTAATCTTCAAAATCTTTCTGTAAATCAAATTGACATTTTGAAAGCTTGATGGGTCTAACCGTCTAACCCTCCATGTAAGTTGTCCATAGCAGGAGAATTCCCTGGACAACTTGCATGGAACATAAGAGAGTTGCCTATCAAGTTTTTCAAAATGTCTAACTGATTTCAAAAAGATTCTGATGGATGTCAAATGTTTCTTGTGCCATGTAGAAAATCTTGAATAAAGGGTAGCTCACAAACTATCAAAGAAATTCAAAAGTGAAAAGTGTGACTTTTTACATGATTTAACAGATCTTTTCACATTATAGTCTTCTGCATCAAGCCTCTATTTGGTGCATATTGAAAACAGCAAAGTTTTTAAATAATCATTATGATTTATGAGTTTACCTAAAGAAGCTCATGGGAAAGAAGTGTAAACGCAGTTAGGTTGGTTGGCTTTTTTGAAGCTTTTAATGTTTGCCGTTGTTGTTGCCACCATCAGTGAATAAGTTCAAGTTATGACCAAAGTTGATTTTGCAATCAATTTACATAGATCATACCAGTAAAGATTGATCTAGTCATTGGATCATAAAATAAGATGGATTGAAGCCCTTCCATGGATATTTTTCGGTCAAAGGCTCCTATTTGTTGTATTTTTTTCTCTTGCACTTCCCTCTTGTTTGGTTTGTTTAAAGCTTCATGATAAAGCCACCGTCACTAGTGTTCTCATGGCACTTCTTTCACATGAGCTTCTGTAAGTTTACCCTGTTCTCAATCCCTTTGTTCACTTTGATTATTTTGTGAACTATCTGGAACCATGGCTGACCGAAATCCTACACTCATGTCAGTTGTTCCAAAACTGGGAGACAAGTGTGTTAAATCGTTAATTACTCAATATTTTGACAGTAATTCTCCAAAATGATTCTTTCACAACATATATCTACCTCTTGGACGTTTAAATTTGTTCTCATTTGTGTGATGGGCCATTTGCAAGCCTTCGTAAACATTTTTAAAACAAAGCACTCGCTCATTTTAGTACTATGGAGACAAGGAAGTTGGGCCCAGCGGAAAGAAAAAAAGTTGTCACTGAACTGGGCCGGACTAATGAACTGCAACTCGGCTGACAACGAAATTCTAACAGACTACCATACGGTTGACTTGCAAAAGTAGTCTGCTCGCATGTGCATAATACTTCCCTTTGTATTGGTATTTAAAGTCCGAATGTAGACCAGGGAATTGAGAAATCCTTGTCTAGTTCAAGGAAATGGATGTAAAAATGGTTGAAAATGTGTCCTTCTTGGATGTTACGTGGCCCCTAGTTTGTGCTAGTTTGTGCCAAGAAACCTCGTGTTTGATCCGGTATTCTTGTTACCGCCGTTGCTAATGACCAAAATTGTTGACTCACAATTTTCCTCTAGCACTAGTGACAAAAGATAATAATTACTAATTATTTTCAAACTTTGATGTGATAGTATTGTTGGATAGTATTGGAATACAGCTTATTGTGTCAGAAGACCAAAATTGCAGTAAGTCATTGTCTTGATCCCCAGAATGGCTGAAAGGTTTGTTTTGAACATCTTTGATATTTAACAACGCAAGCAATCACGCCGAAAATACTACCTTTGTCCAATCTACAAACAGGGCTCGTCAAATTTGTCGGCACAAATGGTTTAATCTGTTTTGGGGGTAAAACATATTTATTTCAACGCACTTGAAATATAAAAAAATCAAGTGCTCAAAAGTCTTTCATGATAGACTAAACGAACGCTTCAGTTACTAAGCGGCAGTAAAAGCACGCTCTATTTATGGCAAAAATTAAACTCAAATCTGGACTTCCTAGCGTCAAAAGCCGTTAGATTGAAGGTTAGAATCGGATTAATCAATTCGATATTGATCAAAAAAACTGGCAAACATTGAATTCGTGTTTTCAAGCCACATTGCCTATAGAAAAATGTTAATATCTGCAAATGATTTGCAGTTCAGCTAGTTGTAAAATCCAAAAAAATATGATTTCTTAAGTTTCAAATCTATTCTTGGCGATAAGTAAAGAAAACAAAGTCTTAATAACCTTTTATGAGGTTACCATGTGATAAACCAACTTTTAGAAATGAAAATTTGTTTGAGAGACAAATTTTTCAAAAAGTGTTTCAAATTTTACATCCATTTCAAGCCTTGTGTTTTTCACTCAGGGGGCATTACACCATCCCACTTAGTTGTTTGTTGTTGCGTTTCCTGACACACCCCTCTTACCAAGCATCAAATCTCTTTCCAACACTAATATGTATTTCCTTACATGCATTTTTAAACTGTCATGAAAAATGCTATTAACAAGGAACAATCATGTTGAAGTTACCTCACCCATGGACCTCTAGAGATCTGGGCGTCGGTCGGAAGCCAGATTTGATTTTGCCTGACCGAGAGCAGGCCGATCAAAAAGCAACTTAAGTGGTGGAATAATTCCTTAAAGTAATGAATGAAACATTTCTTTTTAAACCAAAGGACCATGTAAGAGTTATGAGTGCATGACTGGTTCAACCATTCATGCACAAATGGTCTAAAAGTAAGTTATACAATTATATTGTAAACTGTGTAGATGACACTCCAGGCTTACTTCTGTTTAAGTTGCTACTCTTGTTAGTAATTTTGTCAATATTTAGGACACTTGTAAAAACAACTTGTGGGGTCTACTTATTGGCAAAAGACTTTTTAACCTATGATCATGTAAAGATGTTTCAAATGAACAAAACTTGACTTAAAGTTTGTATTGGAATATTTTCTAATGGGTAGTTATGGTGCAGAGGGCACACTTACTTGTCTAGAAATGCATTCCCCAATTAATTATAAGTACATTGTTGCAAGTGCTTGATTGGTTCAAACTATTGTAAGTACATAGTCTTTAAATTGACTATTGAGATTTAAAACATGTTAAGTGAATCTTTATAAAATTTGATGATGCTTAACTTCATGTGCTTATACTCCTCAGAAGATAATTCTTTTATCTCTTCAAAACTGTCATTACTAAAAGTTGGTTTATAACATGGTAACCTCATAAAAGGTTATTAAGACTTTGTTTTCTTTACTAATAAATACAAAAAATATGACAAAATTTGCTTGGAAAAGTGTTTTGGTAAATAATTTAAGTAGCTACATGTTGAAATGTTTGATTTGAAATTGCATATCAATCAAATTACTTTTCTTTCATTTTAGTCAAATTGATAAAATACATTCAAACTCAAAATTGGCTTTCCACTAAATTTCAAAGAAATGTTAGACACAAAACACAGTTAATGGCAATTTGATATCAGTCAGATTATTTTGCCTAATTGCAGTTATGTTTATACGAAAACATTTAAAACTTATGACACATTTTCCAAGAAACTTATTGTTTGAATCAAGTTCATCATTTCTTTTTGCAATTTAGTTCATTCTCTACCACAACATTTATTTGGACTCTATGTGAAGTTCTGAGCTGATTTTTTAGTTTGGATTGTTTTAGCCTTTCATGCCTCATATGTTAAGGGAAAGCACTTTCCATAGAGACATGTAAAAATCACTTAAAGCTTTCAGACACTTGAGCATGCTCATGAAACTTGCACACAATCAGAACCACATTTTGATATCACAACTTTAGAAAAAATCATAGGTATGCACATGAAAGAGACCACCTCCTTAAGGTGTTTAGTTACTTATGTAATATTTTTCTTTTGAGCTTTGCTTTTCATTGGAATCCAAGAAGCAATTAGACACAAGTAGGTTTTTATCATGGAAAATCAAGTATTGAAGCAACAGCTATTTTCCAAACAATTACATGTTCCCTACTACAGGGGACTTCAAAAGTCACTGCTTGGGAAACTATTAAATCAAAAAGTATTTCAAATTTAACAACAATTTCAAGCCTTAGTGTTTTTCACATTTGCTCTATTACACTGTCTCACTTAGTTAGGTGTGAAAGGTATGTGAATTCACTTCAAGTCTTCAGACAAATCAGTATGCTCATTTAAACTTGCACACAATAAGGTACACATTTAGCTTTTACAACTTCGAGAAAAGTCCTGGAAGTACAAATGGAAGATATAACTATCTAAGGGTTGTTTAATTATTTATGTTATTTTCTTCATAACTTTGATTTTCATTAGAATTCAAGAAGCAATTAGACACAAGTATTTTTGTACCAGGGAAGATCTAGTTTTGAAGTAGAAAATACCTCCTAAGCAATAAGATGTTCTCAACTTAAGGGAATTTCATAAGTCACTAGTTGAGGGACAAATTTTTCAAAAAGTGTTTCAAATTTTACAACCATTTCAAGCCTTGTGTTTTTCACTCAGGGGGCATTACTTCATCCCACTTAGTTGTTTGATCATTCTGGTCAAAAGTGAAACTTGTCAAATAGTATGAAAATTGGGGTCAGTACTCACTCTCTCTCTGTTGAGCTCTGTGGTTTGGGCCAAAGCAAAACAAGTCTCCCCCTGTATATTTGAAATTCAAATGAGAAAAAAAATACTTACTAAGCAACAAATTAAGGAGCAAACCCTCTAAGGATGGAAAAGTATCACAATAAGAAGCCATTTGAAGCACTGATTTACACTTCACCAAAACAATTATTGAGGTCATTTAAAACCACCAATTCTGCTGTTTTATAAGTAACTTGATGCACCTGCTTGGTCACTGGTGTTAGAAAATCCTTGGACATAGGCACTTATGTGAATCAAGATGATTATATTCCTTGCAATTGAAGTTTTTAATCAGGCCACAGACACTTAGAAAGAGACACCAAGTTTACAACTGCATGAAGCAATTCTCAAGTGATGCCATTTCATGCCTTGACAAGCCAGTTGAAATTTTTATGTGAAATTTACTCAAAAATCAAAATCATACTATTTTGGGTTTAAACTGTCAAATTTTGGCAAATTGACACTCAAATATGAAAGCAAATATTTTTTTTCTTTGATGCTATCAGAAGAGGAGTCTTCATTAGCACAGCTTTTTTTCGCAAACCTTGGCATTTTTCTGAACTCACTTGGCCCCTTGTTATGGCGGCAAATCCAAACAATTTTGACATCGGCCTGCTCTCGGTCAGGCCATTTTTCCGACCAACGTCCATATCTCTTGATGTCCGTGACTCACCTTATAAATTTAAAAACTGACTTCATGATTTGAGATTAAGACTGATTCATCTTGCGAGTGCAAAACCAATTTGAACAGGAAAATATTCTGTATTCCAATCATCGTAACATTAAACCCGCTTAAAGTTTACCATCTGAACATATTCCAGTCTCAAATTTTTAGGCGTACGTAATTTTGTTTCCTCAGCTTTCAGGATTTTTATAATATAACAGAATATTTTAATGTTCTTATGACAACGGTCAAATCTTGCGCATCTTCACATGAAACTTCTTCCAAATATTCGTAGTTCAAATTGTCCCCTTCAAAATGAGAGGGATGTCCTTCGCCTGTAGAGCCGTTCAACTTTACGTTTTACCCGTGAACATGCAAATAATGTGATACTTTCAATACTCTCCATTGTGATCAAGTAGGCCACAGATATCAAAGATGGCATTGTTTTTTTCACTTCTCAACAAGACGAACCCCAAGTTATGTCCATTCATGAATTACCAAGGGCAGAGGTCCAAGAAATGACCGTCAACCGATTGTCCGTTCAATGAAAGTCCGTTAAAAGGAAAATGTATCTAGGTAGAAGATGCCATCAAGCGAAGAGAAGGCTTAACAGACTTTGTGGCCATCCTCATGCATGCTTGGCCGAGCATGACATCCTTTCCTTCTCCTCTACATGATATTTACGAACCATTCTCCTATCCATTCCCTAGTATGTAGTAGTGTTCTGCCACGACTTGCTACTTTGTCCGCTCCCATTTGAGAGCGAGTTTGTGAGTGAGTGAGTGGTAGACGGCCTCCAAAACGTCGCCTGAACAAGCCTCGTGGGTGGAACTGAGTGGAACGCACAACAATGAGATCTGGCAAGAGTCGAAAGCGAGCAACGACGATGGCGACGACGAGCAAGACCAACCTACCAACCGAGTCTTGGACTGAAGGCACGGCGGAAAAGCACAAAGTCCCAACTTTGGGAAATTATTGAGCTCCTCCATGTTTGACAGTGTTCAAAGGGTTTGTTGTAGTTGCTCGTATCTGAGTAGGGGTCAATGATGCGATGGTGATGTCGAGGCTATTTCCTCTCAGGTGGAAACAATGCCACAAAGAATGGCGTAAAAGGGGGATCCGAGGATGAAGGCCAGTTCGCTTGTTGTTAGTAGCAAGTACGTACACGTAGATCCGCACTGCAGAGCTGTGGAAAGAATGGTCGGTTCTAAACTTGTCGAGAGAGAGCGAGTTTGTGACATTTTATGGTCAAACGTGAGGAGGAAGTTCCTACTACTCCTGAGAACCGAACATTTGCTGGCATGGAACCAACGAGGGAAGGAAACAAGCGGCTGGCAGTTAGCTTTGGAACATTTGTTTCTCCATCGAATATCGAGTTGAGCTCGTGTTCTTCCTTTTGCTCCATGGTGCTAATCCAGGTCTTGGAACACTTCTCGCCCAAGACCAGAAACACTGATGAAGGAGGAGGCACTGGATGAGGATGAGAATAAGTAGAAGAATGAAGAGGTACAGGAAATGGAAAGTGAGAGAACATTGATTAAAACACCCGAGTCTTGGAACGATGTTTTGGCATCCAATGCCTACATATCATAGATATTCAAACTAAGAACTGAAAGATGATTCATTTCCGCACAAATAAATGAGACCTATATTTTCTAAACCTAAACCAAAAATATGAAAAAGATATGCGCCATTTAGTTCTATCAAGTGATGATCGGAATTTTCGTATTATCTTTTCATGATTCTTTTCTTCCTAATTCTATCACACTGGTCCCGTACTTTTACACCTTAAAATATAACTTCTCCTATTCATTGCATTTTTACGATATCCTCCTTCTTACCTAATCAATTTTATTGCTCATACCTTCATTGCTCCACAATAAGTTGAAACTGAAAAAAAGGACAAAATTTCTTATTTTCCAACGTTCAGACATTTCTGTTCGGACGAAAAGTACCCATTTCAATTCGTCTCAATGATCTGATCTGAGTTACATTTATTGCACGGAATACTTGGATGAATTGTCATGCAGTATGAAATTCAAATTCTCGAACTTTGTGTGACATCTTGGTCTGTAGGAGGTTGGCATGTTACACTTTGCCTCCATTAGGTATACCATAGTTGGAAGGTGGATCGGATCTTCTTTTTTTCTCAGCTCAGAAGGGGGATTTTGAATGGAAGATCCGGACGTTGAGAGATGAGGCTCTTTGCTCTGAATCGTCCTGAGAAATGGCTACTCGAAATTTTGACAAAGAACGAAAACGTCGCCTGCCAGATTTTCATGAAAGGTGAGACTTCTTGAACGACTTTATCTTCCAAATGCCAAACAAAATTTCATGAGGAGATGAGATTTGAGCGAATTATGAGGTGTTGTGGATTACAAAGCTATGTTATTTTTCAATTTGTAAATCTGCCAGTACATCTACACATTAAAAGAATATGGAACAGAACTCGGGAACATATTGGTGGAAAATTTCCCGCATTTTTAAAGATATTTTACTCACATTGTACTTGCTCTTCGTGTATGAAACTTGCGAAAAATCAAATCAAGTCCCACAATCAGCCAAAACTCTTCTCTATATCATCACTATTTTAAAATTTACTCAACCTAGGCATAATTTTCTTTATTAATTCACTTAAAATATATTACCAAAACATAAGTTACCTTACAATTGCAACGCTTTGATACGATATAGATTTCTAATTTGAATCACACGATTTCGTTCTGCCAACAGTTATTCATAGGTAGACCAAATATCATTTGAATGCTTATTTTATGTCGTAACGTTAATGGTTAACTTTCTTTACAGGGAATCCCATTCCCTGTAGTGGTAGTAAAAAATTCGCAACCAATCAAAAAACATTGATCTTATTACCCTGATTTTAAGATTACACGAAGAAACCTCAGGAATGAGTGCCTTTAATTTTAGGGTGTTTTTTTTGGTTTCGGTATTCAAGTTCTAGAATCCAATATTCAATCTAAGACAAGATTTACTCTCGTGGACGGTTTTGATGATATTGATCTCCTTTGACAACGTGGGCATTGTTCGTTTTTATTTATGGGAGCAATCCTATCCGAGATCTATCCTTTCCTGATTTGTTCCACTTTCTCACAACCTGCTGTCTGTTATGGAGAGTGTACACTTCGTGATTCCTTGTTGTAAAAGCATTCCTTGGCATGTTTGGTATCAATGTAATCTCCTGCTTGTCTTTCACACCTCGTCCATCCATCTAGTACTACGGGAAGAGCATAGCCTTGTATCCTCCTATTCGAAACCATCAAACAACCTCCCACTGTATGTAGCTCCAAAAGCTTTACCTACTGTACAAGATTGTAGCGATGACAAGGGGATGAGCTAAAGTGCTACAAAGCCATCAAAGGCTACTCTCAACAGCCAAAGACCAAACCACACACTGGCAGCACTCACCCATGGGCAATCACGAAAGCTGTCTGAGTCCTCATACGTTCTCGATGGATGCATTCTCGGGCGGAGATAGCTCTTCAATCCATCATCCACACGGATTAACACTCGGTTCCACAGAAGACAACATGGAGAGGAGGGGCGAAGATTGATCTAAAGAAGGCGGTGGCATAACTACAATCGTTCCTCAGATAATCTGAAGAAAGACAACAGGGCAATCAGCTTGAATCGAAATTCCAGCAGAATTCCAGAGTTATTTTTATACTTATTTTCATATGAGACTAACTCTTCTACTCTTTGGTTTTTTTTGTCAAATTTTGAAAATTTGGAACCCAGACTTCAAATTATTGCGGTTTCTTTTTTCTTGGCTGCATAGGATTTAGGAATTTGCCGTTCAAGTGCGCAGAAACTGTATCAGAGAGCAAAAGGTACCTCAAAATTGCTACATACACAGAGGGGTCGGTGTCGGAAAAACACGTGGCATTCAACACGTGCCAAATTGATCCCCTTATAAACCTTCACCTCAAGAGTTTACCCAGCTTCAATAACAATCTTATGATGATCTGACACGGATGAGCCTATTTAGATAAGATATTCCTTCATCACTCATTTAAAGAGCCACTTATGAAGAACGCAAGTTCCAGCCCATTTCTTCGATAATACATGCCTCAGTTACATCTCTTCAATCGTTTGTTATACAAGTGAAATACGTCCAAATGTCGATTAGCGCATTCGTTTGGTGGATGTTTGAACAGGGAACTCGCTCTAGCCACTCAAATGTTCCACATCGAATGTTGATGACGAATCACTTGAATAAAGCCCGGCTTAGGAATCAAAACCCGGGGCGACAAAAGCAGCCTCTTGAGTTAGGGGCTCATTCGTTCGTTTGACACGAATCCTTTCTCTCTTTGGCGCGAGTCTCGGGATTGAAGGGATCAGGCTCTCAATTATTTGAGGACTTCTAGTCTAAATAATCGAGCTCGATGGTTTGGAAGGCGGTTGAGGGATATTCAGCTTGGTAGTACGGGGTACTTGGAGTCTATTTTGGATTATGAGCTGATGACTGACTAAACAAAAGAAACCAGCGAAAGAAAAGAAAGATTGTGGTTGTTGGTCTTGAACTCACTCTGACGCTCCTTCAATGTTAATCCATTGAGACCCGGATATAATTTGCTTTTGAACTTGAGAACTCTTGCTTTCAGATTGCGTGAAAGAGACCTTCGTTGAATCAAGATCCCTCAAATTTGAATCGGTATTTTGGTGCATAAGGGATGCAACTTTTCTTTACTAAGTATAAATGGCAAAGAACTACGCTTCGCAATTGAATTGGTTCTCTTGCGATGTTTAATTGAAGGTAATAGACTGCTTTTTGGTTGATTTTTAAAAGTGAGACAAGCTAAGATACTAACTAAACAGTTCATTTCAATCCAAAATGTTGCTCTCTTTCTCTTGAGGGACAATGCAAAGCACTGTGCCGAATGTCCCAACAAATTCATCGATGTCATTAACTCATCCATTCCAAAAGACCTCCACAAAGATTTGAAATTGAAAAAGTTTATTACATTCAATAATAGCTACTGGTTTTGTCAAAAACTGTAACATTTATGATGGTCTTAAGGGGTCTGAAAGCTGGTGATGTGTTTCGATCCAGGAGTGCTGATAGTTTTGACTCGGAAGCTCATCGCTGTTAAAAAGGGCAGGTTGTATTGAACTTTTTGAAAAGACCTAAACAGGGACTAAATTGGCAACACTCCAACTAGTTCGATTTCGAGTTCTATCTGACTGATACTTATGGTATCACTTATGGATTTCGAGTTGGCAGTGCTGCCATATTTTATGGTAGATAAGGTCTATTGCCTGTTGAATAGTTTAGTTGTGGTCAGATTTTTGACCCTAAAAACCAAAATGGCAAAACTCTGCCAAAAATCCAACTCGAAACACATCAGTAATTGGTCCGACGATTTTAATGTCTCAAAACGCATCACTCTTTGAAAAGTAAATTCACCACAAAAGAAGACTTATTTTTCTGTAAATGTGTATGATTAGCCCTACTCGTTTGCCTTTTCTTCCCTAAATAGCCTTGAACTCACTCTTGGTTCTCTTCTTTTCCCTGCTTGCTTCACCCCCTAGGGCCGCCCATAGGACTTAAAGTTGCCAAAGTTTGAGAGCCTGCGGGTTCTCGTTTCTCTCTTTCATTCGCTCTCAGTTTGTTACCCAAGAGCTGAATGAAGAGATAGATGGATGGATGCATCATTCCTCTCACCTTCGTGGCCTTTTCACTCACTCAGAAAGGCACTCACGCACACACACACACACATATGCGAAATCCAAGAAGTTCCAGAACTTTTCCATTACGAAGACGACTACAATTCCATTTCCATCCAATGTTGGCAACCGCTTGGGGTGGGGGAGATTTATGCCACTTAAGAAACATAGATATGCAAACAAGCCCTTCGAACCTGATTCTGAATAGAATAGAATATTTCTTAGAACTGGAGCACAAGTATGGCAAGAAGAACTATTGTAATCCAAGCAAACTCTTTCGGGGACAAGTTCGAAGGCTCGGTGAGAAAAAGGCCAATCATGTCTGTGTGGGTGCTTTGAAATTTAATTTTGTGACACCGTCTCCAAGCCCCAACCCTCAAGACTGGGAAAGGCTTTTAATTCCCGTGTTAATCCCCGGGAAGCTCACTCACGAGTCTCTTCTCATCAATAGGCTTCCAGAAAATGATGAAGAACTTCACGCAGACACACTCACACACATACTTCCATTATTTTGTGCGTCAAACGTGAGCAAAGTGAATTAAAGTCTCACCAGGACAGCGACCAGATCGATTTTGGCGCCTTTTCATTGATTGCTTTTCTCGGTTCCACTCGTGGCACCAGTTTCGGTTTTCATCTCTCTCCTTCATGATAGCTTCGTTCTCTTGGTCAGAAAAATAAGAAGGGCAATAATCATAGTACTGTAGGTACGTACATCGACACTATTTGTACGTGTCTCCTGGAGACTAACGAGTCATGTTGATGAATGATTTCTTGCTCCTCGTGGCTTGAGATAATGAATCTTTCAAACTAATAATGCGCCTTTTTGTTCATTTTTCTTCGTCGGAGTCCAGCTCGATGTGCATGGACAATGGTTGGTTGCTCATTCAATACTTTAGTGGGTAAGCTGAAGAGGGACGAGAAACAGGGACGATTATCTTTCTCTCTTTCAACTGGATGCTTCAGTGTTAGCATTGCATGTAGTGCCTACTTTGCCTTAAGTTCATTTTGTAAAGCCATTAGGCCTCCTCGTCGACCTCGTACTCCCACTATTCATCCGTGAAGTGAACTCAAGTGTACAGTAGTGTTGGTTCATCTATACGTATAAGAAAAAAGCAGAACCATCCATCTAGAAAGGCTCGGTCGAGGTAGGTCCAAAGCTGAGAAATTGAGTCCGAGATGATGGAATGGGCGGACTTTGCAAGACCAAAGAAAAAGCCCATGGCTTCCCATCTTCCTAACATGAAAGGAGCAAAAAAGCGTGTGTTGGTTGGTTGGTCGGTCTACCAACCCTCTTGGTGCCAAGCTTGAAGGAACATCTCGAACTTGTTCCATCATCTTTTCTAACGGATGGACAAGGAACAACCATTTCCCAAAGATGAGGTAGAAAGGCCATTTGATGGGCGAAAACTGGCGAGCAAAGCAGCAAGAGGTCAAAAACTCATTATTTGACTCCTTAGCTCGACTGAAAAAGAAAGATGGCCTTTCTTCTTTTTATCGGTCTTGGTTTTACTAATAACACCTTTCCTCAACTTGTTTCTCAACAAAATAAAATTTAATCAAAACCACCATAATATGACAGATTTTCTGACCGTGTAAAATTGTTGCATATAAAATTTGCCTTGAAACCCAAACTGAGGAGGAGAAGGAGGAGGAGTCACGAAAATCTTGAACGTTTTTAGATTCGGTTCTCGTAAGGGTCGTCATGCCCGAGAAAAGTCGGAAAGTCAATGGGAAACGGGCACTAGCTCAGAAGAACACGGTTACCCAGGAAAGTCGTTCGTAAGGAGGGAGCAAAGTCATTTCCAAACGAGAAAGTCAGACGATCGAGATCCACCAATCAGGGAAGGGAAGCCAACTGGCTTGAGGAGATAGGGGGATGTGCTTTAGGATGACTAGAATGGGATATCTTTATTGTTCCAATTGCTTGATGTAGATAAACGACATATTTCATGCGTAAGAAAGAAGTGAAAAATTGAGAGCAAGGAAGAGAGACTCCGTCAGATTTTCACTTTAGGTGGGGTGAATTGTGTGAAACCGTTTTCACTCAATTGGGTTCAAAGGAGGGATTTTTAGATCAAAGTTCAACCATTGAAGCTTCCAGGGGGACTTTTGAGGAATCAACTCGGTAAACATGTATTTCAAACAAGGCGGGTTCGACAGAGGAACATCACGAACACTCCCTTAAAAGATAGCTGCAATAGAGAGTATTAAATTATTTGGCCAAGTAAAATTCTTACCGACCTTGGACACCTTATACGCAACTGATATCGAATGCGATTTTAATCTTTTACGTCTTTCAAGCATTTTGTCCGATTGTAATAACTTGTTTTAGGTAACTTTGTACGTAGTTGAGGGAAGTTGCCGTGCTGAAGTCCATTCCATTTCCATTGTCTCTTTGTAATAGTTGTGAAGAACGGAGATGCAGTTTGCCTTGGTCTTGGAACCATTTTCTCCTCTTTCCACGAAATTACGAGCTTTATGGCTCTTTGACTAATTCAGTTCCTCGACGACGAGCCAATGATGGAGGAAGGGCACCCTCATAGTAAATGTTGCCCATCAGAACGAGTCGCTTAGCCACTATCTTCTCTCCTGCTACCACATAACGATAGTCCGTGTTCCAAATATCCACCTTTCAGCCAAAAACAGAAAAGATGGAGCACTAGCCACTTTCTTCCACCTCATCTTTGGAGAGCTTGATGCATGGATAGCAGAGGGAAAAGGGACTTATACGCACCACCCAAAGCACGCAGTTCTCCGGGTATAATGGTGGGACGAACTAAAGGCATACCCTTAGTGACTGGTGAGTTGGTCCACGTTCTACCGAGGAACAACCAGAAGAGCATGGGATCGGCCAACCACGGGGTCACGACTCTGAGCGGCGCTTCGGCTTCTTTACCAGTACCACTACCACCAAACCAACGCTACATACACTGCAATCTCCTTTTACTGTATGTAGTTCGTCCCTGTTGAGATGAGAAGGGATGGAAGTTGCCTTCATCTCAATATGTGAGGAAGACCAGAGGACGAGGAGCCAGCTCAGATACCAGGAAAGAAAGAGCCAAAGAGAGACAGAGAGATGGAGAGAGCAAGAGGTCACCTGGTGTGTTCCCACCAAAAGTGGCGTTGAAGGCGAGGAGCCAAGTCCAATTCAGAGAATTGCCAACGACGAGGACCAACACGACGACGACAACGACGACATTAGAAAGGGCAACACCGACGTTCATCTTGGGTTGGAATGATTGTGGAACACATGATGATGATGGCAACAGCAACAACAGCAACAGCGGAGCCAACGGCGGCTTCATTCAAGGAATGTCAGTGTTCAAAGGCCGAGAGGTCGAAGTATAAAAGAACTGCTACGGATCCATGGAAGGCTTACTCCATCTACTGATCCATAGCGGTGGAGAACCTCAAACCAAGTTCTTTTCGTCTTTCTGACGTTCTATTTTTTCTGCTCTTGTGGTTCAACAAATAAGGGGTGGATCTAATTGGTCTGATTGCACCAATTGAGGTCAGTTATTTGTGCCGAACTTCAAAGTTGGCGTGATTGCAGACAACTTAAACCCGACAATGGGAACGGGTAAGGAAAAGGATGCCAAATGTGAAAAAATGTGGATCCTTCTCATGTGTGCATTATTCCTAGGTGACAGATTACTCGACATTCCTTGCAAAGTTTGTGGTGACCGGAGTTCAGGCAAACATTATGGAATATATTCGTGCGATGGGTGCTCGGGATTCTTTAAAAGAAGTATCCATCGCAGCCGTGTCTACACTTGCAAGGCCCAAGGAGAATTTAAAGGCCGTTGTCCAATCGACAAAACTCATCGTAACCAATGTCGAGCATGTCGGTTGAAAAAGTGCTTCGACTCGGCCATGAATAAAGATGGTAAGGAATTCAAATCAAAACCCCAACTTCAACACGGTTTTCATTTACTTTACAAAATGGGCCCACTACATCTCATTTCAATTGAGTATTTGTACCTAAATTTTGATGCACTTTCCACAATTTTCCAAACATGTATTGCAATCAACAACAAATCCATCTTAAATAGATGAGCTTGTGTGTTTTTGCAGCTGTTCAACATGAGCGAGGCCCTCGTAAATCTAAGCTTCAAAAGGAATTAGCTGCCAGTGGTATCTCGACATCTACGGGTCATCTAAACAATCGTTCCTTGCATCACCAGCATCATCATCACCACAGCACTATGATGTCTGGTCCAAGTTTGAACTCGCCCACGAAGGTTCCACCCTTCTTTTTCCCCTCTGCCGCAGCGGCTGCGGCAATGGCCCATCATTTGTTCCCACTGCCCCATCCTCATCCTCAACCACCCCCGGCCATGCCCACATCTCGTCATTTGGCTTTGGCCACTTCGCACCTTCCCTCTCCTCCAGCTTTGTTCCATTCTTCTTCATCGTCGTCCTCGTCATCGAATTGCGAGAAATCCTCTGGAGGAGTGGGAGGTCGAGGCCGAGGAGGAACAGGAACAGAAAGAGAAGGAGGAACAGCGGAGGGAAATTGTAACGAGAGTGACGGCGGAAAAATTCTCTCTTCTTCGCCTTCACCGCCAAAGTCAAGTAGTGCTGAAGTCAACGGGGACACCCGACTTGTCGCTCCGTCTCCTATCATGTTGGGACGAGGAACATCCTTGCTTTCGATCATTGCTGATCGTCACACGGACTTTTGGGGTGGGAAAGGGCCTTTGAGCGATGGATTGGTCTTGTCTTCCCCCCCTCCACTTGTGTTTCCTTACCCAACACCTAATTTGTTGAGTCACGGATTGACACCTTCTTGGGATACCCTTCAAGAGACATCAGCTCGTTTGTTGTTTATGGCTGTTCGATGGGTCAAATGTCTGGCGCCGTTCCAAACTCTTTCACTCAAAGATCAGGTACTTCATAGAAGCTGACGATTGCTTGATCACACCATGTCAGCCTGTAAATAATCAAATTGACACGATGTTCCAGATGCTTTTATTGCAAGAGTCATGGAAGGACTTGTTTCTCCTTCATCTGTCCCAATGGGCTATTCCATGGGATCTGGGACATTTGCTCTCCTCCCGTCAGTCCCAGCTGGTCTTGTCAACAGACTCTCCTTTCATGTCAGACGATCATTTAGTCGACATGGAGATCAAAACGATGCAAGTGAGTGCACTTTCTGGGATCTCAGAAACAAGGAACATTGCTCCTTCTTACATTAACCCGCCTTTTTTATTTTGTTTCAAGGAAATCATGTGTCGGTTCAGACAGATCTCTCCTGATGGGACGGAATGTGGGTGCTTAAAGGCAATTGTCCTATTCAAACCAGGTACATATGGACAGATCAATTTATCAAAAAGAATAAATAGTATTATTGGTATCTTCCTTAATGATTTACAGAGACGGATGGGTTGGCAGATATCCATCCCGTGGAAATGCTTCAAGATCAAGCGCAATGCATTTTGAATGACTACGTTCGCAACCGATATCCTCGTCAGCCCACACGTTTTGGACGACTTCTTTTGGCCATCCCGCTTTTACGCATGATCCGGACATCCACTGTCGAAAATTTCTTCTTTCGCGACACTGTTGGTGATACTTCCATGGCTAGATTACTTCAAGATATGTATAACGCAAGCAAATCCTTGTAGTAAGAAGTTGGAAACTTACGAAACGCTGATTCTGAAATGTTATCGTTGTTGAAATCAGGCAATAAATAGATCTTGAAAGCTTTTATTTCAATTCTTTATTCCTCATGAACTGAACGGGGTCGCTATTCTAGGGATTAAACTTCCCTAGTTCAACACATGGCGCAATTCTGGTTCCATTCTCGCTCTGAATGGTCCGTGAAAATCCATTGGATCCCGACGAAACAGCGTGAAAAGTCAAACATCAGGAGCTAAAATTGAATACCGATTCTGACACTTTTTTCAATTTTTTACAAGAGGGTTTAGGAGCAAATCAACTTTTTTAAGGATGAAGGCTAGGTAATGATGAAAAAATTCTCAAAATCATCCGTTTCAATAGATCAAATGGGGTGGGAGCTTTGGGTGCATTTCGACCTGAAAAAGGTCCCATTTCATTGTAACGTTATAAAATTTAAACCATTGCGATCTAACTAATCTTAACCCTACCCAAAACATTTAGACGTTATTGTTGTTTTCGTCCACGTCGTCCTCGCTGTCTCCGTCGGCAGTGCCTTTCTCGTCGTTCTCAGAAATAGGTCTCATCCGAACTTTTTTCCCGTCAAAATAAGATGGCGAAATCTGACCAGATGTTGGAACAGACA
Source organism: Tigriopus japonicus (assembly GCA_010645155.1). Taxonomy (NCBI): domain Eukaryota; kingdom Metazoa; phylum Arthropoda; class Copepoda; order Harpacticoida; family Harpacticidae; genus Tigriopus; species Tigriopus japonicus. The sequence goes on from CM021314.1 coordinate 8,995,961, forward strand.
CAATCAAATTTTGAAACAGAAAACTTTATCATCCATGCCAATGTGATGTTATGTGAAGAAAATTTCCTTGCCATTGTGTGTCCTTGAATATTTTTTTTTAAATTTACGCATGAAATTATGCAAAAAGAATAAAAACTCTCTTAAAATTTTGGAGTTTTGGTCTGACATATTGAGTGACACATCAACTCAATCCATCATATCAATAAAAAAATAAATTTCTTCAAAATAAAAATCAACAAAAAAGCGAAAAAAACACCAAAATTTTATAGCAAAACAATAGTTGACGAAAATTTGAGCAAAATAAGTAAATGGTCAATGCACAGAAGGGCTTACTCAAATGAACAAAAAATACTGAAATGTCCACAAAAGAACATTTCTACTGAAATTAGACACTCACAACCATAACTAATGTCATGTATTAAAAATTTGCACCATCAATTTGGGAAAATTTCAAATTCTTCTGCAAAATCAGTTAGGTGTCAGATGTGCTTCCTGAACCGACCAATTGCATTAAATATACAAAAGATCGGCGCAAATAGGCAAAAATTACCAAAGAATGGCGTTGTCAAAACTTTGATTTTTAAATATCTAGCTTGTTTGTCAAAAATTTGGGTTTTTGAAGAAAATCTATTTTTATATTATGTTATGGGGCCTAATTGTGTCCACCAATTATTAAATAGTAAAAATGTGAGGCAAAAATTGTAATTTTCTCCAGGATCTCCCTTGTGAAAATTAAAATGTGTCAGAATCAGAATTCAATAGCTTCTGACATCGGTTCCTACAACCCTACACTTTGCACCTTCAAAATGGAAGGAATGACCACAAACCTCCTTCCTCATGATGTCTGCGAAGCAATTCAAGCCAACGTCTTTGTCTATCCTGTCTTCCCATTTTTGTTCCATTAACGAAAGGATTGCCATCATTTTGAGCTTTCCGAGTCACTCAAGTGAATGTGTTTGTGGAAGATGCAGAGAAGAGAGTGGGATCTTTAGATGGAGAGCTGGTAACTTGGTCTTAATGTCAACTGAGAAAAAACTTTTCCTCGTCTAACTAATCCCTGGATCCAATTCAAACCCGCCGTGGCTATCATCATTGCCGTCTTGCTGGTCTGTGGTGCAGTTTTTCTATCCTCTTTCTTTTCTCCTTCTTTCCAACTTGACGATGATATACTTGATCCAAAACTGACAAACTCGCTCAATGACGGTGACGGCGATGGCAGCTCTTAATTCTCTCCACCTTCAGCTACACTTGGGGATTTTCAAGGCACCCCACTTGCGATAGAATAGTTGGGGCTATGAAATACATAAACTGAGGTGGTATTTCTCAATATAAGAAAGATCTCATTTCGAAAGGCAGAACTAAAGCTAAGAGCAACTGTTACTGTGCGTGGCTGGGAATTGATCGCGAGAGAAAGAGGAATCTCCTTTGACTGCCAAAGCTGAGAGATGAAGTGAGATAGTGGTGTGATGGGAAAATGATCACCCGGTGATGTTCCACACTCTCGGCTACTGACTGCACTCGCTTTCGGCGAACGATGAGTTTTGAACCTCCCCACTTTCTCACTTTAGCCTCTTAATTGTTGCTTTTGCCCTTCATCGATTCACCCAGAACAGTGCTGCATATCCAACATCTTTTTAAGATTCTCTTACACCTTACCTCTCCTAAATGTACTACCATCTGTACTAGTTGCAAGGATGGTTCAAGTTTTTCAAAAAACATGAAACTGGATGCCTTTTTTATGCATTCGTAAAAAGCAAAATGTCGGACTAAAGGCGCGAAAATTGCCTGAATGCCCCCGCTGATTTTTCCATCTCAAGCACATGACACGGTTCTCACCCTTATTCTTTCTCTCCTCGAGCATTGCTAGCTCGATCCTTCAAGGGACTGCGATGGACGACCAGTGTAGTCTACATACTACGAATACGTACGTATCATCCATCCACAAAAGATAGAACTTGAATGCTTTCTCGGCTCTGCACTCGTACACACACATGATGATCTCAAGTGGTCCAAACAAAAGGCGAATCGAAAGATCAGCAGTGCTCGTTTCGGTTCTAAACGTAGTACATAGTAGGGTTCAGATCAGGGTTGGTCACGGGATTATCCCTGGGATCGCGGGACTGGATTTTCTTAATCTGAAAAGGGATAAATGGGATTTTCGATCTTGTTTCAAAATTTGGATTTTTTTTACGGAATCATGGGACGGGATTTTTTTAACTGAAAACGAGATTTTCTAATATTTTTTCGATTTGTATGCTTTTAGGAAGGTAAAATGGCAAAAATGAAAAAAAAACTGTCAGGCAATGCTGTTGTTACTCTACCAAAACATCAACAGACTTGTTAGGACAGAAGCAATTTTTTATTGATACCTTAATACAAAAAAAATCGAAAATCCCGTAACCGACGGAAAATCTTGGTTTATCCCGTCCCTGGGATCCCAAGGACGGGATTTTCTTCGACGGGACGGGATTTTCTTCGACGGGACGGGATTCAACCAACCCTGGCTCAGACGGCAATCAGATGAACATTGGGACTTCTGGAGTTAGTCAAAAACGCGAAGATGCGAGAGTGTGGGCGACCATGGCACTTTGATAGACTTTTTCTCTGGGGAGCATTCTGCGAGTTCCTCCCTCACCACATGATGATGATGGAAGTGGAACCGGAAAGGAAAATGACGAAAGGCTAACACATCAAACAACGTAGGGGAAACAACCGAAACAAAACGGGACTAATTTGCGCGAACCAGGGGAGGTCACCAATGGTCCACCATGATATCGGCCTTTTTGTTTCAGTTCCGAACCGACACGATGGAACATAACGGAAGAAAAGATTTAAAAGATGAAGCATTTTTTTCTTTTCCATGTTGAGGCAAAATGGTGGATCCTGTGTGTGGTTAAAGAAGTAAATGGTGCAAAATACTTCTAACGATAGCTATAACATTCCAAGAAATTTAGATGGGATTGTGTTGTTGGTTACCAAGCATTTTTTGACAAAATAAGAGACACCTCAGATTTAATAAAACACGCCTGTGAGAGAACTCCTTCACAACCCAAAGAAAAATTGTGACGTGGACGCGGAAAAGTTGTATCGTGTAGATCATAGACCACGGAACTTTAAGAAATCCTTGTGTAGATCCACTTGTAGTTCAAACTGGTCGGTTGGAATCACAAACAGCAAATTTGTACACAAAAAAAGTAAAAGTCAAGGCATGCTTCAAGAACGTTTTTTGGCAAGTCTCAACAGAATTTTTAGGTTAATATCTTGCTTGGTAATATTTTTTTTTCTAAACTTTTACAAAAACGCGTAACGAGGATCGAGACAAGGCAGAAACATGCTGAATAATATTATAACAAAGGCATACTTGTATAAAAGTGCACAAAACATATGATCAGGCTAAATATTTGATGCAAAACACTTCTATTTGCATTTTGGGAATTTGGAATGCATCGGGGAAAATTGGGCAGTTAAAGTGGTTTTTCAAAAGTGTTTTTGGATTCAAATATAATTTTCAACAATAAGTTTTAGAATTTTAATTTTCAATCTGATAAGAAAACAATGATTTCGCCGTTTCGTTTTTGTTTAATTTGATTTTTCAGATACGAATTTCTGAAGCTAGGGCACCTTGGCCAAAAAAGTCATTTCTAGTGTAAGGGATCCAAGGTTAATGAAAGTGAAATAGTACAGATACCAACAAGGGAGATTTTTTTTCTTACGAAACATACTTGTTTTCTAACATTTAAAATTCGAAAAGTCGATTTGACAAAAATACAGTTTTGACAATGAGTCAAAAAAATCAAATTTGTAGACTTTTTCCTCGATTGGGATTGGATGAATTGTTTTTGAGAAATCCCAAAATGAAGGATTAGTCTCTTTTCTGAAGCCTTTTCACATCCACAAGCATTAAAAAATCAAACTAAAATAGGTTATGTTCTGCCCATGAGACGACAGACTGCAATTATAAGCCCCATAAGTCTTGAATCAACAACCTAGACCCCGAAAACCAAAAACAAAACATAATATGTCCCCTTCATCACTTTGCATTTTGAAAGACTTTTAGGGTATATTTTATTTGCATTGATTCCTAGGCCTACCTACGATCTTCTTATTCTTGACATTTGTTGTCAAATGTTGAATGTTGCCATTCAAAGAATGACAGAAACGTCTGAAAGTAGAAAAAAAGTGCGATCTTGTTGTCAACTAGTCATTCTTTTAAAATCAAGGGGCTTCTCAAAAGGCGTTAACGGGTCCTGGCTTTTTTTCTCTTCAGTGATTTGTTTCAGAGGGTAGTTGGCGATACAATTTTGTGCACTGAGTACGACTTTAAGTCACTTTGACACTCCAAATAACATATTTACCAACCTTGAGATCATGCAATGAAAGAGCATCTACAGTCACAGTTACAGTACAGGTCAGGGTTATTTGAGGGCCACATTTCCTTTCACCATAATGAGAGAATTTTTTCGAACAGAAATTTCACTCATTTTGGTCAAAGGAAATATGGTCCCATATGACCCTGACCTCAACCCAATGGACTTTTCTATTGGATCCATTCTTGAGGCCAAGGCTTGCAAAAAAAGACCACAAAAGTGTTGAAGGGCTATAGTCAGCTCTTCTGGCTTCTTGATTGATTGATTGATTTCTTTATTCTGCAGCCTATTCGGCCTTCTGACAACCTTGGGATGACATTCAGGAAGACACCATACGTGCCTTGTGTGCTAAGGTTGTCCCTAGGATCAAAGCCGCAGTCAGCAACAAAGGTGGTCACTGCGAGAATGTGTTAATAAATGTTGTCATGAATAGTCCAAACCACAATTGTACCAAATTTCAAGTCCGTCTGACCATTCTACGTGGAGAAAATAAAGATTTTTATGGAACCCATAAATAAACCGCATACTGTAAGGCATAATTTCAAGGTTGGTAAATGTGTAAATGTGCAAATGAGGATTTTTTTAGCCCTGCTCAGATTCTGTTTTTTATGCCTTTACGTGTGTTTTTCCACACCAAGACAAATCCTTGACCTAGAAGATGGATGCACAGAGAGAGTCGGACCCACATGTGGACATTGACGTGCTTTTTGGTGGACAGCGGGGCCCCTTGTGTTGGGTCTCAGAAAGCCTTAATCAAGGCAATCTTTAACAAAGATTTCCTTGGCCTTAATATAAAATGGGCCTTTATTTACAAGGCCACCCAACTTGGGGGGGGCCTTGAAACAACAACTTGGTTTTGATGGGCCTTGACCTCAAAAATGTCGTCCATCCATTTAATATCGAAATGTAGACAGTGCGACAAAGATGAAAAGTCCAGTTTACTCTTAGGCAAACTCTCCCCAAATTTTATTGTCATTTGAGGGCAGTGGGTATTTGAGGTTGCGTGAACCTTTTTTCAAATCACCGACTACTTATCGGAGAAAAATCTCTGCTCATGTGAATTGATCAATGATTAATAACTCCGAAAATGTTTTCAAATTCATCGTCAATCATGCATACATACAAGAAAACATACCAATATAGACATGAAGAAGTAAGCAATAAAATGGAGAGCAATGTAGTCAAATGATACAAATGATACTAAACGTAGGAAGGAGCCTATTTTTCATAGTCAAGCCAGGAACCCCTGATGCCTGGTCAAGCACAGAATGCTAATCATTTAGGATTCAAGTCTCAATACATGTCATTATTTTACACTGTATTAGCGACCTGAAAAATGTCACTTCAGTGTGTCAAACACAAATTTTCTTCTCCATCAATCGGGAAAACACTTTTTTGACGGACAAGGTGTTATGAATTTTCATTAAAGAGGATTGAAAAACATGTTTTACTTGCTGTAGATGTCAAATCCACGAGTTGTTATAGATTTATTCACACATTTGCACAAAATTACTCTTCAGTCTTTTTTGAATGGATTATACTAATACAAAAGTCAAATTCAACGGATCAATAGAAAGCTGAAATTCCTGTGCGTGTTTTCAAGTTTTTCTCTTGATCAGAGATCAATGAACGAGTATACGTATACGTATCCATTATTATCTTTTCGATTGCAAGTTAATCGAGTTGTTTACATCAGAACTAAGATCATTTCTTTTTTGATAATTCAACTTCAGTGCATCTAGGGCCAATTGTAAAATCTAGCACAAGAAAAAAAAAAATTAATGGCCTCCGAGCCAAAATGAGACTCTTCACAAAGTCTCGTTTCAAATTATTTTGGAGTAGGACAAAGATGTACATCAGACAAAGTCTGAGAGAACCGCAACAGCCGGCAGTCATTGAATGCTCTTGCCTGCCTGGAGTTTTTCTATTCATTTTTTTTGCTCAAATTTTGAGAGTTCAATTTGGAGAATCAAGGCTGCACGGGCAAGGAAGCAAGCTAGCAAGCGCTGGGCTGTTTCATCAAGCCAGCAGCGCATTTAGTGGTGTCCGCAAGGCGTAATTCTCCGAAAACATATCTTCTTTTATCGGTAGATTGCACCATCCAGTGCCGTTCTTCGTGATTTAACTCGAGCTTCACACAATCCAAGCGACTTCGTTGGTTTGGTTCAACCAACAACTACTTCTTGAAGGCTCGTGGTTGCGTAGTTAAAATGGCAGAAAGCGAACGAACTGAGCTACTAGCCGTGTACAAACCGGAGTAATCCCCCCCCTTTCTATATTTGTTCTCATCATCATGGCGCGGATCGACTCGAGCGGGTTGGTTGAACGGCGACCAACTTTGATATTTCCACGAGATCTCACCAAAAAAGACGCAGGGATAAACACAGTCACATTCGTTCTAGCTGCTTGCTTCCTTCATCCATCCAACAAACACGGCCTGGTTTTTATTGGAAAGAAGGCCGGGCCGAGTCAAAGTTCTTTTGAAAAATGTGAGAAATCCTGCCAAATTTGTGCGAATTGGCTTTACACTGAAGCTTAAGCGAGAACAGGTTCTTTTAATTACTCTACGAATTGTATCACGATCCTTCGAGCTGATTGGAATGAGGCAAATTGGGTGTAGCTATAAAATCAAAATATTTGACATAAGTACTAAAAGAACACATCATCCCTCTTAGCCTGCTGATATTGCTTAGTATGTTATACAAATTTGCCATTAGACAGTATGCTGTGGTGAAGGAGCCTGACTAATAATGAGAACAAGGCAAAGAGGAATTCTACGTACATACAAAGACAGCTCTTCCAAAATGTTCGTCCGACCGACCGAACGAACAAGCGACTGACTGACTGCCTGCCTGTACTTCAATAAAAGCCAGGAGTGCAGAGCCTGGATGGTGAAGGCGGCGAAGGAGGCGCGTTCCCGGCGGGTTGGCTTCTTTCCTGCGAGCCACGAGAAGCCCGACCGAGCAAGAGGCAAGACACATTTTTTGATGAATTTTTTCTCAAAATTTTTTACAACCTTTTTTGTGCATTTGGAAGGAACTAATGGGAGAAGGCAGAGGAGAAGGGGAAGGAAGGGAAGGAGGGAGCTGGCCGGGGTGCAGAGGAGGAGGGCCAGGCTGGATCGCCTAGCTTCGTCTTCGGCGAGGCTCAGCCGAACGAACGAAGGTCCGGGTTTTTTATTTCCCAATTTTGAAAGAACAACTTTTTGGGACGACTTGTTGTAGTAGCAGAAGAAGAAGAAGAAGTAAACGGAGTCGTTGTGGTAGAGGTCTTCTTGCATTGCTCTCTTGTGTGTTCACATAAAGTCAAAAATGTTTGGAAGAGTATTGTGTGTGTCTTTGTGAGAACGGGGAATTCGAAGAGCAAGCAAGTGTTGTAGAGACCTACTAGAGGCAACAACACACGGGCTCTCACTCACTCACGTTCTCTGAGAGCCAAGCTTTTGGGAAAAATCGATAAACCAATTTTTCTCGAAAAAGAACACCTTCTTTGAGAGGGGGGCATAGTTTCAATCGCATTGCCTAAACAATCCGTTTGTTAAATCCTCCCATCAAAAAACTTGAGGTAAGTCGAGCAAATGTCATCGTGAGTGTATGCAGATAAGCAAAGACTATTAGGAAATTCTTACCTCTTAAAAAAGCTAGTCAGTACAGAAACACATGCATGCACACACTCGCTCGCTCTGCAGCACACATACACACACATGACGAGATTACAAAAATATTTTATTTGAACGTTTTTTTCTATAATTCGATAATAGCCTTCAGGCGCAGCACTAGCACTAGCTGCACGAAGAACAAAGTATTTCAAATACTGATTCAAATCGTATTTGAAAAATTAACTATTGGACATTTACTTTTCCCAGTTCTTCATCGTCGTTGGTGCAACACTTGGTCACTTGGAAGTTGAATCTACTATTTCAGATCGAGCTCGCCATGTGTTCGGCAAATCCACAACAGCAGTACTGCCTCAAATGGAACAACCACCAATCGAACCTTCTGAAAGTCTTTGACAGACTACTGGGTTCTCAACAGTTCTGTGACGTGTTGGTTGCTGCTGAAGGAAAAACTCTCAGAGCACACAAGGCAAGATATATTTAAAAAATATATATAAAAAACAATTTTTTTATCGATAAATTCAATGGTTTCGAAATCTGAAGGCGGTTTGGACCTTTCCATTGTGTTGCTTCCTCATGAAAGTATTGTTCCGTCAATTGATGCAGTTGTTTTTTGTCCTCGGCGATTGTCATTTTAATTGAATAACAAGAATACTGGCGTAAAATAAATGTCAGGGTGATTTTTTTCCATAGGTTGTGCTTCTGGCCTGTAGTTCGTACTTTGAAGCAATATTTTGTGAATTCAACGAGAAGAACCAAGTGGTAATTCTAAAGGACACTCGCTATGAAGATGTCAAGGCTTTGGTCGAGTTCATGTATAAGGGTGAAATCAATGTCCCTCAAGATCAACTGGAATCCCTTTTGAAGACTGCTGAAAACCTTCAAGTCAAAGGATTGGCTGATGCTGACGGAGAGAACGAAATCGAGAACAAGACGACTAGATCGTCATATGACCCAATTCCTGCCAAAAATGGCAGAACGGAAGCTACAGCCATCTCCGAATCCTCTCCAGCATTGGGAATGAACGTCGAGATCAGAGGATCTCCTGTTTTTAGAAGTAGAGACAGTCCGTCTGGCGAACCCAAAAGAAAACGAGGAAGGCCTCGAACCTTGGATGCTCCAGGAGAAGCGCCAGATCCTTGCTTTGCTAACATGAAAATTACCCCTATTCAACCTTTCGGTTATGGCACACACAATTCCCATTATATTCCTGCCCAATCCCCGTCATCTCTAGATTCGTCTTCACGAACTTCTGACAATGCACCACATGATGTTCCAATCCCATCCACAAGCAATGCAGATCCAGCAGGATCAATGCCAATGCCAACACCTGGGGGACCTTTGACCCCGCAACGAATTGCTGAATTAAACATCGTCAAGATGCCAGAATATTTGCTCTCAGGATCGAGGCAACAGTTTTGGGATGAGCACTACGTCAAAGTTATAATGCAGGTAAAAACTGAAATGACCAATTTGGGGCGTCAATAGTACGCTGGGTTTTCTTATCGTTCCATTTATTTCTTCTAGGCCGTCAGGAACAAAGAAATTGACATGAAAGGAGCTGCTGAGTTGCTCGGTGTTTCCTATGGAACGTTGTATGGACGATACAGAGAGACCTTTGGTTACTTGAAACATGCGTGGAACAAACCCAACAAAGGTCAACATGTCCGAAATGCCTCTCCCATTCATTCAGAGATATCAGACCAGGAGAATATTCTTGAAATACTCAGGACAGGACGAATTAGTTTGAAACAGGCAGCAACTCTTCTCAAGGTTGATCCGACTTTGCTTGCTTATCAGCTCACGGCCAAGGTATGAGCACAATCACTATTGTGAAATATCACAGGCTTGTGAAATTTTTGCATTCGAGATCATTATGAATTATCGAGTAATGAATTTAACATTTTAATTTTAGCTTGGTGAGGGATCTTATCAGGGTCACATGGAGGATCACGAGATCGAATTGGAATCGGAAGAAGAGGAATTGGACGAAGCACCACATTTGGACGAGGACAGTTTCAATCATGACGATAATCTGGTAGATGCAGAGGAGACAATGGAAGTCAAGCCTGATATCATGCTGCAATCCCGGTACATCAAAAACGAAGAGGGAAGGCTCGAGGAACAGTCCTCTCCGCTTTCGCTCAAGATCAATGTGTTTAAGAGCAAAGGCAACGAGGTCAAGTCTTCGTCATAAATAGTACAATTACACAATCTAAAAAACTAACTCAAGCTTTTAGACAATCGCAAGGTTCTCATTGCCATGACAAGGTCAAATAACTCTAAACAGAAGAAGACTTATGATAAGAGATAACAAAGCTCAAGGCAACTCGATTCTTTTTTGAGCTTGAAAGCTAAATAGTCAACGCATTTCGTTTGACAGGTAATATTTCAGAACCTTGGCGGCCATTTGTTGAGCTCTCTCAACTCATGATGATAAAGTCGTCCCAACAACACCAAAAAACATGGCATGTTTGATTTCCATTTTGCACAAGTTAGTTTTCCCTACTCTGGCTTTTATTATCCTTGTTGGTTTTACATATATATTTTTTCTAAGCGCGAAAAAAGCCCTGTTGTCTTGATTTTGTTTAGCATCAAGGTCCAAGCAATGGTTTTAAGCGCTACTTAAAGTGTATCCAATTTGTACATGTAGATTGTTTGAGATTTACAAAATAGAAGTATGTGAAAAAAATCGCCTTCGTTTACATGATCAAGCAAGCTCGTGCTAAGTCTCCGGTAATCATCTGAGCGTCAACATGTATAGGGCTTCTTGGTGGACCTTGTTCCATTGAAATTTCCCCCGATTGGTTTATATTTGTATTATTTGGCGTATTTTCGTTATTTTCTTCTTCTTCTTTTTCGTCCTCTTCTTCATTGAACAGTAACAAAGGTCGAATCTTCATCGGTGTACTTCTTTTCAAAGTCAATCTCGATAAGGACGTACTAGTCATTGAGGGTCCACTTTGAGGCGTATTCCCGTCTAATTCAATCAACGCCCCTCGAGGGCGAATTTGACGGAGGCCTGGAGTAGCAGTCAGGTATTTAACAGCAGCTTTGGCGCTCTTTGGCGGCGCTCCAATCAACTTAGTGAATTTGATGTTCGCGGAGCCGTTTTCAGTCTCTTCTTCGGTCATGAGATACGGAGAGGTATTACTTGGTAGTTGAGCGATCGTGTCCTCCATTTGATGATTGACCTTCTCTTGGAGGTTCTTTTTCAACACGTCCATGGGATTCATGGACTGAGGCGTGCCAGAAAACGGCAAGGGTTTCTTCTTGGCTCCCTGAGCAATCGCTTGAGAATTAGGAGATGATTTGGAAGAGGCGGGACCAAACTTGAGCTTATTGAAAGGCGTCTTTTTTATTTTCCTGATGGACCGAGTGACTCTCGGACTGAAATAGGTTTCTTGGATTTGAACAATTTTACGGCGGGAAGATGAATTCTCAGGTACTCTGTCTTGTGGGTTTGGACTTGAATGCATTTCACTTTGCCTTTGCGACATTTCACGACGTTCCATAGCTTCTTTGATGTCCGGTGTTTCTACGAGACGCTCCAAAATAACTTGCACATCCTGGTTCAGTGAATTGTCATTCAATGAATGTGGTTTGATTTCGTCTTGGGCGTATTTCATTTCCACTTTCGATGAGGACCGTCGAATTTCCGATTTAACAATTTTGGTCAGAGGTCGAGAGGATTTGACGACCACAGTTGGCTCCGAAGTTTTGCTACTGGCGGATGTTTTGGAGGATTTCGTGGAAGTTCTTTTGGTGATCAAATTCGCACGCGATATTTTTGGAGATTTTTTAGAATCAGACGATTTTGAGGATTTTACAGAACCAGTCTTGGATGATGACTTGGATAAATTCTGTTTTGAATTGTGTAAAGGAGCCACACTGGATTTTCGAGATCTTCGATCCAAGTTGGACTGGCTTAGATCATTATCGTTGGTCTCCTTGATGGACGCCATTGGCTTTTTTGAGGTTCCAGGGCTTTTATTTTGAGACCGTAATCCCAAGGTAGTGCCTCGAAGGCCATAAATCGAGGAGCGCCGAGACCTACGGTGTATTTATAAAATCCATTCTCATTAATCAATTATTGTTAACAAACCCTAGCTAAAAAATCGCAGTTTTGACCCCAAAATGGGAACCTCCAAATACACTCAATGGACATGTATTGAATTTGTATATCCAATGTATAATTTACTAAACACGCAATAAAAACTATCATCATAAAAAATGAAATAGTTCATTGACCGATCATTCCGAAATCTGTTCATTGTGTCTTGAGCAATATTAGGTTAGAGAAAAACCAATGTCTTCGTTCGTGTGTCAATACAACAGTTTTAAATTTGAATATTTCCACTAATGAAATTTATTAAAATTATCTTGGTCTAGATCATCATAAAATTTGTTTTTCACTTTGACAACATTACACATCAAGGATATTTTCGCCCAAGCTAGCTACCGATTTTGATTTTTTCTCTTTACAGTCCTTGTCATCAGTTCCACACTTACTTTGGTCATATTTTAAGGGCTTTTGAGGGTATTTATTTTCGTGGAAATCAAGAGCTTAGGGTATCCAGGGTTATTAAGTCAACAAGTACAGAAATTCAACGCTTCTTTTCTAAGCAGAACGGAGAAAATGTCAACCGGATGGGATTGCAGGGAACCAACCTTGGTCTTGAGTGTCCCATTTTCTCGCTTTTAAAGCAACACTCTTTGTTGGAGATTATTAAGGCCTTACCAATCCCACAACTTCCGAAAACAATATCCGTAATAATGTAATTTATCTCTATTTACCGAGTCATAGGTCCCTCGGGACTGCATGGCAATGGAGCATCGAAATTGAAATCCTGGCTCGAGACAAACTCTGGGATCTTCGTTGGTCGATCCGTTTTGGTTTTGGCCGTTTTTGCCACGGGTTGATTCGATGTCTTGCGAGGCGCCGGCATTAAGCTGGAAATCAATGTCAACGGGCTCAAAACCGAGTATTTGGACAGGTCAAAAGTTCTTACCTCGAACGTCGGGTTCGATTGGACATAATTGATGTAGAAGGCGTGTCACGGGGCGTATCTGTCATGTAAGACCATGGGAATACACTTGGAGGGATTTGGTGACGCTTTCAATGTTTTGGCGCACAACTTGATCTCTCCAATTTTGAAAACGCGACAGATGGAAAGTAGTTCCGAATCGATCGGGTCTTGTTATATTGAAGTGTATTCTGAAAGTGTTTGTCATTCAGACCCTGAATTGGATTTCTCAAAGGACGCATAACGGATTTAAAACTGAACTTGTGCCTGGATTTTCTTATCTGAGTGATTTGACATTTAGAGAGTAGAAAATCCTCCGCCCGCGTAACTCAGAATGAAAAATCTTCAAATTGAAAAAAGACCACGAATTTAGGCTAAAGATGTAATTTTTGCAATTCAATGTTGATCATAACAATATTAGGCGGAAAATGTAGTCCAAAAGTGCTCCATCAAAAGGGATCTACTTTATTATGAAAATTTGGCGGTCGGGTCATTTGAACCGCGGCTCTGATTTCTTTCAGGGTGACGACCCCTCAAAACTCCTCCTTCAATCCAATCCCAAAGGAAATTGATATCGACTCAAAAATGTCTCTAATTTTCCATCAAATATCCCAAAAATGTCTTCAATTTCCTTAATTCTACTCCACTTTTCTATCCAATCGCATTCATCGGTCCAGGACAGGAAATATATTTTTCGACATCCGTCCCCTTTGCCAAATTTCGCTGATTTAGGCGGTGGCGCTCGCGTCTGTTTAGTTCAAAAGTGGCGGTTGATCCGTGAAGACGTGCGCGTGTGAAAGCCGTATATCCACCCGCAATACTACGGCCATCCCAAGCATGCGTTAAAAGAAACTCACCGGTGAGTGTGTGAGTATGAGTAGTGGTAGTGGCAGTATGCCGTTTCACGGTTCGATTGTGGTGATCAAGCGGAGTGGCGGCGATGGATCCACCTTCCCCATGACCAACGAGAGTTGTTTGCTCGGACGACGAGAAGAATGCGATATCCGCGTTCAACTCGAGACCGTGGCGCAAGAACAATGCCGCATTGACGTCAATGAGAACCAACAGGTGAGTAAGACACCTTCATCTAGTAACCAAGAGTTCAATCATGATTTTTTTCGTATTTGCCATCAAAAATGTAGTTGTAGTGTTTTGATGGAGCTTGTGCTTGATCCTGTCAGAACTTAAGCATGTTTCTAGACACTATGGGTGTTAAGAGAAATTAGGAATAGAAAGGGTAGATAAAATTGAGGCAGATTTATTTATTCAGCGACTCATTAGGAAGAGACTCAAGTACGCCTTCAGTAGCAACAAGACGGCATGTTGAAAGGGATCGCCAAGTGTCTAGTTACACCAGGAATTCATATTCTTTGCATAATTCATTTGAAAGTTTGAACCAAACTTGATGGGAAGGAAAACATCCGGTTTTTAACAGTCAGTGAATATGCGATAGTTTTAGAATGTCTACATTCAAAACAAAGACTCTTGTCGAATTAGACTTTCATTCTTCTTTCATGTAAGTGTTCTTTTCAAAGTAATTCCAGGCGTATGATTTAACTGGCAAAATGTATACGAATACCTGTTAGCCCAATCAAGAAGAAGGCTTTTTAATTTAGCCATTATTTGATGTTTGAAGAACGAAAAGCGTAGGGATGCCTTGGAGAGTCCATCAAGTCTTGATTTAAGTGGTTTTGTTTTATAGTCAACATTGTTCATTTCTAGGTGATCTTGACGTCGCTTTCGAATAACCCAACGTTGCTGAATGGCCGTGCCCTCAAGAATCACGAAGTCGTGTTGTTGGGACACAAGGATGTGTTTACTGTCGCCGATCGCTCTTTCCGATGGGAATATCCGAAAGGATCGAGCTTGGTTCATCAGTCGACCAAGAGCCCTAAACGAGGGGGCGTTCTGACACCCAAGAAGTCGCTCAATAACAGCAGTTCGAGATTGGATGGCACCCCGAAAAATTCGGGTAAGAAGAGCAAAGCATTAGCCTTGGCAGGCTCTCGATCGGTGGATGCCCTGGGTAAGACACATTTCTTTCAATTGCCGATCACGCGATCCTAAATTATTCTTACTGAAATAAATTCGTCCCATTTATAGCTCATCGGCGACAAGCCTTAGCTTCACCAAGAAAGAGAGTATCATTTGGACCCTACATTTCCCCAGAGTTAATCGATAAGACTCTACCACCGAGCACTCCTGTGAGGAAAGGGGCTGTGCCTAAAGCTCAAGAACAGACCACGCCTACTTCAAGAAAAGGGGCTTCTTCGTCACCTTCGTCTCTTTTGAAGCAGAGTTTGAAGAAGTCCATGGCCTTGAAAAAGGTAGGTTTTTTTAAAATTGCATTAACATACATTTTTGAGCATGTCTAATATATACCCATTTCAGGCTCAAGTAGAGGAGAACGATCAAAAGAGCGCCCTTGTACGGTCCAACAATGACACTCCCCGCTTGAAGAACTCTTCCGGCCACCGTTCGTCCCCTCGACAATCGCCCCCAAACAAGAGTGGAAGCAAGGCTAGTCCCAAAACACCGAAGTCGGTCAAAAATTCCCCTAAAAATAATGGAAAGCCTGCTGCTTCACCCAAAGCCACCCCAGAATCCAGCCGAGTGTCAAAAATGGCATCGCCTATGACTACCCCTAAAGTTGCTACTCCTTTAGCCACTCTAAAATCGGGTAAAACCTCCCCTTCAAAGGCGACCAAATTGAAAGTGTCACCTAAGAAAACGCCGAAATCTGCGAAGCCTTCACCTAAGAAAACGCCGAAATCTGTGAAGTCTTCTCCTAAGAAAACGCCAAAATCTGCAAAGGTTTCTCCTAAGCAAACGCCGAAATCTGAGAAGGCTTCTCCAAAGAAAACTCCCAAATCTGCTAAAGTGTCTCCCCAAAAGGCGACAAAGCCATCCCCTGTGACCAAATCAGCAAGTTCAACTCCCAAGGCTGCTGTTCAAACAACTAGAATGTCCCCAAAATTAACGAGAGCTTCTCCTAAAAGCGTTGCCAAAACCATGAAGGCATCCGTACTAGCTTCGCCTAAGATGGTGCGAACTTCCCCCAAGTTGACTCCTAAGCCAACCAAGAGCTCATTGTTATCCACTCCAAAATCCGTAAAAGGCTCTCCAAAGGCTAATCCGAAATCAAACAAAAGCACCCCCAAATCCCAGCCAATGAAACCAGATATGAACATGCCAACAGCTTCTCAATCATCTGCAAATGTATCTAAGACTCCTGCCGATACTACCAGATCTCCTGTAAAAACACCTAAAACGGTTCCAAGACTGGCTAAGAATGTTACTGCGATTAACAAGCGGCTCTCTGCTTCCCCAGCAAGAATTTCGCGTTCTAGCCCCGTGAAAGTTCAATCTGTTGGGAAAGCCACGCCAAAATCCTTGGGAAGGAGACTTTCAATGAAAACTCCTCGCTCTACTCCCAAAAAGGATTCTCCATTCCGTAGCTTGGCAAAACTGTTCATGACTCCCGAATCTTCCTCAAGCGAAGTTGCTCAAACTTCAACCCCAACGTCGGAAAAGAAGAAGACACCTCAAAAGCCTCTGCTTATGTCGTCTCCGAAATCGATAATGAAAGGGAAAACGCCCAAAGCATCGGCTCCACTCATGACCCCACGATCTGTTCGGATTGGGATGCATGCCAAATCAGCGAAGAAAGATCCACTGAAGTCCGTGCAAAAGACGGGCAAGGTGTCCAAAACTCCAAAAGTCTTGCAGGCCAAAACTCCAGCAAAATCGGCTGCAAAGAAGAAAGCGTGGGCAGATATCGCCAAGAAGACACCAGCTGCCAGTGCCTTGAAGACAATGAAGGCCAATCGAGCCTTAAGATTGTTGCCCAAGGGTCAAAAGGTCAAAAAAGCCCTGACCAACGCAAAGAGGAAGAGTGTAAGTATTCAATTGATCCCGAATTCTTTCATCTTAAAGTTGTATTATATTTCCTTGTTTTCATCCAACAGATTGCCAAAGTCCCAACTAAAAAGGAAACCACCGGACACGCCTTGTCTCCGGACAACATTGTCATTGGCAGATCTTCCCGTGCTCAGAGCAAGACTCCAAAGAAGGTAAATGTAATGTTTGATTATATCGTAAGAAAATGCCATTTTAGACAATTGTTCATTTGCATTTTAGGGCACACCGAAAACGCCTCTCTCTGTTCAGAAAAGCATTAAAAAAGCCAGGAAGACGCCACAGTCTGTGAAGTCTGCCACTCCTCAGTCTTTAGGGCGGCGGGGTAACAAATCTCTCTCTGCTTTACTTACGCCTGGGTTTGATTTCTCCTCCGTGCAAACTCCCAATATTCCACTTGAAACATTTGTCTCACCTTTGACTGTATCTCAAAAGAAAACTCCTCGACGAAAAATTGCTCTAGACTCAACCCTCGCAACCCCGGTCAGGGCTAAGGACTTTAAAACACCCACTAAGGGCAGTATCACTAAGAGCTCTTTGGTTTCCAAGACGCCTTTAAAGAGTTCGACTAAAAGTCCCAAG
>CM021314.1:9015242-9034292 GCA_010645155.1 Tigriopus japonicus
GGTCGGCGACGGAGCCAGAAGTTGAAAATCTACCCTCACCCCCTAAACGTGGTAGACGAACCGCCAAGGCCCCTGCCACGCCCAAGACCCAAACCCCTAAACCAAAACGTGGTCGAAGGAAAGCGGTATCTTCGCCATTGCCTTCAACCCCGCAGAAATCTGATGATAGCCTCAAAAAGTCGAAGAAAGAGCCGAGTGCAAAGGCTTCGACAGCTAAGAAAAGCACCGCAAGGAAGACGCGTGGCAAGAAGAATGCTGAAGAATTGAATGAATCGACTCCACTTGTTGAAGAAGATGTGGTAAGTACTCCGCAAGCAAAACGGGGTAAAAGAGCTGCCGTCGCAACTAAAAAGACCAAAACACCGGTTAAGAAAACCCCTAAAGCCACGCGAGCACGCAAAGCCAAGAAAGACATTGAATCTAAAGATGAGGCCGTGACCGTTGAAAGTCCCACCAAGATTGCCACACCTAAACCCACGAGAGGTCGACGAGGTGCGGCTAAAGCAACGGCTAAAGAAAGTGTTGAAGAACCCGCTTCTTCCAAGAGAGTCCGTGGTGGAAAGACAGTGAAGCCCTCGTCTTCTGAAACGAAATCAGATCACGAATCACCCGTAAAGGAAGTGGCAAGTCCAGCTCCTAAAAAACGAGCGGCCGCAAAGAGAGCCACCAAGACATCGGCTGCCTCTCCAAATGCTTCTACCAAGGCCTCTCCTGTGAAAAAGACTCGCGGAAAGAAGGCCGTTGTCGAGACATCTCCGGCAAAAAGCGAGACTGCGAAGAAACCTTCAAGTCGGAGCAAGAAGGCTTCTACCACCGAATCACCAGCGAAAGCCAATAAAAGGTATGAGTTTGATATGGAAAGAAATAAGCGATCTCTGGCCTAAGTATTAATCTGCGAAATCCTTTGTTTCAGTACAAAGAAGAGTGCCTCGGTGTCGTCGAAAGGAAGTCCATCTCCGGTCAAGAAACGAGTCACCCGTTCAAGAAAGTAGATAGTGCCCATTCACGTTGTATTACGTAGCAATTTTTCAAGCTTGCTCATGTCTCAAATTGTAATGACTACCTTCTCCTATTGGATAAATCTGACCTCATGCTTTGGTTTCTGAAAGCAACACGACTGTCTTCGAGGAGACAGACACTCTTGAATGTAGCAATACCAACGGAGAGGATTAAACAAAAGTATTTTCATATTAAACCATTGATCGCATTCATTTAACAAATATCACAGCTCAGCTCACCGTGGTCTCGGGCGTGAGCGTAATGAGTTGATTACTACTTTCGGCCAATTCCGCGATGGACACGCGTCCTCGTTGCCGAATGAAGGTGGCCACGGCCTCCAATTCCTTCTGCGAAATGAAGATGAATTTGCCTCGATCATCGATGACCCCGGTCAAGAGTCCGTCCTCTTGGAGCTGCGTTACGCGATCGATCGTATCTTGGGTCTTCATCTTGAAATGCGCGGCCAGGTCCTCTAAAACCACCACCTTCGTATCCTAAAAAAATCCAAATTCATAAGAGGCTGAAATTGTACATATGAAGAATCAAAAAATGAAAAATTGTTCTTGTTTTCTCAATTCCTTTGAAAGATTGACAGGTCGGTTAGCCGGTTCTATGTAGACTTCCATTTGAATATTCCTGCCCATTCTTTAATCGTCGACGTGTTGGTGACACAATACGAATGAATCATACTCGCACGATTTAAAAGTGGATAAATGCATTAGATTACCCGTGTTTTTACGAGTATGGCTTTTGACAAGCTATCTTCGAATCCTTCATTCCCCGAAAAGTCATTCAAAAGCACGCACTACTACTCACCTGGATGTACTGAATGAAATTCCGGAGTTGATTCTCGCTATCCCCGGTCTCGTCGTTGTCATCATAGCCCTCGGCTTCAACCTGAAAGGCGGCCTTCAATTGCTGATACTCTTCATTTTCCTTCCGTTGTCGCTCTTCACGGAGTCTCTGTTCTTCGGCCGCTTCGCGTTCGGCCTGTTCCTTCTCTTTGGCCCTGGCTTCTTCGGCCAAGGCCTGGTCTTTCTCTTGCTGCTTCTTGCGCTCTTCGCGTTCTTGGGCCTCGGCCTCTCTGGCCACCTTCTTGTCGGCCTTCATCTGGAGCTTCTCCATCTTCTTCTTGCCCACCTTGCCCTCGGGCACCTTGACCCCGGCCTCGGCGAGCTCTTCGCGTTCAGCTCCTTGCGGATCTTCGGGTTCTTCATCTTCGTCGGGCTCGCCCGGTCGTTGAGCCGCGGCCGCTCTTCGTAACCGCGGACCGGCGCGTCGTCGACCGCCAGCTACGGGCGCCACGGCTGCGGCGAGTCCGGGTGCGCTGCGGGTGGAGCTCGAGCGCGTGGAGGACGAGGATTGGCGTTTGTACCAGAGTAAGCCGGCTAAGGCCACGGCTAAGACGGCCACTAAAATGGAGAGGAGGAGCGGATCCATGGTTATTGAATCTCACTGTCACTAAAATCACAGATTTTTCGCTTTGATGTTTTGACTCGGTATACGAATCAGAGTCGCTGGATTTTAGGGAGCGAGAAGGTTGCCGTAGAAAGTGCCATCAATTGTGAAGAAAGATCAGAATTCAAAGTGTAGCATTCGCGGTTTGCGGACCGGCATAAAGAAATTGAAATGAATTCGGACAGCGAAATTTAGTGAAATTTTTTACGTTTCACGTTTTTTAGTGAAATGTGTGCCGGAGACACAAGTTTGGTCAATTTTGCCCCAATTTGAAAGCACCGTGTTCCTTGAATGAAAACGTTTGGAATAATACCCCCCATTAGCTGTGACTTTGAAAGTATATTTGATTGTGTTACGTCATTTCGGTAACTGGAATATTTTCAATATTCTCATAATGACTTATTTAGTCTTAGGGCGTTTCAAGATTACTATTCAATTCTAGGAAGCTATTTTACTCGATTCAAACTTTTATATGTCAATCAAGAGCGAAGTTGTGTGACGATGTTTTGGCCACCCGATTTGTTGCCATTTTGCCTCAAAGTGGCATTATAGTTAACAATCTGGCAGCGATTGGATTGTGTTGTGCATGCCTGAAGATTGAAGGCACACGTCCACATGTGACGTCACGAAGTAAAGCCAAAGTCAAAGGAGGTTCGGATTATATTTTCCTAATGCCAGACTCATAAAGCAAAAAAAATGAACATCTAGGCGTTAATTTTCAAAGTTAAGAGTTTTGCTTGGCTTTATATCATTGTTTTTCCTGAAACGGCACAGTTAGCTTCTTTTGACTTCTATGAATGCTCCACCTCATCACAAGTCCCAAGGCAGGGTGACTCTATTTTTGAAAACCCCGCAACATCAGATCAATCTAATTCCATTCTCCTATCTCCTTTTCACTTCCCAACCCTTCACACTTATTAAAAATGCCATGTATATATCTGTCTTCAATACTCAACTTCATCACTCTTCGTTCTTTATATCTTCTCTAAAACCACCCTTAGCCATTCATCACACCTTTTCTAAGACAATTGGTCACCCTTCTCTTGTTCGTGAATTTCCTGCTGCTTTTCGTGTGAACTTTTGCCCTTGGATTCCCAAAGTTTGAGCCGATTCTCGACGGTCGTGTGTGCGTGAAGTGCCGCTTTTTGCCCGTGATCCGGAGCCATTATTGCCCTGGATTGGATTCGATCTGTTACAAGGATCGTGGTTGGCCTTGGCCGAAGATGACGGGCTTCACCGGGTTGAGGAGTTTCGTGCAAGGGTTGCCCTTGGGCTTTTGGTTGTTTATGGTGTGGTTGCCCGCGTTCGTGTCGCCCTTGTATTTCCACATTGCCGAAACCGAACGCAAATGCTTCATCGAAGAGATTCCCGATGAAACCATGGTCACCGGTGAGTCTCTTAGTTTCTGCATGATCATGACTATTTATGATGTATATATGGAGAAATTGGCTAAAATATAGGTATAATAGGGTTTAGAAAAAGCTGGTTTTATTAAGAGGAAAGAATGGAAGCCGGAAATCAACAAAAAAGTTGGAAATATGAAAGCCACGGAACTCTTCAATCGAGAAATAGTCTTAAAATCGGTTAAAAATCCGTCAGAGAGCCAGAACAAGAGCTAAAAATTCAGAGTTGACCGTGGCTTTTGTAGAATAATTTGGTGCACTTGAATGTAGATTCAGGAAGCTTTGGATTTTACAACACATGCCGTGACAGTTACTTAGGTTTTAGTGAACTTGACCGTAGCTTAGTAATGTGATTATTGAGACACGATTGATGTTTTTCGCCCTATTGCAAAAAGAACGGCAAGTGCCACAATGAACTATCGTATTCATGGTTACTAAAAATGAAACATCCCTCGTGAATCAAATGACCTCCCTTAATCAGTGTGTGAGAAAGATAAATCCATGAAACAATCGGGTTACCCTTGTAGAACACCTGTTCAGGTTTCTCTCATTCAGATCAACTTTGACTAGTTCATTCTACGAGAAACAGTAGCAAACCCAGCTGGGGGTTAATGAAAAGAATAAAATCCGTTCATTCAAGTGAGGCTAAAAATATTTGAACTCCGTTCATGCGTTTCATTTTGCAGGAAATTACAAGGTTCAGTTGTACGACCCTCGGACCAACGGATTTGCCCCTTCAAGTCCGGGTATTGGCATGCACGTCGAGATCCGCGATCCCGACGATAAAATCATCTTGTCCAAAGTATACAGCTCAGAGGGTAAATGGACGTTCACATCGCATACACCGGGCGAACACGTCATCTGTTTGTATTCAAACTCGACCAAATGGTTCTCGGGAACTCAACTGGTGAGAGCTCATTCCTCAGATTTGACCTTAAATTCGCTTGGGTGTTCATGAACCTTTGCCTTTCAGCGAGTACATCTTGATATTCAAGTGGGTGAACACGCTATTGATTATGCCAATGTAGCTCAAAAGGAGAAACTCTCTGAGCTTCAACTCCGCGTCCGACAACTCTTGGATCAAGTCGAACAAATCACGAAGGAACAAAATTATCAACGGGTGAGTAAATTGGTGAGACTTCTTGTTAGATTGCTATTAATTATTTGTCGTTTTCCCATTAGTATCGAGAAGAGCGATTCCGTCAAACCTCGGAGAGCACAAATCAACGAGTGCTGTGGTGGTCTTTGGGACAAACTTGTATCCTCGTGGTCATGGGAGCGTGGCAAATGCGGCACTTGAAGAGTTTTTTCGAAGCCAAGAAGCTCGTATAATGACAACATTCCATTTGGGACAAATACTTTCAACGTCCAAACGAGTGCTTGAGCGAGTGTGTGTGCGTGAATCATTTGTGTTTTTCGTTCAGTTTCTTTCCTTCCATCCGTCGAAAACTTCGATATTGTCATCATCATAATAGAGAAACCACCACTACACTCGCAACGCTTTTTTTCTGATTCCGTTTGCAGGTGTGGTTCGGTCGAATGTCATTTGCAAATGAAACCTTGTTAACTCCATTTGCTTTGTTTCTAAATAAATCGAATCCCCTCCTAAATGACCCGGAATTTCGATTCTTTCTGAAAGTCGAAGACGTAAGGACTACAAGAAATAAGCTGAGTGAATGTGACATTTTCTAGGTCAACATTTGTGAGGGGAACACTGGATTTGATTAGTTTATTCCCAACAACACTGAATAAATGCATATTAAGCATTGAGTTTTTGCACGTAGATCTTCTAGTTAATGAAATGGGCTCTCATCTTCCATCGTCGTCTTGGCAAATTATCTTTCCCAGGAGATGTCTGACATGATTGTAACCGACTGGAAGAAATTGATGATCCGTTGTCTTCAGTAGATTATTAGATTACAAAGCCGTAATAAGTGTTTAATGGCTTGATTCTAATCATAAAGATCTTCCTCCAAATTGTGAAAGATATCATGTTTGACGGATACCTGCAGCATTTAACAGCAAAAGAGAGCAGAACTTAAGATAAAAAATCTTTTTGCTATGTCAAAGACGCATAAAGTTGGTCAGTACCTAGAAATTTTGAAACATTCTGTTGATGTTTCATGTTTCGATTTTAGCACATTTTGAAAATGGTGAGCAATCGTAAATTTTAATATGAACCTGCTAGACATTTATATTTGTAATTTTGGCTGAACACACTCCATAGTGTACTCAAAATAGTTATGAAATATGTTTTCCAAAATCTTGTTTTTAAGCGATATTGCATATAATTTTGAGCCACTTTTGACAAAAACTTCAAAATTTTAAAAATCATTTTCTTTCGCGACAATGAAAAACTATATGAAATCATTAAAATTTGTCTTTTGATACACCTGTAGCGTTCTTCGGCTTTTTGAGGTCGAAAATGGACCATTCAAACCCAAGTGCCTCAGCTGCTGATGAATGTACTTTTAATTAATTTGAATTCAACAGATTACACAGTTTATCAAAGATATTATAGTTAACAGGTTTTTTTTTAGGTACATACCTTTTCTCTGTACCTTAACTTGTGTAATAAAATTAAAGTTGTTCCCCGTTGAATTGTGGGAAAAAAATTACCAAGATATCCTTGGTTATTTCGATCTAAATCCCAAAAAAGCTATTCGAAAACACCGTGGCTTGTTTTCTGCAAATCCGAGATGTTGCCACATGAAAAACATAAAGATTGAGGAGAGTGTAAAGAGGAGAGGTCCCAGGTTCGATTCTCGTCCTCTACCTCTCCCATGGAAACTTTTAGACGTTAATCCACCCCCACAGACGGAGAACCACACAAATATTGGACTTGAGATTGGCTATCGGGAAAAATTAGGACGATGTGGTGGCTGGCTTCGCTGGCAGGGCGAGGCTCAACTCTCTGAGCCTTGTATCAACAATCCATGCCAAAAAATGGTGCACTTGACGACCGTACTCTTTCATCATAGTGCACTAATCCATATACTAGCCTATGAATGTGTGTCTATCTACTGTATATACTAGTAAGTAAACCGAAGTGCCATCAAAGAGCTCCTATAGTTACCAGACTCAAAATATTGAAAAAAAGCGTTGAAATCGTCAATAATTTAAACTATCCACTAAAAAATGTCCACAACTCAAAGAGAAATAGGTGTGCATGAATTGGAATATAATCGATATTTGCAGCTCAAGAAATGAAAATTCATCTTCGTAATTGTTCTAGAAAGTCTCGTTGATCTTGTGTTCAGAGAATGAAAACCGAAAAAACTGTTGTCGATCTGTTTCCGATTTTAAGTCCAAGTTGACGTTTGTCAGGGTCTGGGAAAATTCCTACAGTTCCTGTAACACTCCTATTTCAGTTATGATCATGTTTAAAAAAATACACTCTTGCAAAAGATAATCCACAAAATATTCAAATCATGACAACGACACATTTTCAGATGCTCCGAAACACACGAAAAATCTCGATTACGAATAGCCTTCAGTCACCATTAAAAAAGATGGTGTCTCGACCAAGTTAAAACTGCCTGATGTTATCTACACATCACCATCGAACTAATGCTGCTTTAGTATACATACGAAGTTGCAATAGAAAGGAGAAGAGTGCATTTGAATGGTTCACGAAACGCGTCTCAAGTCTTCTATTCTCCTTTGGCAACCACAAAATTGAAGTAAGTGTGAGGCAAGAAACGATGGAAGCGCCTACGTACGTGGTTCGCTCCCCGTAGCCATTGTACTAATGATGGTGATGGGCCCGTTCATTTTCCTTTCAGTTTCCAATAATACATGTGGTTCGAGCTAGAGCTCTAGTTCGAGCTAGCGGGCTAATTAATTTAGCCCTCTAGTTCGAGCGAGTGACGCAAATTATGCGTCAAACGCTTGCTCTACGACGGTATACGAACTCGAGAGTCTCTTTGGTTTAGCGGTTTCACAGTCTTCAATGCTTAGTCTTGTCGATAAGCCATCGATCAAAATCCTACGTCAGAGTAATTCAGCTATTGTGATTAGATTTCTTGTGTCGACACGGTAATTAAAAGGACAATACTGATTCACCTTGACACAGTTACTGTATATTTTCCACGGGATTTTTCGAGATGAGGATTATTTGTATGTTTCGAAACACGTGGAAAAATGTTTGCTAAAGATTTTTTAATTTTTACTGAATTGGGCAATCGAATTATTTCGAAAGAAAATTGAATGTTTAGGGTTTTTTTCCATAGAGACAGGCTTGCTTTAATGGATCGCACTTGTCTACTTCGACTAATAGTGCTTTCGGGGAAAAAGATACGAAATGGTTTTGTTACGGGAAAACAAAGTTTTTGGAAATATAAAGGTTCCTTGACAGTCAAACCTTCAGCACGTTTCTTACTCTTACGTCAACCTTACTCATGCATTTTAAACAACTTCAATTGCCTTCTAAGATTTTAAATGACGGATTCAGGAAAATATAATTCATGCAAATGTAGGCTGTGGGTGAGAAAGAGCTCATTGCAATATTCCCTTAGTTAGCAATAGATTGACAAAAATAAAGAAAAAAAAATTGTCTTATTTCAACTTTTGGGTGTTGAATATTTATCATAATTCAAAAGTAATCCACAAATGAAAATGAGATCGTCAAATGGGA
Source organism: Tigriopus japonicus (assembly GCA_010645155.1). Taxonomy (NCBI): domain Eukaryota; kingdom Metazoa; phylum Arthropoda; class Copepoda; order Harpacticoida; family Harpacticidae; genus Tigriopus; species Tigriopus japonicus. The sequence continues at coordinate 9,023,739 of CM021314.1, forward strand.
ACTCCTAGAATCACACAAAGAACGTCATTTTCATGCGTCAAGTATTCCAAGGATGAGGCAACTTTATGATAGCTTCACGGTCGGGCCAAAAAAATCGTGTCAAACCATGAGAAAATGGACCGCTTATTTGCTTTATGGCAGATCTCCGTAAACCCTAGGAACTAAAATCCAGCCCAACCGCAAATGGTTGTGCGTACAGTTCTTCGAGAGAGCAAAAAATAAAGCACTGAAGGCATCATATCAAAATCTCCACATTACGTGTTCAAAATTGAAGCTGCAATTTAGAAAGCAGAGCGGCGATTAACAACATGATTACTAACTTCAAGCCAATCCTAGTTACTTTACCCTTGGCCATCGGTTTTGACAGAGGGGCAAAATAAGCCGCTAAATATCAACCCTTGTAATGCCGGCCAGGGTTTTGGTTTGATGCCATGCTCTAATATACCATCAATGAAATCTTTCATGTCTTGTGTGCTTTAAGAAATCATTTCCATCGAGAGCGACCATCTGGCTGAAAGATCCTCAGGGTTACGTAAATCGTCTCGGGGAGGGACACTAGGAGGGAAGCAGTACTACGTATACTGTCCTTACTACACTCCTCATCAGCCCTCTCGTGGGTTAGTTATCTCGGTAAAAGGCAGGGCAAGAAGTGTCAAGAAGCCATTATGTACACGACTCCCGACGACTCCAAAAACGACCAGGACCAGCTGGTGGTGGTTGCAATGGTGGCGATGGTGGTGGTGGTGGAAGATTTAACTCGTACATGTCAGACGGAGGGCAGTCTTGGGAGAAGGAAAAATAGCGGGTTGTTATTACCCGTGCATTTCGGCGGTTGTCTTCTTGCACAAGAAAAACACGGGATGCTCGTTCGTTCGTTCGTTCCATCCATCCATAGATCCATGTAGTGTATGTATGTATCCATCCATTCACCGCCCACCTGGGCCACAACCAAGGGTTCGCCCGACTTTGGGCAAGGACATAAAGTTTAGTATAAATAAATCCTTGAGAAAGCACTGGAGCATCAGTCTCTCAGATCAGTTCGACAAGCCATGAATTCCAAAGTGGTAAGTAACAAGAAGAACAAGTCACTTCTTCATATCTAGTGCCTTCAAGTAGGACGTTTCACATAGCTATCCAAAATGTATTGATGCCTTTGAATGGCTTCAACGACCCCCCTCGAATACTTGTTGACGTGATACAAGCTTTTGGTGAAAGGTTAATGTGACAAGCACACACTGAGCCAGAAGAGTGATTGCTCGAACCCTGTCTAATCAAGGAGGCCTCATGCCGATTCTGTCATCTCTATTAGGAAGAAAGTGATTGTGGTCCATTCGTCACTGGAGGTGCTTCAAATGTCTGTCATATCATAGTGACAGGTCAGATTATCGACCATTTCTAAAGCAACCTCAGCTTTGACGACGAATATTTCCCACTAAGAACTCGCTCTCACTTGAAGCAATTGTGCAGCCTCACTCAAGCCATGATTTGGTGCTTGTACAAAAGGTCACAAACTTAATTGTACAGTACATTAGGCTTCGTTTCACTCGCCTGAAGGGAGAAAGTACCGACAACTTCGGTAAAAATAGAGGGGTTTGTACTCTCTCGCAGCAGATTGACAAGCTTGATTAGAGGTGGGATGTTGAGAGCAGAACCAATTTGATCCAGGATGTCAATCCTTTGTTGCAAGAGATTTTGGGCCAGATTTCTCTACCTTCAGACACCATTTCTCACGTCCATTTGTTTTCCCATTTCAGTTGATCGTGTTTACTGTGGCCGTTTTGGCCATGGTTGTGGCTTATCCCTATCCTCAAGATCAAGCCTTGAACATCCCTCATCATGGACCCGATGGTTATGCCAAGGATAAGTACTTCCAGTACATCAATGTGCCCGCTGAGAAGGTGTTCGAATGGGGATACCGACGTGGAAACGATCCCAAGCACTTCAGAGAGGAATATCTCAGCCAAAAAGATCACACTTTCAAGGCTAAGGTACGCAATCTTTCTTTGGTTATTTCCCCTCTAAAAGTGAGAGGATGACGGTGCGATTTGTGATTTTCTACCTTCTTTGTTAATCTCGTTTAGGTGAAATGGGGCGATGCTCATGAGGGATACGGCGAACATTTCTACGACTACAACCATGGACCTCAATACAAGAAGGACGATTATCATCATGCTGAGCCCGTTCATCACGAACCCGTCTACAAACCAGTCCGTCGATAAATCAAAAGCTAAATTGTTATTTCTTCTATGCCATCAAATGTCTCGACTACTAAATGGTGATTCCAAATTCAACCATATGTATACTATATAGGAAATAAAAATACACAATACATTCAGCCCAATCGTTTGTTCGTGGTTTTCAAATCCGGTCAAATTGAAATCAGACAGATTCCTTCCATTTCTCAACCAAACTCGATCTCTGAGATGAGTAAGATGACCGTCATTTGGTCTGCACAGTTTTACTAATCTCGGTCTTGTGGGACAAAAACAGAATCCAGATGAATCGACATTTTCTAAATACCAAAAAAAAATCCGTTCAACGTCCTCCAATCTTGCGGCGTTTGAAAAGTCATTATTGGCTAGAGGTTCTGAAGTCATTTTCAGTTAGGGTTTCCTTGTTCAGCTTTAGACCTCATTGACTTCAGAAATTGGAGAAAACTGGTAAAGGTGAATCGTTGATCTGTCATTGGAAGGTAAATTCAGGACAAAGACACGTTTGAACAATGTCGTATAACGGAGGCTTTTTCCCGGGAAAAAGAAGATCTCGAAATCATCCTGAACCCACAGATGTGACATCGTGAAGACGCTGTAGTAGACGTACTTGCATGATTTCTCGGTGCGAGGAGAGAATCCTCGCCGAAAGTTGAAGCCATAACATTAGAACGCACGTTTTGGCTGGCGTTCCTTCACTACCAAATGGTTGGTTCGTTGGTTGGTTGGATGCATGGATGGATGGATAGATGATAGTTGGATGGTTACACGATTTTTCGAGCTGTGGGCAGCAAATGGCGAGGCGTCGTGCTCGGGGAGATCGGCGCTCTCTTTATTGCCATTGTGACGCAAGTGAAAACATCAGAGGATCCTTCCTATAAAATCGCCTCCGACGTATCCAATGATTTAGTTTGGAAACTCAGTTCGCACAATGAAGATAGCAATTACTGTAAGTTCGTTCGCCGTTTTCCTCAGTGTCCTTTGTCAGCGCTCATCCTTTGTTCAGAAGTGACCTTTGTTCATACCTTTTCTATTGCAGCTAGTCGTTGGCCTTTGCGCCGTGCTTGGATCCGCTTTTCCACGTCCCCAAGACCACAAACAGCCCGATGGATACTTCCAATACGTGAATGTTCCCGCTCATAAGGAGTACGAGTTCGGATGGAACAGGGGCAACCCGCATCATTACATTTCGAGATACGAACAGAGCAAAGACCACAGATTCAGAACCAGGGTAATTGATCAAAATTTGTTTTGTGACCTGAGGTTCCTTCAGTATTTACATTGCTCTATCTTCCTCTGAACTCTAGGTCCGTTGGGGAGACAAGCATGGTGGATACGGTGAGCAATACTGGGAATACAACCATGGCCCCAAGTATAAGCACGATGATCATCATCACGACGACAGCTACGGCAAGGACGACAAATTCCCCTCTCCACCCAAGTATTCCGGGGGAGTTGGAGGCGGTCCCATCTAAACTAGCTTTAGACACTCCATAACGAAGTCCCCACCGTCTGCATGATAATGTATAGGCTGATTTTCCAATTCTAGTTCTCTTCCAATTTCCTTTCCGTTTCAAAGAACATGCCCGAAACATTTCTGTGAAGGTGCATTAAATCTTAATTACCCCCCTATGAAAGAAGTCCCCTTTCGTGCTTCTAAAGGAGGCTGGAAATCGAAAAAACAACCATTTCGCTGCTTCTAAAACTACTACCATCGCCACAACAACCACCCTCATCACCATTACCATCATTATCTGCTGCAATAGGGAAAGTTTTGGTAAGGGCCCTTCGAACGAACGCACGTTCATTTGTCCCGAGGAAGTTCAAAAGTGAACTCAAATTTAAACTTTCACCTTGTAAAACCACAAAAAGGGGGGGGGCTGTAATAAAAAAGCGTCTTTAGGTAAATGCGGAAATTGCATCCACAGAACGCCAAAATCCACGCAGTATTACGCTACGCTTGGCATATGTCAAGCGAGTTTGAAATAAAACAGATTACTTACACAACAAACTTGAATTCAACTTATTTTTGTGTTAACTTAAACATATGTTCATCAATTCAAGAGAGTAGGTTCCAAATCAATCAGCCAGACACACAATAGGAACAGTGGTGTGAAGGCTTAACGGCTCAGCCGGAAAGAAACCGGAACCTACAAGAGCGCCATTTTTGTCTCTTCCAAACGCGGGAAATTTGAAATCAATGGGATAATCGACGAACACCTCGACATCTGGAATGCACATCTTAGCGTAGTCCCGAATGAGGCATCCCCAAAGGGTATTGATACGATCTGTACCCTTGACTAGCTCGGCAACCGAATCGGCAGACACACTTTTGGGCAGATCATCCGGCACTTGTGTAGGGGTGTCACTACGACGGCCAGAATTGAGCACAGATCCATCAAACGACTTGGAAGACCCGGGCATGGCCATTTTATTGGCTGAAGATCTCTGGATCACTTCTGACGGAGTGATAATGGTTGGATCACCTGGATCGCTCTTCTTTAGGGAGGCGACCCGTCTCAGGTTCATGGCTCGATTCACTTCATCCTCCATAGCCTGAGACGTTGGGGTGGTGGTATTTCTCGGGGTCTTTGATCGGCCTTCAGTCCCTGTTGAGTCTTGATTGTTATTGGACCAGTTCCGAAAAGAAGACGCTCTACCCATCACCACAGACCCTTTCTTTTTGATGATCCGAGAGTCGGGATAAAAGAAGTAGCTTCCCCACAATGTGGAGACAATGTCTTTCGTGTGTTCATGTGAGGGAGGATGGTTGACCATGCCTTCGGCGATGAGCTCTTCCGATACGGCAATACAATCCACTGTGGTGGTGAACTTCTTGGGTGCCAGGACATCTTGCATGACATTGTCCCCAAAGTAGAGACTGGTGGAAGGTTGCCACTCGGTGGCGTACTCAAAGAACTCGTTCAAGTCATTCCAGTTTCCTTGTGAATAGTAATCTCCAGTCTCCAAGTCCTCCCAACCTTCGAGGGATTCGACCTCTTTGGCCCCTTCCAGACGCCAAAACGGCCTCTTCTCCACGAAGAATGAAGGCTTGCGTGCGAAAAATATGACAATATCAAAAAGGTCTTTCCAGTCATCGCCCAAGGCGTAGGACGCCACATGAGAGGCGAAGTCGAAATGGGATCCAGTTATCACATACAAGTATTTTCCATTGGCTCTGAGCATCTTCAGCCATTCCCGGAACTCGGGGCTTCGTTTCAGAATATATTTCTCAGGGTGAGCCTTCAGCTCCGGGAAGTATCCGCCTTGGTCAGAGGCAAAATTGGTCCTTAAGAACATGTCCTTGAGGCCTTCGTGAATGTCAGGCCAGAAGAAGTACTCCTCCATGGGCTTACCTCCGTTATTAATCTGATCCAAAACGTCGACCACTCGAGCACACAACAATGGAGCCGCAATATCAAAGTAATCCATGAAGCTATGCAGGAGTGGACTGAATTCGATCAATTTCTGCGGGCCATTTTCGCGTAAATGGCGCGAGAATTCATGACCGGGATGTTGTTTGCGGCATCGTCCATAGATACGCTCGATCTCTTGATCACTCAGTCGTTTGGTGCCATGACAAGCGGCCAAAACGAAGCCATCATAATGAAGTCGCAAGAGATTCCCACGTTCACAATCCAAAGTTAGACCCTTGCACACAAAATCGAGATCTTGATCAAAGTCCTTGGCTCGAATGGCGGGATCATAGCCCTTCTTTTCCACCAGAAATTCCGCTAAAAGATCGAATTCCAATCGAACCATGGGACCCACATTGTAGCGGCACAAGGTATGATCCAAGTCGAATCCGATGCAATCATAATTCTCCAGGCACAAAGTCTTCTTCAACTTGGGCATGATCACCACTTAGCAACTTGATCCGTCATCTCACTCGTTCGAGCATGACCAGTCAAGGACTTGTCAGTCGTCACCACCACCACCACCACCACTAAGTCAGCCCCAAAATGATGTCACTTGTGAAATCCAAAAGACGAATACACGGTCTATTGTCTAGGATATCATGTTAGTGATGATGATGATAATCCAGGTTCACTAACGGAAAACTGTACACACACTGTAAATGCACGTGTCCGCTGAGCGTTAACCAAGAGTGTGAGAGATCCAAGAGCTTGTCCCACGACTCGAATAAGGTTCTCAGTTTAAAGCATCGCCTTTCTTTCGTTTGTTCATTCGTTTGCGCTTTCTTAGTGTCTTTCTCATGTCGAAAGTCTCGGGAGGTCGGCTATTAATAGTGGGCATGTTCTCTAGTGAAGCAACTTGACGATGAAACTTAACGTGGGACAGAAAAGCTCAAGCATCAGGAACGCCGTTCTTGCGTCTTTCTACTTTCTATAGTGGAGTCTCGGCAAGAAAAATGTCATAAATCCAATTCGCTCGAACAAATTATGGATTAAGGTTGGAATTCTTGGTTAGTCAGATCAAAAGCTAAAATGAATGTGAGTCGTCGCTTGAATTTATGTTTTCCGAGGATCACTCGTCTAAATCGGAACAGATGTAGAGGCATGCTGTATTTATGTCAACAAAAATCTTTCAGTGAACCAAAACTACTCGAAGGCTGCGAGATGAGCTGAATGACGAAAACTACGAACAGATTCAAGTACGGATTCAAATAAGAAGAGAAAAAAGGCGAGTGATACTTGCGGACAGAAGGTGATGGATGGCGAAGGTCGTGCCCAAGAAACGCGAAATTTTGTACAATTGCCTCAAAAGGTCAGCAGAACACAAGAATAATGAGGTGGTCAAGAACTCTTCAAAAGTAATGCCTTAATGTACGGGAGTTGAGCTGGAGTCAAATTTATCATGTTCACTCCAAATTTGGGTCATGAATCTGTCACACCCAATGCCTTCAAGCCAGCTCGAGACTTGCTAGATTTTACCGAGTCAATGGGGTGGAAATTTCGAAATAGGTTTCTCTCTCATGAAGAGAGACACGAGTCCCTGGATCTGATTTCTTACCCTAAAACATCGTTCGCTTAATCTTCACTTTGTACCTTGAGCTTTCCCTAGGGGACAACTCATTCAGATTTGGACATGAACTCACGGTCTGACCCTTTTCATGTGTGTTTTTCCTTGATAATTCTCCAGACTTGAGTCATTCGAATAGGGGACATTCTTGAGAGTCGCAAGTCGATACGGGGTGTAGGTTTGACGTCGAAGAAACACGATGAGCTTAAAGGTTTTTTTTCTTAAATACTGATGTACGTTCACTCTGGGTCAATGACCCGAGCTTTTTGTGTATTTAAAAGATCTTAGATTTAAATATTGTTGCTAGTACGGTACGTTCATGAAAAGAGGAATGAATTTTTGGCAAGTGGCTAATTTTTCAAGGACGCTCCACGCACATGGCCACTCCCATACCTCCCCCAATGCACAAAGAGGCCACTCCTTTCTTCAAATTCAACCGTTCCAGAGCGTGAATCAAAGTCACTAAAATGCGACAACCTGAAAAATAGAATGAACAAACATTTCCATAAGAGCCATATGAGAATTGCAAAAGACTTAATAACATCTGTTAACTTGCCCGAAGCTCCAATTGGATGACCAAGTGCAATGGCTCCTCCACTCACATTCACCTTCTTGCGGTCGATCTTTAAATCTCTCACGACAGCAATCGATTGGGCGGCAAAGGCTTCATTCAATTCGAAAAGGTCAACTTCGTCAATGGTCCAACCGGCTTTGGATATCTAAAGATAAGGAATTCATTGATCAGCACAGTGGTTTTATCACTAGAGGCCGGAATTTTTGACAAAAAGCAAATTAAACGGAACCGACTACAAAACAGAATATTGAGGTTTAAAGATACAGGGAGGCCTAAAACAATCATTTCCAAGTCATTTAAATAGTTACAATTTTCAAAGAGCTTTCAATTATGTTCTTAAAAGCTTTACTTTTCTTACTTCAAGTGGCTCTCTTCACATTTGACAATTTTTTATGTGTTATTCTCTAATGGTACGCAAAGTGGGAGCGAAGTTAAGAGTGTATTCTGTACATCAAGCTTCAAGCATCGACAAAATTTGAAATGATTGGATGGCTAGTTTTCGTCTCTGATAGTCCGCCAATGGAGTAAAGGCGTACAATATTCAATATTAAGAAACAGAAGGGAAATTTTTTTCTCATATGGAACTTAGAGACTGAAATGACTCTAATAAAACTTAGATGAACCAGTTCATTTGTTACACGCTTGTTCAAACACTCATCAAATATTGACATAAGGAATGTTTTGACAGGTATCACAAATACCTTAAGAAAGCCATCGGATTTTTTCAATCAATTTTGCTGCTACTAAATTGGAAGCAAATTTTCCACTGAAAAAAATGTTAAAAAGACATCTGTCGAAATTTCCTAACCCTAAGCACCACAATTTAGGGTCATTTGTAAATGCAAGAAAAATAGGTCCTTACCGCCTTTTTTACAGCCGGTATGGGTCCGGTCCCCATAATTTCTGGGGATAATCCGACGCTGGCAAAAGCTACAATCCTGACCATGGGTGCCAAATTTCGCTTGAGAGCCTCCTTTTCGGACATTACAACTACGGCTGCAGCGCCATCATTGATTCCAGAAGCATTCCCCGCAGTCACCGTGCCATCGGTCTGAAACAACAAATAGAAATGATATTCGAGACATTTTGGGTTGATTTGTTTGTAATTGCCAATCCTACTGGCTTAAAAGCAGGTCTGAGCTTCTTCAGTCCGTCCAGAGTGGTTTCAGGCTTGGGGAATTCATCTTTAGCTATTACGGTGACTTCGCCACGTCGACCCGTGATGGTATAGGGAGCGATTTCTTTCTCAAAATGGCCCGCTTCTTGAGCAACTTTGGCCTTACTTTGTGAATCCATCGCAAATAGATCTTGTTCCTCGCGGGAAATGTTCCATCGGGCAGCCACATTTTCGGCTGAAATCAACCCAACGACATTGCTTGATGGCCCAAAACTTATTCTATAGCTCCGATTCTCACCCGTTATGCCCATATGAATGTCGCTAAAAGCATCAATCAGACCATCTTTAAGTAAGAGATCCACCAGTTCTGCGTTTCCAAATTTGGTAGGATTCCGGATGTTCATGGCATGAGGCGTTTGACTCATGGATTCTTGACCTCCAGCCACAATGATATCGGCATCCCCTCCTCTAATGGCTTGATCAGCCAACATCACAGCCCTTCATTAGACAAAAATTACTAAAAAGAATGTCTCATTTACTCAAATACTCGACATGTTACCTCAATCCGGATCCACAAACCATGCTCAAGTTCATGGAAGGCACTTGGAATGGAACGCCCGCATGCCATGCGGCTTGTCGAGCCGGATTTTGCCCTTGAGCAGCTTGCAGGACCTTTACGTTATTTAAAACATGATAAAATTATGACACCTGAAGATCTTGTTAGACCCTCACCTGTCCCATGATGACTTCGGAGAGTTCCTCGGCGGGCACGGCACTTCTCTTGAGAACCTCGGCAATGACATGACCACCGAGTTGAGCACTGGAGACTTTGGACAAGCCACCCAAGAAATTGCCTGCAATGGGTTAAAGAGTTATTGAAGAGAAGAAACGCGAGTAAGCGTATTTTTATTTACATTACCTATTGGGGTTCGGGCAGCCGCTACAATGACAGATTTGTCTTGATCCATGTTTTTGGGAGGGGTGAGATTGATAGATGGAAGGAGGGGTTCGCTTTGAGTTGAGTGCTTTTTACCTGTTGTGTGAGAGTGCTAGGAATTGAGACTCTGTTCTGATGGGAGAAGACTAGCTCAGGTAAAAAAACACATTCATTCACTCGTTCGTTTGATGCCTTGGAAGATATGGAGAAACGTCTTCAAAAGTGACTGGAGTGAACTTTGAACTTGATGGCATGATAATATTTAGCGGGGGTTTCTTTTGAGAGACATTTATGGGTAAGCGTAAATTTAGCCAAAATTTGGATTGGATTTACTACCAATTGGAAGTAAGCCCAAATTGACTTGATTAAAGGAAACAAAAAGCATGACAACTTTTCCTAAAGAGTCTTCTATTTGGCGTTAGTAACACTATGCAAATCGCGCAACCTAGCCTTTGGAACCCCTTTTGGAATATTTTTTTTGGAGGCAAGAAATCAGATTAATGATCGAATTACATCTGTCAAAAAACAGGTGGGCAGGTAAAATGACCGGATTAACTACGGGTTGATCAAGTCGAATGAATTGGTTAAAAATTTCCCTTGAAATTTTATGTTTGTTTTTTAATCAAACATGTCATATGCTTGTCAGCTTAGCCCTACTAAAAGTGCACCAACTTAAAGAAGCTCATGGGAAAGAAGCGAAAACTAGGCCAAGTTGTTGGGGTTTTTTGAAGCT